>JAJJMC010009346.1:768538-795421 GCA_023531435.1 Papaver californicum | reverse complement strand
TGGTGTCAAGAAATATGCTACTCAATGCTCTAGGTCACTTGATTTTGCTGTCATCCTTTTTGATATCATTTATTCTGGTCTGTCATATAAGCTTCATTCTTTAATAACTGACTATGAATTGCAGATAACACTGCAAATGAGCTTGTATTTGTACTCAACAACAATCAAACTACCCACAAAGCATCACTTCTTGCAGACAGTCAAGGACTAGCCTGCATTGCTTTGAATTACATAAAAGCATATCAAGGCAAATGTGTGTTTGTTTCCCTTTCTACGTCAGGGTATTCCCGAGCAAGCAGTAGTTCCACCTGTGGCCCAACCGCCGACAACAACACCAACTGTAAATGCTCCTGCTCTGGCACCACAACCGAAACATCCAGTTCTTTCCGCAGGGCCTAATGCAAATCCGTTATATTTATTTCCTCAGGTATACATGTGCTAAATTTATCATTTCAAGATTTTAGAATCTTTAGATCGTAATGATTTATTTCAGACTTGTATCCAGAACTTCTTGTTTTGTGAGTGTGTGTGTGTGAAGTCAATTACAACTCAAACTAATTTATCAACTTATGCTTGTCCGGTAAGTTTTTTGGATACATGGTACTGTGGCATTCCTGCAACTTATGTCACACCAATATCCTATTTCCTATTTATTAGTCCCTTGCTCTCTGTGCCCAATTATCAACATAATATACAAATGTTTAGGGTAGTCTAGTTTGGCAGAAATTTTTGCTGCTTGACTGACTGCAAGGTTTTGTAAAACCTTTTGTGTTTGTCAGGTCTATAAATTTATTAACAAAAATGAAGAGTGCCTTTGGAACAAATGACTGTAGCTTGTTGTGCATTAACTCTGGTCAGATGGATCAGGTGACCAGCAGGATCGTCCATGGTTTCCTTATGTGAGTTGATATTTAGAGCATCATACTTTTCAAATCTGGCTATTTTTATCACAGTGCATGGATAGTTTCGTGATTTACTCACTTCCGTTTTCTTTTGTGACAGGAAACTGATTCTCCTCTTGCTTTTAACTCTGAGGATATTAATGAAAATAGAAATGGTCTTCTACTTTGTTATTTTCCTGCTCCTGTTAGGTTCCAATTACATCTTGTTAGTTTCTTGCTCCTGTTAGGTTCTAGTAATGGTCTGCTACTTTGTTATTCATTACATTCAGGTTATTCATTACATTTTAGAGTATTACACTCTATAAAATATATTAACTCCAATTTTTTGATTATGGTCGCAGGAGGGTATGCCAGTGATATTATCGGTGTTCAAAAAAATAAAAGGGAAAGGGCTTGGAGTCTACAAAATCTACATTAGTTGACGCTAGCGGAATGATCTCGACGAAACTCTGCATTTTGGATGTTGATTTAATTTCTTGTCGTCTTGTTTGCCCGAAATAAGGCATTTCTTTACTTTCCAATGCATTTAAGCTTGGACCTGTAACAATCATATGTGGGTAGAAGAAAGCTTATGTTGTGTTTTAAGTTACATTGTTCTCAATCATATACCATTTGATTAAGATATAGGGTCTTATTCTCAAATCCACGAAGAAAAATGAAAAGAATGACTGTTATTAGTTTACACATCTATTTTCGTCGACATATACTTCCGTTGTGGGAATCGTATTATTGAACTAAAAATTTTAAGGCCTTTGTTGAATTCTTTTTTTGATTAAGATTATTTTTCAATTTTTATTCAAATTATGTAAGCTTCAGTAGTTTCATTAGTTTTGTGGTGGAGTGGTTATTGATGTTCTTCTCTTAAGGTAGTGTTTTATAAATTAGACTGAAATTGTGGTGGCGACTTAAACTTAGTTGTTGGGAGAGGTTTTACCAAGTAATTCTCTTTTGAACATGTGGTGGTGGCTTAAACTTAGTTGGTGAGAGAGTTTTGAGCAACCAATTCATTTTCTGTTGCTACGAGTTTGTGCCTCAAAGTGAATAGCTATATGATCACTTTTTTAGATGCTACAAGTTACTTGAAAAACGGATCTAGCAATTAAACATATTTGGTCGTAGCTCAAACTTAGTTGCTGAGAGAGGTTTGAGCAACCAATTTATTTTGTTGTTGGTACGAGTCGGTGCCTCAAACTGAATAGTTACATGATCAACTTTTAGCTGCTATAAATTACTTGAAAAAAGGATCTAGCAATTAAACATATTTGGTTGTAGTTCAAACTTAGTTGCTGAGAGAGGTTTGACCAACCAATTTATTTTGTTGTTGCTACGAATCGGTGCCTCAAAGTAAATAGCTACATGATAACTATTTTAGTTGCTATAAATTACTTGAACAAAGGATCTAGCAATTAAATATATTTTTTCGTTGCTAAAATAATAGTGGACACATGTTTATTGCCGCCAAAATTTCTGGCAGCTGCAATTTTAGACGCTTAAACTATTTAAGCGACTAAATTTCCGAGCTCTTGCTAAGATTTTAGACGCTTAAGCCCGTTTTTCTTGTAGATATTGCATGATCAACACGTAGGTTGCGGGAAAGTGTGGTACATTGTAAGAAAAAGATAGCTTCATTGCATAACTGACACAAAAGTTGCGGGAAAGCCTCACATGGTAAAAGGATCTGACAAACAGCAGTGCATGGTGGACACGTCTTAGTTGTACAAGTTGCGGAACAAAAGAAACTAAAGTATGACGAGTCATTTTCAATAGCCACGTATTGAACATGCAGGGTACCGAATGGCTACACGTCAAGCATGCCATAATTCTAATAAGACCGCAACGTTCATCCAAATCCAAAAACAACAACTTGAGTACAAATCCGCAGAGGAAGTGCGGGACATCAAGCGAAAATCCAAGGGAAATACAAAGAACGCAAATCAAGTCTTGCGGGAAATGCAAATAAGTTTTGCGGGATGCGCTACATTCCAAAGTTAAGATAAGAACTAATATGTGGAAAGTTTAGATTCGAGGGATTCATAGTATTTGCTATAAATTCCAAACTTTAGAACAGAAAGAAGGATTCGAAAAATTGGGAGAAAATTGGATATAAGGAATAGAATCAGAGAATGAGTTTAGGTATGAAACTTGTGTTAATTTTGAAATTGAATTGTTCTTTAAGTAACTTGATTTTGATGATGTATTTGATATTTTTCTGTAACATACAAATTATGAATAAATATAATCTGAATCTTTATCACCCGTGGATATAGACAATTTGATTGTCGAACCACGTTAAATTCTTATGTTGATTCATTTTATCATTTCTTGTTCTTATTGCTAAAATGTTCTGATTGTTAATATGTATCGTTTTCATTTTAAGAAATCTGATTTTATTATGTTTCTAACTTTGATGGTTGTGATCCAAAGGCTAAGATTTTTGGTAATCACAATTTGGCGCTAGAAACAGGAAGGTAGTAAAGAATTTATTCTACCTGTCCAAATTTTCATCTTTAAAATCTTGAATCTCATTATTTTAGAAAACTCTTTTCCCTACAAATACAATGATTTAAAGTGATATTGTAAAAACTTTACATATAGTTTTCTCCAAACTTATCAGTTGATGTTTATATAGATTTAATTGTTATGTTCATACACAATACTTCTTTATTTTATACCTCTCATATATGTTAAATTACCTTAGATGTTCTTTTAACCATGGGCTTGAAAATTTAGCTCATAAATTTTCAACAAAAATATGTTTATAACAATTTTGTAAAAGCATTTGCTCTGAAATCATTAAGTTTATGTGTCTCTAACTTAGCTGATTGTATACATTAAAATTGTGTTACGTCTAACTAGTTTTTGATTCTTGTCAAAACAGTAAAATAAGTTTTGAATTGAATTTCCGAACTTGATTCTGATTTGTCTGCAAAAAATGATTTCTTGAACTTATAAAACCTGAGTTAAATTAGAAAATTGTCTAGCTTATATGTGATATGTTAAATTTTAGCTAGATACTTTCTATCAATCAAATTGCTTTATATACTTATTGCGAATGTTAAAATATTATGAAACACATAACTTATTATTTGAACTCTTTTTAGAACATTGACAAAGAAATTTCTACGAAAGCACAAGATTGAACAAAGAAGATATTATAATATTCCCAAAGAAAATCACATAAATGGAAACAGTTGCAAATAGAACCGTACAAGAACAAGTTGTAGATGTAAGAAATATGGGAAATCAGACAATAGAAACTTTGCCAGAAAGAGAGATAATAGAAGAATCCCAAGGACCACAACCCTTGGATGCTCATGCAAACAATCCAAACAATCAATCAATTAATCAACTACAAGAAGAAGCATCACCGAACAGGGTTGACCCCATTAATCAACTACTTGAAGAAATGAATGAAATGCGCAAGGTTCAAAAAACTTACACAGAAAAAATTGTTCTTTTTACCCAGGAAATGAAATGCTTAGAAATAAAGTCCAACAAGATGAGGAAGCATATGTTACCAAGATACATGGGCAAGAAGCAAGCTCAAATAGATCCGTAAAAAGTAAAGCAAAAATCAATAAAGATCAAAGAGTGATGGTAGTGGAACCCGCACATCAGCGGTATGAACATGATAGACTAGATTTTGATGATTTAGAGCTGCAAAACAACAGATGGCAAAAATATTTTGAGGACATGGAACAAATGCGAGAAGAAATCAAAATTTTGAAAAATAAAGAGGGAGGATGACTTGAAGAAGTGCTAAAAGAATCCAGAAGAACACCGTTGGCACCACACCTTGCGTAAGCGTCTATACCGCATAAATGCAATCTTCCCATCTTTGAATGTTATGATGGGACAAAGGATCTGGCGGCTCACTTAAAATACTACAACCGTAACATGACCCGATGGGAACAAGATGATGTTATTATGTGTCGATATTTTCCGTCAAGCTTGAAAGGGACATCTTTAACATGGTATGATAATCTTCCAGAAGGGTCAGTACATTCTTACGCACAATTGACCCGTAATTTCCTAGAGACATACATGTATAATAAACCCGCAGACGCTGGGATGGACAAGTTATTTGGCCTTGCGTCTTGGACAGAGGAGACCATCCGAGACTACACAGATCGATGGCAGGCGATCTGTCAAGCAATAGGGAATATAACTCCAAATTTTTTTTATTAACTACTACAAATGGGGGATAGCCAACCGAACGAGCCCACTCTTTGTAGATATTCATGGAAAAAATCCGAAAACCGAAGGGGATCTTAGGGAGATTATTGAAAAATATGCAAGGTTGCAGGATATCCAAAAACAGCATCCGAGAATAATTTCCCAACATCAGGGGGTTTCCAACAGCGCAAATTTTGTAGAACCATCAACAAGTTCCGGAAAGAGGGTTGCGGGAGAAAATCCTGATATTGAGTCCAAACGAGGAAAGGCAGATGATGAAAGAAAGTTCAACCGCCAATTTGAGGATCGAGTTTTCACTAAACTCAACACCCCTTACCCACAAATTCTAAATGCAATTAAGAACATGCAAGATTTTCATTGTCCATGTACAAAAGGAAAGCAGCCATCACACACACAGGATTCAAAGGATTATTGTGAATATCATTGCTATCAGGGCCATCCCACAAGTAGATGCAGGAATTTAAAGATGCAAGTTCAAAATTGATTAATATGGGAGAGCTGAAAGAATTTCTTTATTTTCCCGATCCTCCACCAAGGCTCAATATGGGAAAAACTGTCAATATTCCACAAAATGACCGAACTATTAATATGATTTCCTATACCGAATCGGGTCAATCATCTATGAACGTAGTTATTGACAAGAATCTGCATAAAAGGGTTCACAGTCATGAAGTCTTCAAAGTTGCGGGAAGAGTTACGAAAATATGGGAAGGATGGATGGCTTCCCCGTTAACTTTTTCAGCATACGAGGTTGATCAGGAAATTGAAACACATAATGATCAGTTGGTGCTTACTACCAGTATCTGGATGGAATGTCAAGAAGATCCTCATGGATGGGGGTAGTTCCCTTAATGTCTTATTTTATGATACCTTCCAAAAAATGGGATTAAAGGACGATCAGCTTACACCTTCTTACTATACTATCTATGGGTTTAATGGGATAGCCTCAAAACCAAAAGGGGAAATTTTACTTGATGTAATGGCCGGAACAATAAGTATTTTGACTAAATTCAGTGTAATGGAGGCTCCATCTCCATATAATGCCATCATTGGTAGACATTGGGTCCACCAATTGAAAGGATTAACCTCAACACATCACCAATACTTACGATTCCCGACGCCGCAAGGGGAGATGAAGATAAAAGGAGATCAGAATGTAGAAAAATCTTGTATCCTCGCAGAAATTCGTATGAATGAGGAACAAGTACAACAACAACAAAATAGAAAGAAAAAACGAAAGATAAAAACCGAAGAAGAAGCAATAATCAATATTTGATTAAGACTCCGGGAAGTGAGGCAGTAAATGAAACAAATAAAAATACTTCATTGGAGGAAAGCATACCAAAAATTGACGGGGGCAGTCTTCCAGCATAACAATTAAAGGGGGCTCCCACACTTTTAGGATCTCCCAAATCCACTTTTACAGCAATTGAAGAAACCAAGAATATCAACATATGAACAGAAGAATTCCCAAGAATGATTAAGATTGGAACATTGATGGAAACAGAAAGGGAACATGATTTGGTCACTCTACTTAGAGATTATGTGGATATTTTTGCATGGAAGATGGAGGATATGCCAGGCATTGATCCGAGTATTGTTCGACATGAGTTGCATATACATCCGGGTATTACACCCTTTCGGCAACGCATACGTAAAGTAGCACCCGAATATCATTTGCCAGTTGAAAAGGAGTTAAAAAAGCTCATGTATGCAGGGTTTATTCGAGAGGTGTGATACCCAACTTGGATTTCAAACATGGTGATTGTACCAAATAAGAATGGGGGAGTAAGAATTTGTATAGACTTCACCAACTTAAACAAGGCATGCCTAAAAGATAGTTATCCGCTTCCCAGCATTGAACAGTTGGTGGACGCGGTTGAAGGACATGAGGCTTTATCCTTCATGGACGGGCATTCAGGGTATAATCAGATTGCTCTAGCTGAAGAAGATCAAGAACACACTGTATTTTTCACTCCACACGGTTTGTACTGCTACACCAGAATGCCATTTGGGCTAAGGAATGCAGGAGCAACTTATCAGCGATTGGTAGACGCAATTTTTAAACCATGGATAGGTCGCACCCTGGAAGTCTATGTAAATGACATGCTGATAAAGAGTAAACTTTCAAAGGATCATCTACAAGACTTGATAGAAATATTTGAGGCCTTACGAACATGCAGAATGAAAGTCAATCCAGACAAATGCGTTTTTGGGGTTACGTCAGGAAATTTTTGGGGATAATTGGTCACCAAAAATGGGATTGAAGTTGATCCGGAAAAAATTCAGGCAATTGTTGATATGCCATCTCCAAGGAATGTTAAAGAAGTACATAAATTAAATGGTTGTTTGACCGCACTCAGCAGATTCATTGCCAGATCATCGGACAGATGTAAGCCCTTTTTTGACACCTTGAAAAAGAAAAGTAAATTTGTATGGAACGAGAATTGTGAGCAAGTCTTCCAAAATATCAAAGCTTATCTCGCCATATTACCCACACTACAAAAGACAAAACCTGAAGAAGTGCTCGCCTTGTACATAGCCGCAACAAAAGATGTTGTAAGTGTGGTATTGGTACGGACAAATGGCAAAGTAGAGAAACCAGTGTACTACATCAGTAAAACTCTTAACCTTGTAGAAAGGAACTATAAAAAAATTGAACAATTAATATTAGCACTTGTTTTGCTACCCAGAAATTACGCACATATTTTCTAACACATTATGTGCGGGTACCAAGCAAAGCTCCGCTAGAGTCCGTACTGAAGAATGCGGGAAAAGTAGGGAGAATAGCAAAATGGAATGCACAACTGGAACAATTCCACATCTTATTTGAAATACAAACTGCACAAAAGTCGCAAGTCCTGGCAGATTTCCTTGCGGATTTACCACTAGATGATGATTTTGAAATCCAAGGTTTGCCCGGAATAAAAGATGATGATTCCCAAGATATTCTAAGCTCTGTAAATTCCCGCAGATGGAAATTATTTGTGGATGGGGCACGAAATAAAGAAGGTACGGGAATCGGAATTGTGATTGCAACTCCTACATGAGATCGAATGGTACATGCATTTCGTCTTGAGTTCGGCGAACATACAAATAATATAGTGGAATATGAGGTTGTGGTCCATGCTTTTTGGCTCTTTATTGAATTGGGAATATGCGATATGCGACTCACAAGTGATTCACAATTGATAATTCGACAGGTTCAATTAAAATATCAAGCGCTTGATGAAGATTTGATAGAATACAAAAATCTTGTGCAAAAGTTTGTGTCTCAAATTCCAAATATGATTTTTTGACATTTATCTAGAGATAAGAATCGCCATGCTGATGCATTAGCATTTATTTCTTAAATGATAAAAGATCAGAATACATCAGCAGTCAAAATTTTCCGCATTTATGAGCCGTCAATTAAGTTGTGGGCAGTCGAAAACATGGAAGAAAAAGTTGGGGAAGATATTGAAGATGCAGTCGTTAAACATGATACATATTTTCTACAAAAATCAGAAAATGAATTATCCGAAGAAGATTGGAGGATCTCAATACATCAATACTTGCAAGATGATATATTGCCCGCAAACACTAAATAGACAAGGAAAGTGCAATCAAAATCTTTGAATTATCAGTTGCGGGATAAAATTTTATACCGTAAGTCTTTTTTGGACCGTTACTTCGATGTTTATCACAAGAAGAAGGGCAGCGAATTCTCAAAGATATACATTATGGAGATGCGGGAAATCATAGTGGAAGACGATCACTCGCATTAAAAGCAAAAACGCAAGGATATTACTGGCCATTTATGCATAAAGATGCGGAGAATCTGGTAAAAAAGTGCGAAGAATGTCAACGCTTCGCAAAAAGGATTAAAGCTCCTGCAACGGAACTCCATTCTGTGCTCATCCTCTAGCCATTTGCAAAATGAGGAGTAGATATTGTTGTGCCTTTAGTGGAAGGAACACGAAAGAGAAAATACTTGATTGTAGCAAAAAATTATTTCACTAAATGGGTTGAAGCCAAAGCTCTTGCACACATTAGAGATACGGATGTTTTCAAGTTTTTGTTCGAGAATATAATTTGCAGATTTGGAATTCCGGTAGTCGTAGTCTCATACAATGGACAACAATTATAAGGGATAAATATTGATATGCTTTTCGAAGCATTTAATATCCAAAAGAACAAGTCCACTCCACTTTACCCTCAAAGTAATGGACAAGCTGAAGCAACGAATAAAACTATTGCCATGAATCTGAAAAAGACTTTAGATGGACATAATAAACGATGGTGCGAACAACTTCATAATACTTTATGGGCATATCGCACAACAAGAAGAGAAGCCACTGGAGAATCACCATTTCTTCTTACTTATGGAACGAAAGCAATCATACCAAAGGAAATTATTTTACCCACAACAAGGACAGAAGCGTGGGAAAAGAATTTGAATACAGACCTAATGCTTGAAAAATTGGATGATTTAGAAGAAATAAGAGAGGTTACGCTCCAAGGAATAGAGAATTATCAAAGAAAACTGGCAAGTGAATACAACAAGAAAGTCAAGTTGCAGAACTTTGTGGAAGGGCAATATGTTCTACGGCAAATCCCGGAATACCAAAGAGATAAAAGAGAAGGAAAGTTTGCACCTACATGGGGAGAACTTACGTTATACAAGATATTGCGGGACAAGGCTCATACCATTTGCGGAATATGAATGGAGAAATCTTACAGCATCCTTGGAATGCACAATATCTCAAACCATATTACCCATGACCAACAACGCAATCGTACAATAATTTGCGCTCATAATATATAAAGCAGATCAAATGCAATCTCTTTAGAAAGCCCATATAAATATCTATGACTATTGGATTTTTCGCCACAGAGATGCCTAACATGACATTAATCATTGTATCAGGTACTCTCCACTTCAGGAGGTGTTCACAACCAACAATGCAATCATACAATAATTTGGCTTCATACTAGGTAAACCAGTACAAATGTAATCTCTCTAGAAAGTCCATGTAAATGTTTATGAGTGTATGACTATTGGATCTTTCGCTACAGAGATTCCTAACATGACATTAATTATTGTATCATGTACTCTCCATTTCAGGAGATACTTTAGGGACCGCATCCTAATTTCCTCCTGGCCAGAGAGAAGTTAGACATGCGCTACAACCCTCAAAGTAACTCAAGGTACAAAATTTCCTTGTGGTTAATCAATTCACACTCAGTCAATGCACTAACAATCAATATATTCAAAATTTGTTTTGCACGAACAATAATGTGAGTCAAAAGGAAACAACAAGTACAATTTGAAAGAAGGAAAAACAAAACAGCAGGAAAACAAAGGAAAAAACTAAGGAGCGAGAGGATTTGCGTTAAAAGGGGGGATTGTGAGGGAATTCCTTGCGTCTATAGAATTTTGTAAATCCATCGGCCTGAACTCTATCAAGAGTGTTGTTGACCGCTTTCGCAAGTCCAACTCGAGATTCCACCCTCAACCAAGAGATATAAGCCTTTGCGGCTTCAAATTCTTGCTTGCACTTATCTGCCTCGACGGCAGATTTTTCAACACTCGTCTTCGAGAAAACTATTTTTTCCCCTCTGAAGACAAGTCTCGAGATAAGCTTTCAGCCTTCAGAGTTTCCTGCTTGCATTTATCCTCCACCTCTTTAGTTCTAGAAGACATGATATCCAGATGATTTTGTGCTTCATTAGCCTTGACAAAAGCAAGCTCCAACTGCCCTTTGAGTTCCTCCACCTTAGCATTAGCATCACCAAGCTCTCCTTCATCTTTTGCAGCTCTTGCGACCGCATCTTTGTATTTTCCTTCAAAATCTATAACAAAGATAACAGGTTAATTAATGTGAAAATAATATTAAATTTCAAATATGCAATAAAATAGGATACCTCTTGCGAGGGATACTCTGCTAATTCGTGAGCCATTGCATCTTTAGTAACATCAAGGAAGTCATATTCATTTGATAGTTTCTGATAATTCTCCGTAAGTTGTTGAAGATCTAAATGACATTGATCTAACTCCGTTTGCTTCAATTCCCGTAACTGATTAGATTTGTTTGTACATTTTTCAATCTCTTTATGTAAGCGGAAGATATCACTTTCACGCAGAAGAACGATGTCAGATAGGTTGCGGATTTTAGTTTGAGCATCCACAAGCGCTTTCCCTTTAGCATGAGCCTCTGAAGCTGAGTTATCTCTGTCTTTAATGATTTGCGCCCATGTACGAAGAAAGCTGAGAATTGTGATGTGACCCGAAACGAGAAATTCCCGTAAGGATATTCTGAAGCTCCAACAGAGCTTGCGATTTTCTTCTTCTAACTTCTCTGATTGTGCCCGCGCTTCAAGAAGACAATCCTTGGTCCATAGCAAAGTAGCATTGTACTCTATCTTCTTACGGAGGAAATTTCCATATAAGAGCCGGTGCCTTGATTCTGACTCATTCATCTTATCAACCAGATTATTAAATCTTTCTTTGATCCCCACATTTTCATTATTGACTCTTAAAACATGATCTGTCAAGCGCCTAACTCTATGTTGCAGTCTAGTCACAAGGTCTGAATCCCCCGCTGATCCCATAAAGTGATTCAGAAAAACATGAAAATAAAGTAAGAAAAATGACGAGAGGAAAAATATCAAACCTTGATATTGAATATCAAGCAACTGCTGACGAAGTCCATCATTTTCATGCTTCAAACCCACAGCTTCTTCTTCCACAATCATGAATTGGGACTCCATCTTCTTGGATCGTCCCTTAAAAAACTTATAAGCAATGTGTGCGGCGTTTTGACCCCGGGCAAGCTGCAGCTTATGGGATTAAATTTATAAACAAAAGATAAAAATAAAATACAATTTAAGGTTATTAAAACAATAAAAATACCTGCAAGAGAGCTTGTTGCGGGAGAGAATACACTTCACCATCTGCAAGTGCAACTGCCTCCGCAGGAGATGAAGGCTGATTTATGTAGAAAGAGGGGTCGACGTGTTGGCCTTGGCCACTTAACCAAGCATCTTTCACTGTGCCATACGGTGCAGACCGCATGTACTCCCGTAAATTAGCGACCGCAGGATTATCAGTTGCCACCGGCTGGAAGTCGTGCGGAACAAATATCAGCTCCTTCGACATAAACCAACGGAAGGCTTCCTCCTCTTCGCCCAAAAGATTTTGATCTTCCGTTACTCCTTTGCCTTTATCCCTGTGCGGGATTTCCTCACTCATTTGCATTGCAGCTGTGCTTGCAACATTACCCTCAGAAAGAGCCACTTCCATTATAACGGTTGCGGGTTCACCTTACATAGTTACGGCATTTGCCGACTCACCCTCTTCAACCGCAACATTTTCCGGTTCATCTTGAATGGGGGGATCCTCCTTATCAGATGAATCATCTTCACTTATAGAAGGTTCAAGAAGATCGTCTCCAAACAAGGGAGAAAGTTGAGAAAGGAAGAAAGGTTCAGGATCAGCAGCTAGGTGCGGAAAATTGACCGCAACATATGTAGCTTCCGCCACAACACCAATTTGTTCCGCAGACTCAAAACTTGTTATTTAAACAAGAACATCATCAATATTATCATCATCATACACTCCAAAAGATTCAGTTATAAAGATTGATAGATGAACAGATACATTAAAGAAAAGAACAAAAATCAAATCATAAAAATAAATTAAAAGCATTACCTGAAACGAAGATGATTGAATGAAAAGGAGACTTGATCCCGATGCAAAAATCCTTAGTCACAAAAGTTCAGAAGAATGAAAAGGCACTGAGGAATCTTTGAAAAGTTCAGAAGAATGAAAAGCAAAAAAAATTTAAGAAGAAGAAGACAAAGAAAATAAAGAATGAGATAAAGGATGTGACTAACATTAAATATGAGAATACTGAAACTGACGAAACCGTCTTCCTCAAAAATCTTCAACTGACAGAAACGTGGGAGAGAATTTATTACTGGCGTAAAAATCGGAAAAGTGAAGCTAAACGTGGGAAGAGAATTTATTGCTAGCGTGAAAATCGGAAGAGTAATAATTATTTTTCCTTTCTCAAATTTTACCAAGTGCCAAAATTCAAAAGAAAAAAGGGGAAAATTGTGAGGGTATAAAATCTCTAACTACACGTGTTCAAACAATATGGATGAAGTATTTGATTATGATGAAACAAGAAGCACCGAAACAAAACTACTTAATAAGTATTGAAACAAACATCTGAAGCAGACAACATCATTGCATGATCAACACGTAGGTTGCGGGAAAGTGTGGTACATTGTACGAAAAAGATAGCTTCATTGCATAATTGACACACAGGTTGCGGAAAATCCTGACACAGTAAAAGGATCTAACAAACAGCAGTGCATGGTGGACACGTCTTAGCTATACAAGTTGCGGAACAAAAGAAACTAAAGCATGATGATTCATTTTCAATAGCCACGTATTGAACATGCAGGGTACCGAATGGCTACACGTCAAGCATGCCATAATTCTAATAAGACCACAACGTTCATACAAATCCAAAAACAACAACTTGAGTACAAATCCGCAGAGGAAGTGCGGTACATCAAGCGAAAAGCCAAGGGAAATATAAAGAACGCAAATCAGGTCTTGCGGGAAATGCAAATAAGTTTTGCGGGATGCGCTACATTCCAAAGTTAAGATAAGAACTAATAGGTGGAAAGTTTAGATTTGAGGGACCCATAATATTTGCTATAAATTCCAAACTTTAGAACAGAAAAAAGGATTGGAAAAATTGGGAGAAAATTGGATATAAGGAATAGAATCAGAGAAAGAGTTTAGGTATGAAACTTGTGTTAATTTTGAAATTGAATTGTTCTTTAAGTAACTTGATTTTAATTATGTATTTGATATTTTTCTGTAACATACAAATTATGAATAAATATAATCTGAATCTTTATCACCCGTGGATGTAGACAATTTGATTGTCAAACCACGTTAAATTCTTGTGTTGATTCATTTTACCATTTCTTGTTCTTATTGCTAAAATGTTCTGATTGTTAATCTGTATCGTTTTCATTTTAAGAAATCTGATTTTATTATGTTTCTAACTTTGATGGTTGTGATCCAAAGGCTAAGATCTTTGATAATCACATTTATACTTCTGTTCGGTGAAGAAGAGCCACTAGGGCCTAGTGGATCCACAAAGGCCACTCATGCATGGGTATGGAGTCGTATGGACCGTATGGTTCTAATGCTGTCACTCAGTATGTTTTCTGCGTTACCGATTCAGGTGTTGCGCGATCACACGATTCACATCCCATATATATGCAAACAGTCAACAGTCGTAGGCTCAAATTATGGTCAAATCAAATTGCAGTTAGTTGGACTTGTTTTACTATGAAGGTACGGTAAAAGATTAAATTGTTTAACATGCCGTGGGTTATAAGCCCAAAGGTGTCACTATCCAACTAGATAAAATCCAACAAAACAAATTTGGTACAAAAAACCCATTACAACCCAACTGTCCATATGACCCCTCATATGTAAACCGTTCACATTCATTAACTGCCATTAATTAAATTCGGGAAGAACTCATAATTTCTATCTTTAACTACTCTCTTCAACATCTCCCAACTGTGCGATTCAAAAATTTCAAAATCATCACAAAAAACTCCTGAAACAACATCATCGTCATCATCATCCATAAATAATCTCCCTGAAACAAAAATCATCATATTAATCTCCCTGAAACAAAAATCATCACATAAATCATCATCATCAGTAGAATTGAGTCATCATCATCCTGAATTTTTGATTCACAAACGGTTGTTCATCATCAGTAGTAGAATTGAGTCTTCTAGTTTTAACTCATCATCAACTCCCCGAAGTTTCTATTCCGTTCTCTAAAAGTTTAAACCTAACCAAAATCACAGAAGATCATTAAAAATGGTGAAGAAACAAGACAAAAAGAAAGATAAAAAGATGAACAAAAAAGTTAATAAAACAGTTAAGAAAGAAGAATCTACAACAGGTAAATCGAAGTTTATGGTTTCATCATATTCTGTGATTGTTTATGGTTGAAAATCAAAAGGCATCAATGATTTTTAGTTTCACGATTTTGGTTTTATCGATGTATTTGGTTAATAAGGTTTCATCTCTTTCGAAATCACCGGTTTCATAGTTAGATTTCAGTTATATTTTTCTGAAACTAGGTTTCACTGATTTCATCTAGGTTTCATTTGTTTGTAGAAAAGTTTTAGGTTTCATCTGTTTTGACCTAATTTATTTACTTAATGTCTATTACATTTTTCTAAAACTAGGTTTCACTGATTTTCATCTAGGTTTCATCTGTTTGTAGCAAGGTTTATGTTTCATCTGTTTTAACCTAACCAAATTTAATGCCTGTTTTGATGGAACCAAAATTGGTTTCATCATATTCTGTTTATGTATGGTTGTGACCAACATTATTGGTGTTTTTTTTTACTTAATGCCTGTTTTTATGGAACCAATTGGTTTCATCATATTCTATGTATGTATGGTTTTGACCAACAATGTTGGTGTTTTTTTACTTAATGTCTGTTTTGATGGAACCAAAATTGGTTTCATCATATTCTGTGTATGTATGGTTTTGACCCACTGTGTTGGTGTTTTTTATTTAATGCCTATTTTTATGGAACCAAAATTGGTTTCATCATATTCTGTGTATGTATGGTTTTGATCCACTATAGTGGTGTTTTTTAGTAAATGCCTGTTTTGATGGAACCAAATTTGGTTTCATCATATTCTGTGTATGGTTGGGATAAGTTATATTTGTGCTTATGGTTTACTTATTCTGTAAGGAAAAAAAGACTGCCAGAACCATATAGGTGCTCGTTGCAACATTTGTGTACAGAGGCACCAAAGATAAAAGCTTTGATACAAAGTAAAGAAATACACATGAAGGCACTTGTTTCTTGTCCATTCTGGCGCTTCTTCAAACCGTTCTTCGATGGTACCCTTCAAGAAGAAAAATTGAAAAAAGGACCAGAGCAGTTCAGATGATCTTAGGGTCATTTTATAGAAGTGTCAAGGGTGATAAACCAGATTGTTTCAAGTTGATGAGAGCAAGGAATATGATACTACAGACAACAACTGAACAGTTCGCTGTCATTTTTTGTCTACAAATGATGAAGAATGTAGATATACCCAAAGAAAGAAGACTGATGGTCAAAGCTCATGGTGGTTGTCTGTTCATGGAAGAGAGTTTGGGTTAGAGTTTGTGAAAAAAAGAGGTTGAAACTAAGAACAATGTTAATCAATTAGTTTGTGGTAAAGTACAATGGTTGTCCGTCAAACATCTTATTCAATTATTTGTGAACAGAGGGTAGATAAGAAAACAGTCTTTTCATCAATCACTACTCTTAAGTTATAAAAAAAATTATGATATTTTTCTCTTAATCAAGGATGAAAATCTTATTCCATGATTTGTTTCATCTTATTACAATATGATTTTTGAGAGATATTAATCAATATTTTTTTGTTTCATCTTATTCCAGATGAAAAAAACGATGAAACCAAAAAAGGTTTCATCATTTGTTTTTGTTTCATCTTACTCCAGATGAAAAAAAACGATGAAACCAAAAAAGGTTTCATCATTTGTTTTTGTTTCATCTTATTCCAGAAGAAAAAAAACGATGAAACCAAAAAAGGTTTCATCATTTGTTTTTGTTTCATCTTATTCCAGAAGAAAAAAAACGATGAAACCAAATTTGGTTTCAACATAAACGTACTGTTTCACCATTAAACTTTGGTTTCACGGTAAAAAGTAGGCACAAATCAGATGAAACCAAATTTGATTTCTATAAAACTTACTGTTTTCACCAACACAAAAATTGGTTTCAGCATTGTTTAGTTTTATAAAATTTGATGAAACCAAAAATGTTTCATCATTTATTTTATTCTAGATGAAAAAAAAAATGAAACCAAAAAAAGTTTCATCATTTTTCAGATATTCCACCAACACAAAAACTGGTTTCAACGTTGTTTTAGTTTTTGTAAAATTTGATGAAACCAAATTTGGTTTCATCATTTTTCTGACGTTTCACCACCAAAAAAACCTAATTTCGACAATGATGATGTATCATTATTTTTTGATGATGATTTTCGACTATGATGATCTGGAGGTGTTGGTGATGTTTGTCAAGGATAAAAAGAGGAGGAAGAGGTGTTGTGGGTGGTTCTGGACATGTAGTGGTGGAGGAGAAACAATAACGAGGAGGAAGCGATGGGGAAGGAGGAGGTGTTGTTGGTGAAGGATACGAAGGTGTTGTTGTGGCGGAGGAGGTACTGTTGTTGCTGGTGATGGTGGCGGAGGAGGTATTGTTGCTGCTGGTGATGGTGGTGGGGAGGAGAAGAAGAAGAAGAGAAGTTTTGGTGAAAGATACGAAGGTGTTGTTGTGGCGGAGGAGGTACTGTTGCTGCTAGTGATGGTGGCGGAGGAGCTATTGTTGCTGCTGGTGATGGTGGTGGGGAGGAGAAGAAGAAGAAGAAGAAAGAAAAAAGAAGAAGAAGAAAAACGTCATAAAATTACCATACCTACGTTATATAGGGAATGACAACTCGGGTATATTGAAAAATACTAAAAACTAAATTTAGTCATTATTAAGAAAATAGGATTTTAGTTTTATTTTTAATTAAAATGGTTTTTGTTTATAAAAAATAATATGAGAGGATTTTTTATATAGGAAGTTTGTTCACCTTAATATTTTATATCAAGTTTTAATTGTTTAATGTAACTTGCGGGTGAACAAACTTGCTCACAGAATTTACTCCCGCCTCTATAAAAATAAAAAAGGAAATTTCCGTCAACTTTTCTGATTTAAAGGAAAAAAAATAAAAAACAAAAAACAAACAAAGACGTAAATTCCAAAGCGTCAAACTGACCAAAGAAAGAAAAAAACTCATTTCATTCCATCTCTCACGCGGTGGGGGTGAGAGGCAGCAGAGTCAAAGAAGAAGAAAACCTAGTGTTGGTTTATCTTCGTTTACAAGTAAAACTTTTCCTTACAAAATCTTCAGATCTCTTCTGATCATTCTTAGTATCACCAACAACTTGAATTCAAACAGTAGTAGTTATGGCTGGGCGTTATGATAGAAATCCTTTCGACGAGGAAGAAGTAAATCCATTCTCGGTGAGTTCTTAATCAGCACCTGAAGTCTTTTTTTTTTTCTTTCTGGATTTGAGTTTGTTTGTTTGGTTTTTGGAGAACAAGAATCGTCTTGATTTAGTCAAAATAGGTCAAAATTGATGAAATTAGATTGGACTGTTGTTATGTGGAGTATTATAAACTGTGGTGAACTGATTTATGGTGAAATTTGGTGTTTTGCTGTCTTGATTGTTAGATCTATGTTGATTGTTTGGTTTTTCGGTGGTTAGTGAAATGTATATCGCACTAGTTGGATTTTTTGTTTCGCAGGAGAATTTTCTGTCTAAAATAATGTGGTCGATCCTGATTAAATGAATTTGGTTGGTTTTGATTTTGGAAGTTGGATATAGATCTTTCAAGTTTCATAGTGAATCTGTATTTTTGGGAATTTAGTGTTTGGTTATTGGGTCTTTGACTTTGGTTCATCGTTGATTACTGATATTGGAGATCATGTTGTTTATTTGGTTAAGTTGTGTGAGGTGAAGGTAGATTTCTGTAACTTGATACCTGTGAGGGTGAAGCTTAAGAGTAGCCCATAGAAGTAAACCATTTGAGTACGCACATACAGTGAAAGTCGGTGAGTTTGTGAATTAGAAGGGTTAATTGCATTATATGTCCAAAGCTTAGTCCTGGATCCGATCGTAAGAATTTGTCTGGTGAATGATTCATGATATAAATAGAGTGAATGATGAAATAGGGTTGGGGAATAAAATCTTGTGATTTTCATGCTTCTATTAGTGCCATAGTGCCATAGTGGATTATCTGAAGAAGATTTTCCTTTTCTTTTGTCAGGAGCCTGCAGTTAGGGGGAAAAGTTCGGGTCAGTCTAATTATGGTGGAGGAGCATTTTATACAACAGTAAGTTGATATTGGCAACCGAGATTACTTTTCGTCAATGTCATTGTATTCAGTGCTATCACTTCTGTGTATCATCACCACTAGGCTAGTTAACTACTTTTTCGAGATCCCCATCCCACTCTACAGAATGATCACGCTCTCTGCCTGATATTCATCTTCTCCAGCTTATTAAAACAAAAATAATATTCTTCAGAATATACGTAAGTTTTAAATTTAATTAGTCGTACTAGCTGATGAGCTTATCTGTAAACTCCACTCTCAGTACTTTGATTGTTATCTAGTTTAATATGAAATACTTATTTTGATGTTGCACTGGTTTCTGATAGATAAGCTATTTCAAAGGCAATGTTGTCTTTTCGAATTTGGTAGTTAGAATCTTTTTATATATATGTGGTGATATTGTTGTGCATGACAGCTGGTTTTTTTCTTCTAATATATTGCTCATGCTCTGACACATATTCTGTGTAACTTTATAGCATCCTGGTAGTGTTGCTGCTGCCACGAACTCAAGGCTTTCACCTCTTCCTCCTGAACCTGCAGGATTCAACTATGACCGCGATGCAAATATTAATATTCCTCTTGAATCAACTAAGGTAAGTGAAAATTGAATGTTTGGGGCTGTACATATTACAGTGAGGTTCTCAACTCTCTACTGATTTTTCAACTTGCCTTAGGATTTGAAGAAGAAAGAAAAGGAGCTCCAAGCTAAAGAGGCTGAATTGAAGAAAAGAGAACAGGTACGTGGCGTATAGAGCAAACTTTGGTGAATAGCTCATTTGGCTCTCTATTTGTTTGGTTGATACTATACATGGGTATTCAGTTCGTTTCTTAGTTCTGGCAGTGCTTCTCTTTACTAGTAATTTTAGTAATCTTTGTTTAGTGTTTCATGGCATTCAGGAACTTAAAAGGCGGGAAGATGCTGCATCACGAGGTATTTTGTTATATACTTATATGATTTAGTTATTGCTTCATGCTACAAAAGTGGGTTGGTCTTGCTGTTTCATCTATCACGCTGAGATATTTCCTTATGTTTTGCAGCTGGAATTGTCATAGAGGAGAAGAACTGGCCGCCGTTTTTCCCCATAATTCATCATGATATTGCAAATGAAATACCAATTCATCTACAAAGGCTGCAGTATATTGCATTTACTACATTTTTAGGTATGTTACCGTGTATTTTAACTACTTACTCATCCGGAAATGAATTCATAGCTAAATCTGAAATGCGTTATTACGTTAACTTAGAAAGCTTTGCGGCATCCGTGGCTCAGATAGAAAGTATTTGCTGATATGCTTACAACTTCAAATTATATGCAGGATTGGTAGTGTGTCTTCTTTGGAATCTTATTGCAGTTACAACTGCCTGGATTAAGGGAGAAGGTTAGTCTGAAAAGTAAAACTGAAACTACATCATATCTCCCTCCTGCTGTTTGCAACCATCTAGCTGTATCACAGGTTGCAACTTCTCTCTTTTTCTGTGTAATATGTATTATAGTTCCTGCATGTCTTACGCTGTAGGTGTTAAAATTTGGTTCCTGGCTATCATCTACTTTATTTCTGGAGTTCCTGGAGGCTATGTGTTATGGTATCGCCCACTTTATCGTGCCATGAGGTACCCATCTATACTTTTCAAAATTCTGTTGCCCTATTCCAACAGAGTTTATACTTTAGATTTTTATGAATCAAGTCTCTTAATATTTTCTGTCTGTCTTAAAGGTGTACAACCTAGTAGCATTCCATGTGAAATATCCGTAACCAAGAATCAGCACTTGTAAAAATTTAATTATATACCGTCATTCGTCTGTGGTTTAGCAACAGTCTGTAGATTTGTCTTCGTCCATTTATCTTTGTTTTTTTTCTTCTCTTTCCCTTCCATTTTGCGCTTTACTTCTCAATGCTGCATAGCCAGCATTACTTAATCCCACTTGTGGCCAATGTTTCAGGACTGAGAGTGCTCTGAAGTTTGGGTGGTTTTTCTTCTTTTACTTGGTAACCTGACATTCATGTTCTATTTTAGTATATTTTCTCAAGAAAGTTCTCAATATGTTTTTTTTAAGCCAAAGTTAGGGCACCTGTTTACCGTTAAGAATCATGGGATGATTCACTTGTCCTTATCTACTTTTTTTACTCAGATTCACATAGGCTTCTGCATCTTGGCAGCGGTAGCACCTCCAATCATCTTCAAAGGAAAATCTCTGACGTAAGTTTCTAAAATAATGTTAGATGGCGTTCAGTTTAGGGAGCTTAAAATCAATTATCATTGAATTAGTGGTTTATGAGACGAGTCAGCCTTTGATCTGAGCTTTATTCAATTAAATAAATTGTCACATGAGGTGCTCTTTCTGGTTCCTTCATTTTATGTTGTTCACAGATTTTTTTTTAAAAGAAGATAATTTTGTTTAATGACCAAAAATTGAAGCATTTAGTTTCCATGACACGCATATTCTCTCCAGTAAAATGGACAACGCCATGAATTTCTGAATGCATATTTCAGTTTGCTTACCTCTGTTTTTGGCATACGGACCTAAGTGTACACATTATCCTTCACAAATTTGGGTATGTATGCTGAAATGTTCATATAGTTTGCTCTTTTTTCCTAGAGGGAAATTATTGTTTCCTTGAAATTATGGGCTAGGTTGTTATGGTCCTTTGGCCTAATTTTCCTTAAAGATAGAAGAAATTTGTTATATATTTTTCAGGATTTTGTCTTATATTTCTTTTTGATGCGATTTATGAAAACGGAACTTTAAAAATGATATATCAAGTAGCCAAGTAGGGAAGGCTTGTCTTTTTCTTGAATCTTATTGAAATAGGAAAGTGACTCTTTTTAAAGTGAAAGCTTTTAATTGGGTGCAGTAGTCATGACGTCGTATATACCTTTTCATTGTACTGCATAACTAACGAATATCAATTTCCCCACTTCTCTTGTTTGCTCTTTTGGAACAGAGGTATCTTAGTTGCAGTTGATGTTGTGGGCACTAGTGCTTTGGTTGGGGTATGTTTGAGGCTTCCTCCAATAATAGAATTTACTCTATATAAATGTGACATCTGATTTTCTAAAGGCCTGGTCTTGCTAACAAGCTTCCTCTTTCAGATCTTCTACTTTATTGGATTTGCGCTCTTCTGTCTTGAAATAGTAATTAGCATCTGGGTTATTCAGGTCTTATTCTTTGTCTTTTGTGGTGATATTTCTTCCTTAATCTTCTCCATTTTTTCTCGTAACCATTACTCTTGTTCGTTGCTTGTCTTATGCAGCAAGTATACATGTATTTCCGAGGCAGTGGAAAAGCTGCAGAGATGAAACGTGAGGCAGCAAGAGGAGCCATGAGGGCAGCGATATGATATTTACCATCAGAATGAAGCATACCACTGACATTGTGGATAGGTTGTATATCTCCTTATCTATTGTTATTTGGAGAAATATATGCCTTTGGTCAGGCAACGGCTTCTTCGTCATGCACTCACCACACATGCTTGTCAGATTGTTCAGGTTTCTCATTGTGTTAGATGCTGCTGTTCCATAATATCATATATCAAGAACATACTGGATCACAACATAGAACAAAAGAAAGAATTTTATGAACTCCTGTTAGAAGACTTTATTTCGAGTTTGTTTTGTAGAAAAGTTGGTCTTTTGTAGCCATTCTTTATGATAATCGTTTGTCTGTAATTCGTTTCCCGGACATACTTGTGTCCTCTTTTGTGAAGGTCATGTTACTAATTAATTCATTTCTGCATTGAGATGTTTTTTTGGCACTCTTCACTCATGGATGGTGCAAACACTTACAGAACTCACCTTGCCCTTCTGTTTTGAATCCTGACAGCAGCCTGGCATTGTTCAGGCCATTGCTCTGGTATATAGCCCTATGTTTATAACTCACCAACTCCAAATAGTTGGTCTATACACTATTAATTTGGTCTTAAGCTAATAGCTGCTGACCTAGCAATTTGTCAGGTGCTTAGGTGGTGATCATGAAGTACAAGGGTATTTGTGGTTGTGGTTCTGCCTACTGTGTAATTGATAAAACTCAAATGCATGGTTGAAGTGCTGGTGCTAGACGAGTATAAGCATGATACCAATTTAGTCCACTAGTAAGTGTCACTTCTGCAGTTGCGATAGTAGTTTCAGGATAAGACGATAGTCACTTGGTATCACGTGGAAAACAACCTAACATCACAAGGAAAACGATGTATCAAGTGAGTTAATTTCACGTGTACCATGTCACATTATCGAATAAACCAGATGGGTTTGAATCTGATTATGCGAGACGATTTAGAATTATACTAACTAGTCGGTGACATAAACCACCCCTTTGTCAACAACTCACATGTGATTACGTTCCCTAATGGAGGGATTTCACATCAATTGTTTGTCGGGAAGGAAATTATTATCAATGCGGACTGTGGACTGTATAGGAGGAGGAGGATTACTAGCTTGTTCTTTTGGAAGGCACTCAATTTCCAATTTCCAGATTTCAAGGTCGAGTAAACTGTAAGTGTAAACATCTTAAAAGAGAACTACAACAATGGAAGTTATGAAATTCAACTCCTGTCTCAGATTTCTAATGGTGTTTATTCTATGGTACACAAGAGAAATGAGTGCTAAGTAACTAGATTGGACGGGACGCGCAAAACACTATTACTTGCGTAAGTTCTCGTAAAGTCACCACCTAATTTTGGTGAGATCGACATTAAACTTAGGTGGCAGCTATACAAAGACCGCTGTGAATATGGTGGTTCGACATTTTTTTTCCCCAGTTTTCACTAGTAACAATGGCAACCATCATAACCTTAATAATCTTATACATAACATCGAAACAAGGCAGATAATAACTATAATATCTTATACATGGAAGAAGGAAACATCCCAACTTCAAAATCACATACACTGCAAACAAAGGAAACAGAACCAGCAAGTAACAGATGAGCTGCAGATTCCATCAAAGGAATCAAAGCCGTTGTGCTAACACGCTTATATGTTTTCACTGGGGATCAGTACTCTGAATCGCGTAAACTGTGATCAGTATAACACGCTACTCCTAATAATATCTATATATACTACCGAATTTCTAGTTACGGAGCTGAAAAACCAACACTTACATATGTGATGTTTCTATAATAGTTTTTGATTCTCCTTCTGCTGCTCTCTAACAGTAAGCAATACATTTCTTCTTACAATCCAAAGTACAACCACCGCCACCACCACCACTACCATAACCTTTACCAGACCCACTGTAAGAGGTAAAACACTTTGCTGGGCATCTCAATTTCTTCTTATAACATGGACCTTTCTCTTTACACACAACTGTTGGCCTTATCACTCCCCCTTTGGAGTATCCACCACTTGGACCACCAACTCCACCTCCATATCCTCCACTCCAACCATTATTACCACCGAATCCAGGTACTCTATAACCACCAGGTATTCCATAACCACCAGGTATACCTCCAGCACCTGGCATCCCCCCCGGCACCTGGCATCCCTCCAGCACCTGGTATGCCTCCTCCGGCACCTGGTATAACTCCAACACCTGGTATTCCTCCACCAGTTCCACCACTAGAACCACCATCCTTCTTGTTTGACCCTTTGTTTACTTTTGATGATGATGGGGATTTAGTCAGTTCTGATTTGAATATTGACTCTTGTTGCCTAGGTCTAGCTAAGGTGGTGGTGGAAAGTGTTGCAATAGTGGCAAGCAAAACCACAATCATGAACAGAAAACCAGTTGTGATTTTCATATCTGGTTTTTGTATCTTGTTTCAAGGTTTTTGAGATTTTTTGGTCTCTGAAGTTATGAATGACTGAGAAAGTATTATTAAGAGTTAGTTCTGGTGAGGGTTTTAAGTAGGGGTTTGAAGAGGGAAGTTTGATATCTGGGGTGTGCCTTAAGATGGACATGAACGTGTATATCTTCCTTTTGTGTTGGAGGACTGTATGCTGGTGATTTTATTATCTTAAGGTTGAGAAGAAAAATGTGATGTTTGGAGTAGTGTGTGACCCTAAGGTGGACTGTAATTATGGGGAAAGAAAGAAAGAGAGCATTTAAGGATGAGAGTAAGAAAGTTGGATGACAGTTGAGAGAAGTGGGATCAATTTGCTGTAGCTGGTTGAGTGCGCAATTATTAAGTTATAACGCCTATTGGGTAGTGCTTATCCAGAGCAAATATGGTTCCCGTAAATGATTATAGTATAAAAACCGCCACCAGACTTGATCATGAATAGGTGATGCACCCGGGGGGAAATGATGCAAAACTCAGTCGCATAATGTCTGGGTACACGGAAGAAGATTGCCCCCACTGAATGGTGATACAGCAATTTTTTGATATTTGCAAGTACCTTTCAGAAGCTAGTTTAGTTATAATCCTATATGAACGAGTCGACGAACTATGGGCAGAAAAAGAAGTTACCATGCGTGATATAGAAAGTATAAGTTTATTTATTACAGATACTAGGGGTCCAAACTATATCTATGGATGGATAGATGGAAAGATACCTTCCTTCTCTATCTGGGGTTGAAATGATGGACCATGGTGAATTTGATGAGTAACAAATATATACTGGGTTAAAATATCTGAATGGTGGTATATGCTTGGCTTAATCATGTTAAGTCAAACGATTCATGATTTTTTTTGGAGCCATATGTTATCTGGACCTACGAAAATTCAGTGCGACTATGTTGGAGAGGATATGTACATAGAGACTAGACAGTACCACTTCTATTCTGTTAAACATCCACTTGGAAAACAGAGCTAGAGAAGAACAACTAGTGCAAATAACGCGTTTTAATCATACCCAACCCACCACCATTTCACTCATAAAAGTCAAAAAAGTTGCATACTCTCCCTAGGCAGACACTTAATTGGACGTCTCCACCTAGAAGCTAGATAAGAGAAGTGGCAGGCACTTAACTGGGATCATCTATTTTGTGAAAAACATCTTCTATCCTACATAGTCCCAAACGTAATTAACTAGGATACGAGTGATCTCATATTTCAGTAGATGCAAAAGCACAGCTGCACTTGGGAAATGACAACATGCAGTAGAATTTATTCACCTTTCCGTTTTCCAAAAGATTTAGTTTGACTTGGTATGTAGTAATTGCTCTCACTTAGTCAGTTATTCAGCCAAGGTCGACAAGAAAACGTGGGGAGCAATGAATACGAAAATTTAAAAATGAAAAAAAAAAGAACGACCTATGAGACTATGAACAACCCAGCCTAATTTGTTCATGAAACTCTGAACTGCAGTTAAAAGTTCAGATAAAAAATGTTATGTCTTGAAAAAGAAAAAGACAATGCAAATGCAGAGACTATTGTTTTGGCTGAAACTATATGCTCCACTTGTAGGATCAGTTGTTAATACAGATCTACGCATCAAGGAAAATCTCCAATGCTTAATATTCCGATAAATACTTCTAGAAGTTTCCTAAACATCCAGAACTTGTCAAGAGAACAATAACTATAATAACGATGTAAAGCGGACTGAAACATGTGCAGTTTAGTCCAGTTTTGGCTACCATTTCTTAAAAAAGAAACATAAAATGGGCAATAACAGAAAAAGGAAAACGCATAAGCTTTTATTTTCTTTGATACCATATGCTTATTTTATTTTCTTAGAATTATGACTTGTCCCACTAAAATGCTAAAGAAGAAATAAGATGAGGGGAAAAGTAAATGCATATGAGTCCAACAGACTGTGCCAGTCCTGCTGTAAATGAGTGGCTAGAATTGGCCCTTCTCAACTGGTTCACAGAAGGTTGCTAGTGCAGGATCATCAATT
>JAJJMC010009346.1:272208-763538 GCA_023531435.1 Papaver californicum | reverse complement strand
TCGACATTTCTTGATAATCACGATGATGATACTTTAACCACTCCTTCTTCATTGGATAATTAGGGCACCCAAGAACTCCAATCACAACTTCACCATCCTCTATCATAGCTAAAGCGACAGCATATTGATCACCACGTACAAATCCCAGCGTGCCATCCACTGGATCGAGCACCCAATGTCTTCCCCGAGAAGCCCCTGATGAGTTGCATCTGCTTATAGCCTCAAGAACTTCTGAAGTGACAAGGAATCCATTGGGGCCTTTAAGTCCATACTTAGGTGCTTCAGCTAAGCATTCATTGACAGCCTTGACCACTGATTCCAATAAACCAACTGCATCAGCCCGTGAAAGAGCTTCAACATCTTCTTCGGCAATAATTGACAAATGCTCTTTTCCAAAGCACTCAGATAATACCCAACTAACAGTTGCTTGAACACTCCAATCTGTTTATGCAACAATGTCAACAGAACGAATATGACTATCACAGACCAGAAAGCTGCTGTGATACATTGGTGAAAGCATGAAATTCTCTTTACACCGAAAAGGTTAAATAATACACAGAAGGATTGCCCTATCAATTTTTGCTAACATTTTTGATTTCTTTCAACTGTAGAACCTCAGAATCATATAATTTGCCTATCTTACTGAATATAAGCATCATAAAAACTGTCTGTGTTTGCATCAACCCAAGTATCTCAATAACTAGTGGTACTGTCTCTTAGTAGGTGTCAACTCCCATTTCTATAAGACAGCTATTTGGTTTACAAGGGCATTCCCTCCCATTTCATTGGTATTGAATGCCAACATATCTCCTTACAAGCTTTTAATACATATATTCACTTCATACTTAGACCTTGGAATAGGTCAATCGACAACTACATGTGGTGAATTATAAAGCTTGAAGGAGATAAGTTCACTAATATCTCAATCTAACCCTCTTTTCGAAAAACAGTAAACTACTGAGACAACTCTAAATCCCAAATGCCAATAAACCTTAACAATCAAAAACATAGGCGCTGAAGCTACATCAACTACAGAACCACAGAGGCAGAGTCAAGAATAACGCTACTGTTGAAGTTGTTAACAAGTAATAACATAATAGCAAAGTTAGAGACCAATAATGTTCAAATGCCACCGCTTGCACACCTCCACAACCAAAATGATGATTTCTTAACGTAGAATCAGAGCATTTGGAATTACGAGCATAGTAAACAACAAAATCCATATTTGGAAAAACAGAAAAGAAAAGCAAAATGGGATAACAAACCTTTTTCCCAAATTCATGAAACCAAAACCTAAATCCAAAACAAACACATTAAAATAAATCAACAAAATCAACTTACCAGCAACGGTAACAGGAGAATTATCATCCTTAGATTTAACCTGTTGATTTTTTTTAGAAACCAAACTTTCTTGAACCCTTTGGCAAAGCGAACATGCCATCTGAACAACTCTAACAGCAACATCTAATTCTTTCGAATATTTATCAGCAGAGTTAATCCCCCGAATCTTGACATTCTCCATGGTCGATGGAGAAGAAAGGGTATTACGATTGTTAAAACAACACCCAGAAATAGAAAAGGAAGAGGAAGAAAATGAAGGGTTTATAGTGAGACCCAATAAATTGTAATTATTTCTTAAAAAGGAAGTATTTTTGAAGAGTTTAGTTGCAGTAGAGAATGATGGAGAAATTCCTAAACTCATGGATGTTATAGTAATATATGGCCTTGGGTATTCTTCTTTTCTCTTAAATGGTTGGTTATTGATTTCTTATTTGTTTTGGTCCAAATTCTCATACTAAACCAGGGTGCTGGTGGGTTTGTTCTGGATGAAAGACGTTAAAGTGAATTATAAATTAATGTCGAATTTCGGTGAATATTGATTGGACTAAGATACTGGTATATTTAAAATTTCAATACATATCGGTAAAATATTGGGTAAACGAATATTTCTGATCAACAACTTCTTATCTCCTTATGCAATCAACACCAATCTTTTAATGAATGGATACGTCATCTCTTTTTCTCCCACACCATTTATACATGCATGACCCTAGGATTTGGCAGACAGGCTTCGTTGTTGTATCATGTATGCAAGATTGGTTCGTAGAGATTTTGCACAACTAGTGAAAAGGTTCACATTGTGCCGCCAGTTTTTGTACATATAGGTGAATTCCTATTCCTCAGGGAGAAAGCCAACAACCAAGGCCAGAGTAGGTAGAAGATCTGATTTAATGATCTAGATATAGGATTTTAATTTCCTTATTTATTGAAGACTGACAGTTTCAAGTCTCAACATGCTACCCAATTTGCTCAAAAATGGGACATTGATTCGGACTTGTCATTATTTATTTCCAATGACTTTCTTTACCTTGGTCCAACTGATGTTCTTGTTCTATGTAATAAAATCTCCGATGGAAGATTACATTAGGTACCGAAAGAGTTTGGAGAGTGAAAAGTCCCAAATACAGTAACAAATGATAAAAGCAAGAAATAGGTATTCAGATGAGGAATTTTGTCGAGTTTTTTTCACTTAAGAAGTTGAGATAAGGAGAGCTTTCTTGTTTTCTTTCTTCAACTCAGAAATAAATCAGGACCACATATATATATGATAAACATAAACCATTCATATCTGCACGCAGCACCTCAACAGTTTTAAAATTGACTGTAAAAGCAATTTTATATAGTGCTTAATCAAACCAAATGATGAACACGTCATGAAGCGCTGTATTTTTTGTATAGAAAAGTAAACAGTTAAGTATTGCTAATTATATGTATAAATGATTTGATTGTTGACACTCGTCATCTTCCGTTGATTTACTAATAACATAACCAATGATCGCAGAGAGACATGACCTAATATTGATTAAAAAAATTTCAAAAGCAGTGAGTTTTAAGTCATGATCAACATCCACGTTTTAGTTCTTTAAAAATAAATAAAAAGGAATTAGATATGTAGTTTCGGTAACAAAATTAAAGACAAGGCAGATAACGGCAGAAGAGAGATACGTGGTATTAGCCCTGATATGGTGCTAACCCGATCCTGCAATCATACTTTTATTATTAAGCATTAACATGCCCCAAAGGTCTAGTTTTACAACTGTTACTTCTAAGTTATATTTATCTTTAGAGTAACACGAGGAAAAGATACAAAAATGACTATTTGACTAACAGATAGATTCATTCTGGAAACGAAACAAGTACAACAGGATTGATACTACTGATTCTGTTAAGAACACTTGAATGCCACCAGTAATAACTAGTATGGAACTCACCAGATGCATCTTATTTTTCTTTTTGACGTACGGCATTCTGGTTTAGCCTATTCGAGAGTTATCTCTGCCAAAGACAAGTGTGGTTGCCCAATTCACCGCCACGTAGAACCTGTTCCTCCAGCTGATGACACGCGTCAGGTAAGCAGAACGCCAGATCAGCCAGCTGACAAACCTGCCGTGTGATATGCCCTTTGTAAACCCGTATCAAGAAAGCAAAAGGGAAAAAATGGATTCATTAGCAGTTACAGTTTCTCTAAGTGTGATAACCGAAAAGGTTCAAGATATGAATTCCCTGTAATGGCAATTACTTAGACTCACGTAGAGCGACCAACGCTTTATAACTACCCACGGATGCATGCTACCAAGATGTTTATACACGAAAGGCTCTCCCAAAGTGATGTTTTTGGCGGAGAAAGCTTTGCCACCATTCTGTTTACCTATGTTGTTGAACAAATTCACTAGAAATTTGCCTTCCCTCTCTGCCATCTGCAGGTTCATACATGGTTCCGATGTGGTCTGGTCAAAACTTATTTCAGCTGAACTATCTGTCATTTATCATGTTGAGAACTAGGACCAGCTGTCGTAGTAATCAGACACACAGTCATATCTGAAATCTGAGATTCCTGAAGGAGTTCAAATGTGATTTGACAGGAATTTTATAAATTTAAATGATATCTAAGGGCCTTGTCTATTGTTGCTAAAGGAAACCAATCTCAAAAGTGGAAATCACATCTGTTTTTACGAAACCAAATACGAGCAAGTCATGCAAATGCAATTATGGCAGAGATTTTGTTATGTAACTTATGTAAACACGGTCAATATGTCCATTTAGATGATTTTTTTTATTGAAAGTGTGGGAAAACTAAACTGGTAGAAACGAAGATGAAAGTCTAGAAATGGTTCAGCTGATTGGACCTGAGCTAGAGCTGGAAGAACTTGCTTTCCTGATTCCTCGAGGAAACCAGCACAATCTCCAATTGGAAATACATCCTCAACAGAAGGTACACGCATCCATTGATCAATGCCAATCCTGCATTATCATGATCATATAAACACGCAACTTCTTAGTCATGCAAGCTTACATAACCAATGGGAACATTTTAATACATTAAATGCAGGGGACTTTAAAGTACCTTCCTCCAGGGGACTTGGGAACATTTAGAGCTTTAACAAAGTCTGAAGGACCGACCCCAGTAGACCAGACTAATAGACCATAAGGCACATCAGTCCCATCATTAAGAACGAGTTTTTTTTACATGTACCTCCTTGACTATGCCTCTCATAAGGCGAACACCACACTGTCACAAATTTGATATGTTATTGGTAATTCAATCTAATACATCGAAACTAAGATTACAGGGTGGAAAATTAAGATTTCAACTACCTTTGTCAACTGGTTGGTTGCATATTCTCTTAGTCTCACATCAAACCAAGACAAAATCTCATTTGCCTGTTCCAATAAAAGAAGACAAGAGAACTATATCAATATTCGCTTCCATATCATCCTTAGCGAGGGACATGATGTTGATTCTGAATACACTTTACCTCTATGAGGGTGACATGAATGTCATCCTTAACGTGAGAATATGCTCATGGACATCCTTAATGATAGAATCACTTAGTTCGCCACTAAACTCCACCCCGGTAGGGCCACCTACTACCACTACGCAATGTAGTAACCGTTTCTTTTCTTCCACCGGAAGGCCTGTTGTCATGAATGAAGTTTCCAAAACTGAACGATTAGTTCACTGATCAGTGTTAGCTTATTAGCTAAAATGAAAACAATACTAGCTGCTAGCTTTCACTTTGTTAAGTAAGATAAACCCCAATTTTAGTTGAAGTATTTGGAAATCAGGTCATGAAGTGAGTACCCATAATATCCAATGTGAACAAGAATATGAATTCTTATGAGGTTTATTAGCGTCTGACTCTACTACCTTCTTCACCAAATGAAGCCTCACACGCATTAGAGAAAGTTTAGACCCTATTTTTAGATGGGAAACTTGGGAACATGTCCCAAATTATACCCCTTAGTTGAGGATATGTCCTCTAACGGAAAAAATTAAGGAATATGTCCCAGTCATCCATTTTAACCGTTAAATGATGAAAAATGCACATGTGTGAGACCACACGTGCCGAATTCGGACAATAATACCCCTGTCTTATAATTTTGATTCCCACAAGTCCCAAATTTATAGATTGTCAACACGTGTCATCTACGATCCGACGGTCAAAAAAATTTGGAAAATTTGAAAATAGAAAAAACCCTAATATTCTCGAAATGACCTTATTACCCCTTAGTTTTAAAAAAATGACAAAAAAAATTTGATTGTTTTGTTGACCAAATTGGCTGAATTGGAACCTGTTTTGTTGACAAAAAAATTTGGTGTGTTTTTTTGATGAACCTGTTTGAAGTTGAAAGTTAAACAAAGCAAATTGAAAGTTAAACTAATTAATAGTATTGTCTGAAATTGAAAGTTAAACCAAAAAGATTCCCACAAACCAACCATCCATGTGTTTCATAACATTCATAAAACATTAAACTCACAAATCAAAATGAACTTTAGGCTTTCTTTGTCTTTTTGAGCCTGCATCATAGTTGAAAGTGTTAATAATCTGCTTGACAGGGCCTGTTCCCTTGTTGATATTACTAATGGACATAGTCAAACCAGCTCCTTTGCTTGACTTAGTAGTGGATGAAGAAGTAGCCGCAGTGGATGTCTAAGGAGTTTTAGATGATGCAGTTGTAGAAGAACCTCCCCTACTCATTCGGATCATGGTGCTTTTGTTCTTCTTCTTTGGAGTTGAAGTTGTGGTAGCAAAAGAACTTTCATTCACCTCACACTCTACTCTGGCTTTCTTCTTCTTGGGGTTGGATCCAACTTCTCCACCCTTACATGTTCTGCTGTTGTGATTAGATCCACCACATGTGCCGCACTTTTTACCTTTTTCTTTCTTCTCAGAGGCCATCTCTAACCAGGACCTCTTCCTGTTGACACAAGGCCTACCAGGTTGTCTAAGCAATGGTGGTTGAGTAATCTTTATTCCTTCAACCTGTAGAAGAGAAAACAGAAAAAAAAAATTAAAATGTAGAAGACATGGTTGGTTTCCTTTTATCTATAGATGTTAAATGAACAGATTCCAAAAGCAGAAAAAAGAAAAGCTGAAAAGGACAAAAAAGATAACAATATTAAATGAAAAGATTCCAAAAGTAATGAAAAGAAACCTCAGGCCACTCATCCATGTTCACTAGTGGTGTAATTGCCCAAGAATATGTGGTCCTGTAAAAATCCACCATATAATACTTGCTACAGTACCTGCAACAACCCACAAACAAACATTTAAGACAAATGACATTCAACAGCAAAACACAACTACAAAAAAAAAGTAGATTAACTGATTGCTTACTTAGTCCAATCTGGTCTAATGGTGACCAACACACACACGGCATGCTGACACGGGAAGTCCCTCAGCTGCCATTGAATACAACTGCAAGTCTTTTCAACTATGTCAACTATAAATACTTTCATAGTAGCCATGTTAGTAACCTCATACAGTTTTAATACTCTTGATGGACCAGTTCTAAATTGACCTATATTCTCAATCATTTTCTGAATTAGTTTAACTGCATCAGGTACTAGTTCACCAATATTCCAATTGGCAGCTGTTGCACTTCTTTTGGCAATTAATCTCATAACCATCTGGGTGTGCATGGTAAGAAACTTACAGACTAGCTCATCCCTCATCTTGCTACACATAGCATTAAAAGACTCAGAAAAGTTGTTGCTGATGTGCTCAAAAGCACAATCATGTGGGAAGTGAGATATTGCCCAACATGATGGTTCTTCATCCATTAGATACTTCCATGCAGCTTCATCAACCTCCTTTAATGCATTCATATGTTGCTCATTTATGCACATTCAACAGTTTTACGCACAGTCAACACACCACATATATGCACAGTCAACAGTTGTATGCACATTCAACAGTTATAATGCAGCAGTTCTACTCAACAGTTGTGGCTGTTATAATGCAATTCACATACTCAACAGTCAGCATTTCAGTTATATGCACATTTGTTGCTAACAGTTATACTATACAGTGATAATACAACAGTTATACTAACCTTCCAATGAGATTTTTTTATAGGCTTTAGCCGCATCCACGCTAGATTCATCAACTTAGGACCTTTAAATTTGAGTTTAAAGTTCTTGTAAAGATTCTTGAAAACAAACATGGAAATTATTAATCCAAACAAGGAAATTATTAATAGTTCTTCGATATTGTAAAAAGAGAAAAGTTACCTAAAACAAAATTTGTGATTGGACTCAGGGAACAACTCCTCAATAGATTCTACAAGACCCCTTTGTCTATCTGACATAAAGGTCAAACCCCTCATGTGCGTAATTCTTGACTTCAAATCTTTGAGAAACTTGTACCAATTTGGATAATCTTCATTTCTACAAATCATTATGGCTAAAGGGAATAAACTATTCTGAGCATCTAAGGCAGTTGCACACATCATCACACCACCATACTTTCCTTTTAAGTGGGCAGCATCTAATCCTACTGCTGATCTACAACAATTGTTAAACCCTTGGATTTGTGCATTAAAGGACAAAGTGACAGTCTCAAAAGTCTTATCCGCCTCATCCCGTGTAAACGTAGCAATGCTGTCTGGGTTAAGAGTTGCAACAACTGAACACAAACTGGGCACCTTTGCATAAGATTCCTCATAACTTCCATTTAATTTTTGTAAGACCATTTCTGCAAGAAAAAAATAATTAAGTTAGAATAAAATTCTAAGATAAAACTAAATAAATTAATAGTTTTACTAGTTGATTACTTACCCTTGCATCATTTGCTACCCAGTATGGGATCCAAGTATCAAAATCTGGCCATATGATATAATTAATTATTTCATCTGCCACTGGAATCTTCAAACTAGGCTTTTCACCTAAAGTCTTCAACATGTGGTCACAAACAAATTTAGCATTGCAAGCAGGATTTAATTGTCCTCCAGGATTAACACAAGTGTGATCCGGCCCAACTTTTCTTATGGTGAAGGTGGCTTCATGTGGTACCTTTCTTATATTCACAAACCACTTACAACCTTGACTCACCTTATTCTTACATACAACATACACTCTTTCATTATCACACTTGTTAAACCTAAAATTATGTTTGTTCTTCACTGCATAGTACCTAAGGTGGTCAGTGAAAGCTTTCCTATCTTCAAAAATCATTCCCACACGCAATACTCCCGGTTCCTCTTCATGAGCTTTCTGATCTGGCAAAGACAAATCCACTAGGTCCTCAGCCTCTTGACCACCAAAACAGTGTTGCCACTCAGCTTCCATATCATCATCCCACTTAGTCCCATTACCTTCCCCAGGCCCATTACCTTCAGGTACATTTCCATTACCAAACCCATCAGCAGCAGCAGACCCAACAGCTGCACCAAGCCATCAGCAGACCCAACGGCTGCACCAAACCCATCAGCAGACCCAACAGCTGCACCAAGCCCATCATACCTATCTTCAATGTTATCATCAGGATGACATTCATCTTCGGCTTCATTAAATAGGTGCGGTGGTTCTTCCTTCTCATCGACTATGGTTGCATCTTCAATTGTACTAGCTTGTGTACAATTGTCAGCAACACTGCATTATGTAGGTATAAATTCACTTTCATTCCCAACTTCATCTTCAAAATCCAATTTTCTATCCTTACTTATCCCCACTATGTTCTTTCTTTCTAACTGTTCTTTTAGTCTATGACTATTCCTATGGGCTTAGACACAACTTTCTTCTTTGGTGTTATCTTCTTTCTATATGAGGAATCTAGTACACAACTACTAGCACCAAACCCTTCCTCACACTCCAAATCTGCCTCTTGACCACCATTTTACATACATCTAATATTGTAAAACCATCCTCATCTTCCTCGGCACATTTCCATAAGTCAAAAAAATCATATCCATTATATATTAAATCACAGTTGGAGACCAATTCAATCTTGAAATCAACAGACAAATTCAACCTAGCCCTTATAATGTCAATAAACTTGTCATAACTAATTTCATTTGCAACCACATTCATCACATAAATCACTTTACCAGCCTAATACCATCTTTCTGATTAAGAATAGTTATCCTAAAGTTTCTATCTTTTAATTTCCTGAAATAAACCCAAATGTAACAGACAAAATTTCAACCATTTATGTAACATCAACAGACATAAGACCTAACACACCAAATGTAACAGAAAAATGTAACATATGCATCTAGACTGCTTAAGTTCAGTTACATCAGTCAACAATGACAATTGACAACTCTGTTTTGGGGTATACAAATACATATGATAATCAAGCCATTTATTGTCTTACAATGGTGGAAAGTAGAAATGATCATCAGAGATCATCATCAACAACAACAACAGTTGTGAAAATGGGGAGATTTGGCTGTTTTTGTAGAAAAGAAGATTTTTTTCCAGAAGAATTATTCCAGAGTTGGAACAGTTATGTAAAAGCATTAGGAGACATCCCTTAATTTTATCGATAATACAGACACAGAAAAATTCAATTTCAAAAATCAGCCATCGATGAACCCTAATTTTTAATTTCAAACAAACCCTAAAAAAAATTTAGCATGTAAACTCAAATCAAACACAAAAACAGTTAGATACAGAGATAAAAAGAAAGGGGTTTGATGTTAATACCTGTTTTCAGTACCCATCGAGGTTGATTTCTTCATTCTCTCTGTAACAGTTCCAACCCTAATTTTTTCGTCTCCATTTCCAGTCACACCATCATCTCTGTCTTTGTCTCTCGATCTCTCCATTTCAGTTTGTCTCTCGTTCATCTGTCTCTCGATCAACACTTTCTCTCTATCTCTTTGGAATCTCCATTTCTCTCCGTTAACCCTAATTTCCCCAAACTTGAAACTAACACAGTAACACGACTGTTCTCTTGAGAAGACTCTCGTGTGTTATGAAGTTATCGAACGTGCCAATAACCCGTGTGTTAGGAAGTTCTAATCTCATAACACGTGTCCACCAACTTCTTATCTGGACCGTAGGATGTAGCTAAGGGTAGAAGTGGAAAGTTGAACACACGTGTGAACCCACACATGCAGAAATTCTCCATTTAACGGTTAAAATGGATGTCTGTGACATATTCCTTAATTTTTTCCGTTAGAGGACATATCTCCAACTGAGGGGTATAATTCCGGGACATATTTCCAATTTTCCCTTTTTAGATAGTAGGCGCGCGGAGACCAAATAACAAAACTTCCTTTAAAACCATCAGCATCTAAGAATAGAATTAATGTAGTGTTCCGCATTCCCGAAAAAGGAAACAAGAATGAAAACATAGACACCACCATTAACAAATGCTAGTTGAAAAACAGTTTGACATTGACTGATAACGTCATTAAACAACCGGAGAAAGACATAGAATTCAATGACATACTAACCTGGATTGTCAGCCTTCATCAGGTTTAGAAGAAGCCTCTTCCTAATTTCTTGTGCGTTATTCACTTTACGGAGGAAAAATGCGTGCTCTTTCACTCCTTAGATGTTAAACGTCAAAGGTTCAGCTCCTGCAGCAATGACGAGCTTATCGTACGCAACCTTGAATCTGTAAGGCTCTTTAGGTAGTCCATGCTCATTAGGTAGTCCTCGGTTGCTGACAGTCTCACAGTACACCTGATAAAAGAATGGGATTAGGTTACTTCCACAATAGTATATCTTGAAAAATTGATGACGACAAAATGCGATGTGCGACTGCGAGCCATGACCACCAATACCAAGTAATCAAATAGTACAGCACTACTACAGCATAAAAATGAAAGGAAAAGATAGGAAATATTATGGGTACTCACTTCATGACTATCTGAATCAATTTTTAAACAGTTGGCCAGGTAAAAGTGAGAGTTGGGAGCTGTAGACGATGCTGATTGTATACGTCTAATTGGTTCAGCCATAGAACGAAACTCTAATGTCCCAACACAAGTTGAAGCAAGTAAAGGTGTAAAGACCATATGATTCCTTGGAGATATACAAACAACGTCGTAAATGCTTGTATCGAGTCCCTTAAGAAATCTACAACTAGCCCATTCAGTTCCTAGAAAAACAACTCTAAGCTTTTTTACCTGTTTTAGTTGCTTCCAAACCAGGTAATCTCCTATCGTCAAACTCTGACTCAGAATCTTCCTCGATCCCTTCTGCCGACTGCTGGAAGTTGTACTGTGGAGTATATTTATTCCCCTTAACCCATAAGTCATTTGATTCATTTGAACGATACTGGAAACGTTTTTTGTGTTGTTGCTGCGTGGTGTAAGGGTCTGTAAAGATGACGGAGATAACAGTGCTGATCCTTCTACTTCAGTAAGCGGTATACTTCTCTCAGTCATGAAACTGCGAATGGCTTTTCCTGACTGTTTCAAATTACTCCTTCCAATTCTTGACATCGCCATGATATAACTGGCAAATGACACAAGCAAAACCCTTTGCTGTTTATTACCGACTGCCAATAGAGAAAGAAAGAGTGATCAGTGAGGAATTTAAGAAACCCTAGTAAGTATATATGGTAAGACAATAAGTATGTAAGTCCAAGTGTATTGGCGAGAAAAGCGGAAGGTATTTATTGCACTTCTCAAAGAGGAATGTCAGTTAGCTAACAGGCTGACAGCCTGACACAGACGATGGTAAGAGGGACGACGAATACAAGGACTAAATGCCACGCTCCTCATTTTGGACGCCCCATTACAGAAGACACAGTCATGCAGTTACGTTATGTTGACGTTTAGTCCTATTTTTATTGGGTTTTAGACTCTTTAGTCGTACCCCTCAAAACCTAGTACTAGTAGATCTTACTTTACCAAATTTAAAACGGATCAATACTTTTTCTAACGATTCAATTAAAATCCTTATTTTTCAATCTTGAAAATATTCTTTTATATAAAATACATAAACCAATTTTGATGTTGAATAATTTCTTTTCCTGAAAATATCTTCTTATTCTCTCTCTACAGATTCCTCTCCTCGTCATTGAGATCCGGGCGTTGATTTGAATAACCACCATCATAAAGCAAAGTTCATCATCACCTCCGCCATAAACAACAACAACACTAAATTTAGTATATTTTTTTTCTTTCAAATCTTTCTTTGCATCTACACTTTCTTTTACTTCTTCCTCCATATTAATCTAGGATTTGTGATTTTATTCCATAGTATAATTATATTAGAAAAATATTTCAGTTTAGTGTGAGATCTGGAATTAAATAAGGTTTAATAGGAATTAATTAGTTATATTGATTTGGAATTAAATAAGGTTTAATAGGAATTAAGTAGTTATATTGATTTTAAACAATTGTTGTCTTGTTGATGTATTTTTATGGAAACGATGGAGAACTGGGACATTTTTTCTAGTTATTGCAACTACAAAAAATCAATGGATATATTTTGTTATCCTTTGTTGCTAGTATTCTATTGATGTGTGGATTAACCATCTGAGTATTCACTTTTCAACCAGAAAAGTAATTAACAAATTAATATATTACAGAATATAACAACACAAACTTCAATAACGGCTGAATTTCTTTTGAAAAAGTGTTAATTCAAAAATGAGTAAGATATTTGTAGATATATGAGATATGAAAATGGGATGTAAAGAGTAGTTATAAAGGTGCAAAACATGATGGCAATGTGGTTTATTGATGAGGTTAAGAGGTTTCATTAACTTTTATTTTTTTGGTTGAATATTATCTAGCATGTATACATAGTAGTATATGTGTCAATTGCTTGACATTGTATGATACACATGGGTACTTTTAATAATTTCAAAGTTAAAATTTTAAAAGTCTGAAAATGTTTGTTTTGTATCAGAACATGGTGGAACCACTTTATTATACATTTTTTTTTCTTTTTTATAAATGTTTTTGTAATATGTAATTTTTTACATGAAAAGTGGATGTGTATATATTGGTGCACCAATATATTTTTTATGAGAACTAGGTCTGTTTGTGGGTATGAATGGTTGATTTCATGCACATTTTATAGGTGTGTACATACTGGTGCACCGGGATATTTTCCATGAAAAAATAGGTTTGTGTGGGGGTATGAATAATCGTTTCATGCATGTTGTGAAAGTGTGTGCATAATGGTGCACCAGTGTTTACCATGAGAAGTAGGTCTATTTGTGGGCATGAATGTTTGATTTCATGCATATTTTGTAGGTGTACATACTAGTACACCAATGTACTTTCCATGAAAAACTAGGTTTATGTGTGAGTATGAATGATCAATTTCATGCATGTTTTGTAGGTGTGTGTATACTAATGCACCTGTGTAATTCTCATGAAAAAGTAGGTTTGTATGTGGTTATGAATGATCTGTTTTATTCATGTTTTGCAAGGGTGTACATACTGGTGCACCAGTGTAATTCCCATGAAAAAGTAGGTTTGTGTGCGGTTATGATTAATCAGGATTTATGCATATTTTGCAGGGGGTGTACATATTGGTGCACCAGTGTATTTTCCATGAAAAATAGTTCTGCGTGTGGTATGAATGATCCATTTAATGCATGTTTTGTAGGTGTTTACACATTGGTGCACCTGTGTAATTCCTATTAAAAAGTAGGTTTGTGTGTCGTTATAAATTATCGGTTTTATGCATGTTTTGCAGGGGTGCATATTGGTGCACCAGTATAATTCCCATGAAAAAATAGGTTGTTTGTGGTTATGAATGATCGGTTTTATGCATGTTTTGTAGGGGTGTATATATTGGTGCACCAGTGTAATTCCCATAAAAAAATAGGTTTGTGCGTGGTTATTACTAATTGGTTTTACGCATGTTTTACATGGGTGTATATATTGGTGCACCAGTGTAATTCCATAAAAAAATAGGTTTGTGTGTATGGTTATGAATAATCGGATTTATGCATGTTTTTCAGGGGTGTACTTATTGGTGCACCAGTGTAATTCCAATGAAAAAATAGGTTTGAATGTAAGTATAGATGATCAATTTCATGTATGTTTTACAAGGGTGTACATATTAGTGCACATGCGAAAAATATGATTGTATAAGCTTATGAAAATTTTATACGAGTGTACATTTTTATAAACACCAGATAACGATGAAGCGAAAATTAAAATTTTTAAGAAATAAAAATTATATAGTCATATGGGTACACTTTTTGTATATCTCGGAAAGAGCTTTCCGAATATATAAAATTTACGAATTTTGGATGAGCGGTTTGAAAGATAAATTATTTTTTAATTATTTTATAATATTTAAAATTGATGACATCATCATTAGTCACTTTGAACTAAACTGTAAATATTTAGAGTAAATTGTAATCAGGAAGGTTATTTATGTACTTTCCTTATTTCAAATAAACAAATGACTAATTTATACCTAGTTGAATGTGTTAGGACTAACTGGTCTATTTGGATGGGATTTTGGAATAAACTTTTTTTTCCCTTACCTTATTGACTCATTGACTCTGAGAGGGTTTTGTTTGTTGAATGGTAGCGTTTTCACGAGGCCAATCAACGATCTTAAGCATTTAGGGAATCTTCCAAGTTCTTCCAATGGGTGCAAACGTCTATTTATTAGAGTAAGAAGTAAAATTATTAGATGTTTATAATCATAAAATTGAAAATTATCAACACACTAATTCCAATTATCTTAGATTCAAATGAAAACAGGGGTTGATTTTTCATATGTCAAAGGTCCCAATGGCTATTTAATTCAACTATGTAAGCATCTAAAATCACTAGTTTTGAATCATAACTGTGGGTATGCTCTTACATGGGGTGGTTGTCCGCTACTGACATATATTTATTTGCCCGTGGCTAATACTTGCACACATAATAGAAACATCATTCAGAAAAGAAAATAAGATTACATATTAATTAAAGGGAATTACAATATTGAAGTCTACGGGCTAAGTGGTTAACTAACCTCACAAAAACCGGCTTACAATATTAGGATTCCTTAAGGTTTATTAATTGCAGGATCTTTAGTTTTCCATATTACGTGGGACTATTCTCAACATGCCACTTCAAGTGTAATCTCGTTGGGTCTAATTACACCAAAGTAAAATTGTTTAATTACATTCCTAGGCAAGGCCAAGTTTGTTGTATGTGTGATGCCTCTGCTCCTAAAACTATAGAACATCTACTTCTTCATTATTGTTTTGCTAGGAATGTTTGGGCTTCTGTCGTCAATGGAAATCTGGTGCTGCAGATTCGAAGTCTAATATTTTTATTCAAAATTGGATTTCAAAATGGCTGCTGGATAGTAATCATATAGACATTACTTGTTCTATTTTCTCTATAACCTGGTGCATTTGGAAGGATAGATGCTTTAAGATTTTCCAAGATAGTAATCCTACTCCAACAACAACTGCTAGATTTGGTACTAAAATGGCCCATTACACTAGCCACATATTATCTGTTGGTTCTGACTCTATCATCCTATCTCAATTCATAGTTATCCATTCCATTCATTGATCTCCTCATACGAAGGAACTCCCACATGATTATGTTAAAATGTATTGTGATACTTCTTATGATAAATACTTTAATCAAATGGGTATTGGTCTTTGTATGACAGAGTTAACAGGTGAATACAAGGGTTGTAAGACCATCCGTGGTACAGCTAGAGGCCCTAAGGAAGCAGAGAGTTTACCGGTTCTAGAGGTTGTTAACTGGGATGTAAACAAAAGGATCAATGATGTTTGCTTCCATGGAGATGCCAAAAACGTTTTCTCTTATCTGAATACTTCCATATTGTCAATAGGTTGGTCTAATAGGTCTATTTAAGATGATTGCATTGCACTGCAGAACAATTTTTTGTTTTCTTGTTTTAAGTATGTTAGTATGAACTTTTCTTGCCAGTTTAACGTTGATGTGGCTTCTAAGCATTGTAGAAGGTTTAATATATATGGAGAATGGATGGATAATTATCCTTCCTTCCTAAACTTAATTCTTTAGGGAAGGGGGTGCAAAAAAAATCTTTACCCATGTTAGGGGATGCAAAATGGGCTTTGAAGGACATTTTATACTAAAACTAGACCAAAACAACTACAATTGGGCTTGGGAGCCAGCTGGGCAGGGTGTGCAATTTGGTCTACATTGGCTCTGCCCCTAATTTATTCGGATGACGAGAAATAAAGGTGTGGTTAAATGACTTATCACAAAATGCCTGCTCTGATATCCTATTGAAGTTCATAGGCCTAACTAATCTCGAAAGACCGGCTTGCAAGAAAATAAGATCTTTTATTTTCTTTTCAAAAGAAATTTTACGTCTTTTCACATAAATTACTCTTCAATTCACAACTCAAAGAAAATGTTGCTTTTTTTTTTTTTTGTTTGATCGGTTATACTACCTCCGTTTCAGCAAAAGTGTTACTACCATTTTTTCGATTTAGCTTAAAACGGAGGTGGTATAACTCTATCTTAATGTAAGTAGTTTCGGTCAACAAAACGGAAGACGAGAAGATGGAAATTTCACTGAAATTCTACCATTGTGTTATTATTAGAATCTAGTATTACAATTCCTGGTAGAATTTCAAGGGCATAAACCAATCTTCATACAAAATCTACTCGTATTCATCTACATTTGTATGTAGAAGTGTAAAACATGATTTACCTATTTTGTGCAGAAATGAGAATCGCAAATTCCTCTCACTCACACTGATAAAAAGCACCTGCACAGGATACACAAAAAAAAATATCAACCACATTTCTTGTAATTTTATGGAATAACTTTAAGCAAATGTGGTGATTTGAATTTTATGAGGTTAAAAACCCTTACACAAAAACCCAGCTGAAAATTAATGAGATGAATTTGAAGAGTTTGAGTTGATATTTGTTACAGTATTATTCTTAATACTTTGGCTGACTCATTGAGTTTAATGAGGTCAAACATGGTATTTTGTAAAAATGAAGTTGAAGAGTATCCCACTATTTATTCAGATCTGACTTGATGTTCAAGGAAACCTAAAAGAATACAATCGTTTTTAAGATACGGTCTACCATCTAGTTGTATTTAATTCTTACCCTAAAGTTACACATGAATAAGGTTGAACAAAGAGTCTCTAACTTTGAACAACTAAAATCTGAATACCTCTAATTTTTTTCGTTACTTATTAATTCATGTTTGACACTTAATAAGTGGGAAGTTAGGAGTTTGGTATAAATTCCCAAATTGTTGGAACTAGATAAACCAAATTCTGAAGTGGATGGGAACAATCACAAACACTGCTTTGTTAAGTCAGCCTAACATATTTGTACCTCGATATATCGATGGGGTAAACATTTGCTACGTGAGCAACAAGACAAGCATTGCAAATATCAATCTGGCAGGCGCTGTATCCGTGAATTTATAGGCACGCAAGTACATGTGTAGTTCTGGAAAGCCTTTACCAGAATATTAGGTTTGTTGGGCCAATCAAATTACAGAATACAATGAACATGCCATTACAATCCAAGAGGCAAAGGAGTTTTCTGAAAATACTTGACGACAAAAAAAACCGAGGAGGCAAAAAGTCAATCTGGAGCCGTCTATTTCTGTTGCTTGAATTTGGAATCAGCCAAATATTAGCAAAGTGTAAAAACAATGGGAGATCACTTGTATAAAAAAATAGAAGATGAAAATCTTACTAAATTTCTTCCAATGTGTTATTATTAAGATATATACTATTCCATTGATTGCAATTCTAGGTAGAATTTCAAGGGGAAAAAAGAAAATAAAAATATTTATACAAAATTATCTGAGATTCTTCTACGCACTTGTAAGGAATTACTGGTACAGAAATAAAACATGATTTACCTGTTTCGTGTACAAGTGAGAATGACAAATTCTCCTCTCACATTGGTTCAAGCAGCTGCAAAGGTAAAAAACAAAAACAAATAATGCGCTTTGGCCTTTGTAATTAGAACAACTTTATCAGGTGGGTATTTTGGATAATTTACCGATTACCACCTCACAGTGGGATGGACAAACCCAAAAAACGACTTGATAAATGGGTATTTTAGGAGTTTGCTTATCGTGTCCTAGGTTAAGCCGATCGGCTCTCCCAAGGCCAATGGAAATCATTTTTTTTTGTTTTTCCTTTAAACATTTAGTTAAGTTAGTTATTGTAATATATTTTAATATATAAACTGATTTTAAAATAAAAATAGGTCCTACTAACTAAAAAAAATATTTGTTTATCTAAAAAACAGACTCCACTAATTAAAAGAAATATTTATTTATACAAAAAAATGGGTCCACTTGATTAATTTGTTAATTCTCCCACTGTAAAAAATTGAGTTTGGCAAGCCACGTGGCTTGACATATTGGATAAAATTCCAATGTCCACTGGAATTGTTCTTAGTGTTTCAACTCTATAAATTAAAAAAAATAATTGTAATAGGTCTTTACAAAAAAACCTAGATGAAGTTTTATTTAATGATTTTAAAGAGCTAGATATTCGTAATTACTAATACCACGACCCACCATTTATTCTAAAAGTTTGATTTCGTATCATGTCGAAATCACGAAAGTATTAAAAATTATGCTACAATTCATTATAATAAATTGCAGAAATAATGAAAGTACATCTTACCTTTTGATACTTGATCATAGATAATGATTAAGTCATCTAAATATTAAAGTCATGTAAATACATTTCGAATGTTATGTTTCCAATGAATACGACTATAAGAACTAGATAAAAATGGAATAAGTCAAGCCAATAGTCACTAACCTCAATCAGAAGGATGATGTCTCTGTTTGCTCTCCAATACTTCTTCAGGTCTTCAATTAGTAACTAGACATTGTCTCAACATTTATGTATCTTAAGTCTAACCTAACGAACTTGACTTTAGTAATTAATTCAAGCGGTTATTTTTGTAACTAAACTTGACAATCAAACTTGACATATCAATGCTTAGTGGGTTCAACCGAGCAGTGCTCTATGGTCGGTTGTCATTCAAGCAAAATTATTTCAAGTTATTTCATTTCACATAGATTATAATACAATGAAAAGATCAAGTTTTTTCTACAGAGACGCTACACCAAATTTAATTTTTAGCAACAAAAAATCATAGTTTTGCGAATTTGCAACTAAAATAAAACGTTACAAAAATTCCGCAATGGCCTTTGTTGTTACAAATTTTGTAATTATTTTCAATTGTTGCAATTTGTAGCGCCTGATAAATTACATGTGCGGGTCGTCTGTGTGCTTGGAAACACCTGTTTATGTGGTGAAATAAATATATTCCCACCCAAATATTTGAAATGTTCTGAATCTGAAACACGTTTCGGCCCAAATATGTACTAGTTTTTAATCCTAACTCCTAACTCTTTTCTGCTTCACTCTCTTTGCTCTAGAAGCACATCTCTTTTCCACTTCACTCTATTTGCTTCAGCATTAACTCAAATTCTTCCCGACTGGGTTGCATAGATACTGGTACGGGTATCCGATACCGAATCTGATACACATTTCCAAAAATAGCTTATACATATACGGGATGATACGGCGTATATATAATTTTGTAAGTGTAATTTTAGGTTGCATTAGAGAACATAAATTCAACGTAATCCTAAAAATCACTCTTTGTGCACCTCTCTCTCACAACAATTTAGTCCAATGTTGCTAACAAACTTCAAACTTCCCCTCTTAACCCTTTTAATAAAAAGACTAAACTTTTTTAATTTCTTTTCACGTCTTTCTCCACTTCACATATACAAAACACGTGAAAAGCAAGAAATCTTCAGAAAATATTCAAAGGAAAAACTTGAAATAAACTATGAGAAAAATGGAAATATGTTCCGTATTCACTAATGCGTTTTTGGATCTATCCCAAAATGGCAAAAATTTAGAAATATATCGCAGTCGTCCAAATTTTTCGTTAATAGTCAATATCAAGCACACATAGGTTTACACGTGAGATTTAAAGACTCTTATGCCCTTCATCTAACATTAGAACTCCCTAACCTAGTTTTACATCCTTTTTTTCTCTGCTCTATTGTTTTCTTACTCTAAAATACAGGAAGACACCTTTCTTTCTAAGTTGATTTCATCAAATCCATTAAATCTTCTTAAGATATGGTGTTATTGTCTCGCTTAAGAAGTTATTGCCATGAACTTTTCTTGATCAAAACCATGTTTGAAATTTGCAGTTACACAAGATATGGTGCTGGTAGATTTATGAAGAAACAATGTATTCTTAAGATCTTCTTAGGGAATGTTAGTCATGTTATTGTGCTTATACTAAACATGCTAGGAAAAAGATCTTCACTGCTATGAATTTTTTATGATTTAAAAAGACATAGAAGAACTCTTTTATGAATTTGGGGGTTAGAGTTTTGGGGCTTTTGCTGTTATTGTTATAAAATAAATTGAAATAAAAGTTTTTAATGAAATCAAATTTCTTGTTGTTTGATATGAATGTTATTCTTTCCTGATACAAATAGATTATATATTTGAAATTAGTGTTTTGGGGATGAATATTATCGGTGTTTTTTTGTACGTGCAATTGATGGTGATTTCTTGTCAAATCGATGAATGTGTATTCATTTATCGAGTAGGAATTTAGTTTTGTGAATTCTATTTCATCGATTTGAATCTTTGGGGCTTTAGATGAAATTAGGGTTTCATAATAAATTACGGATTATTCATAATAACAAGTTGAAAGTACAAACAAGAATTGATTTTTCACGGTAAGATGAAACAATCATGTTTGAATTATCAATTGGAGATGTACAGGAAGATCTAAGTTTCTGCCATGGCCAGTGGGTTTAATAAAATGAAGAACAGAAGGATGAAGATGAACTGAAGGGTGTATATGTGATTTTGATGGGGAATTTGATCATCCAATGCCGATATTGACTACTTAAAAAATTTTCTAGACGGTTGGGACATATGTTTTAATTTTTGCGGTTACGACCAAACACATTAGTAAAAATGGGACTTATTTCTGATTTTCCCATTAATTATTAATTTCTATGTAAGGCTTTTGGAAGAGTCCGAGAGTATCGGAATCGGTATGGATGCATATCGATGTCGGTACATGACGTGACGCCAGGTATCCATGCAACCTAGATTCCCGACTACCATTAACTCAACTTCTTCCCTGTTTCTACTACAGATGTGATAAAAATATGTAGACCGTAAGAGCACGATTATCGGTGAGATAGTATGCGAAATACGAGCCTTTCCAATGAGACTAAATATTGTTATATTTGATTTCTAATTAAATTAAGTACCAAACACTAGAAAATTGATTAAAAAAAATAAGTAAAAATCTTTTTTTCTTCTTCCTTATTCTAAAGTTTGGTTTGATTTTCACTAAAGATAAACGTTAAATTTTATTTTGTTTTACTTACTTTTCCCATAGCTTAGATTTGATGTTGGGATTTTACTATTGATGATGGAGTACCAAGGTTCTTTGACCATTGTGCTGCTATCAATAGGACTCATAATCCTATTATTTTGCTTAATTTTATGATTCATATTTCTCCGTATATTAGTGAAAGCGACAATGAATTTTTGCTTGATATTCTTTCTGTTGACGATGTGAAGGAATTTGTTTTCAAATGAAGTCATGGACCTCCCATGGTCTAGATGGATTTCCACCTGATTTCCACCGAAAAATATGGGACATTGTGAGTCTTGAGACTGTGTAAATGGTATAAACTTTTTTTCATTCAAAAAATTTGCTTAAAGAAAATAGTCACAACTTTGTATCTTTAATTCCTAAAATAACTTGTCCTATATCTATTGTTGACTCTACGCCGTCTTTAATCCTTTGTAATACTTTATATAACACTATCCCCTTACCAGAACGCAGTCTTACAAAATAGAGTTATGATAAGTTTTAACCATTGCTCAACAAAGTCATATCCCTTACCAGAACGCAGTCCTACAAAATAGAGTGATGATAGATTGCACATGAGTTAGTAGATACCAAAAAAGTAAAAGTCAGCAATGTTACATGGTCTTTAAACTGGACATGTCCAAGGCTTTTGACAAGATAAAATGGCTATTTATTTTAGCTTGCTTGAGGAAGTTTGGATTCAATGACGGTTGTGTCAGCTGGCCAATCAATGAGTTTTCATTATGTCCACTTTTATATTATTAAATGGTGTTCCAGGTAAGGTTTTTCTTCCTATTAGAGGCATAAGATAGGTGATCTCATGTCTCTGTACTTATTTTTATTTTTATATATGAATATTTTTTCTAGATCCTAAATGCAAGCTCAACATAGTAATTATATTCATGGTGTTAATATATCCAGATTTAGTCCTGCCATTTCTCACTTTTTTTTTTGCAAATGAATGCTAGATTATCACTAAGGTCTATCATGCTGAGGGTAAGGAATCTTAATGAAATTATTGAAAATTGTAGCTAAGTCTTTTGGGAAAGTTTTAAACTATGACTAGTCGACCGACATTGAACTTAGTTCTAAAACTGAAAATCGAATCAAGTTGACCATCACTAACATACCAATATCAAAAGAATTAGTTTGTAGGATAAATACTGATAGACACATTTTTCTGTCTGATTTATGTCAATTCTCTATTTTATTAGTGCTCAATTTTGGACTTATTGTGTTATTTTATGTGTTTTTAGGTGTTTTTGAAAATAAAATTTTGTTGAAAAATTTGGCTAAAAAGAATTGATAAAGGAACCTAGTCTAATTGATAAAGGTACCCATGTAGTTGATAAAGGCACCCCTCTTCTTAGTTCAAAATTAAAAATTGGCGGGAAGTATTATTTTTACGTAAGATGTTACCTGATTTGGTTGTGACCGAGATTTAAGGGTTTTAAAAGGTGAATTCGATATAATAACAAGAAGAAATAGTCAAAACATGTTTAAACACGCTAAAGTGAGAGTTTCTTGCCGAGAAATATGGCTGCCAATCAATGTTACTGCCGGAAAATAATTTCTTCTCTGATTTCGATTATCACGAGATAGAGTTGGTTTTGAAAGGATTTTTGAGTCCTTATTGAATAAGGATAAGTTATTAGGGTTTATTAACCCTATATAAGAAGTAACATATCGAAAATATGAAAAAGGAAGGGACGCATAAAAAATTATGAGAGGTTTTGCACGAGCAGGAGAAGAAGAAGAAAAAAGAAGGATAAGGTACACCAGGTCAGTCGTAAACTGATTGTTGCCTTTTCCTTCTCTACAGAGGCACCAGAAGACAGTCGCGGATATCATATTCTTTTTGTTGCGTCTAAGAACAGTCGTTGAATCAGTTTCATGTTTAATACCTTTAGTAACAGAGAACCGTGATAACTCTCAGTGTGTAACAAATATAAACGTATTTGTTTCCCTGTGTTATTCTTTTTGTTTCTTTTTTCCCTTGTAAGCATTTTTGAATTATGTTTTTATATTTTGAGAGTGTTTTGAACATGAAAAGCTAAACCCAATCACTGGGACAATGGAGTAAGCCATATTTCACAATTAATTAGTAACTATATTTGATTCTTTATGACTTTTGCATTGATTTTAATTGATTTATGATTTTTCTTAATTAGTTGTGATTTTGTTTAATGGTGTATTCTTAGATTTATAGCTTTTGATGGCCATGCTTATGATTTATAGTTAATGTTTTAGAAATCTACTTGTGGTAAAGAAACATAGTCAATAAAAAGAGCTAGAATTGTTAAGAATCATTATATGCATCACTTGAATATGATTAATGGTGGAATCCTGAGTCCCAGTTTCTCTTAATATTTTTATCATCTTTTACTTATTTGCTAATTTAAATCAGAACTATATCTAAAATGAATCTTCACAAGTCTCAGTGAATGAACTATTTTTACCACTTTATTAAAATGACCAAATACTTAGGGATGCCTCTTCTTCTCTAGAATAATAAAATGGAGTCTTTTAATAATATGCAGGATAAGCTTGATAACAAGCTTGCAACTTGGAAATCCAAGTTCTTGAACCAAGCAAGTAAGATCATTCTGATATAATACATTTTATCTAGAGAAAATTATGGTGGAGTACAAACTCTTAAGTTAGAGGTCTTACTTAAATCCTAGGATAACATTGTTGCCCCTAAGGTTCATGAAGGTCTAAATATAAGAAAATGACCAGCTTTAATAAAGCTTTACTTACCAAGTTAGCTTGGAAAATATTTGATAATCGTAATGCTCTTTGGGTACAGGTTCTTGAACAAAATTATTTTGCTAAGTAGTGAGTCATTCTTTAATGGCTCGTGGATATAGAGGGGCATTTTTCATGGTCTTGCTATTATTAAAACTGATTGTTTTTAGGAAGTCAGCTATGGTAAAAATATAAACATCTAGTACAGTATGATATATGGGTTCCTACCTTTAGCTCTAATTTTCCATCTCGGTTTGCTTTAAATTCTATTAAGGCTGTTGACCAACTTATTGATAAAAAATACAAATTGGTGGAATGTTAGCTTGTTTACTTTGTTTGATTCTAATGTTGTTGAACATATCTGCAAAATTAAGATTCTTATTCAAGGAAATGATAAGATATGATGGAAAGGAATCAGAAATGGCCTATTTTCTAAGTCTGCGTAAAATACGACTTTGAACAATAATCAACCAATTAACACCAATGTTAGTCGTGTTTTTATTTGTAAAAAACTATAGAACCTTAATCTGGCGCATTAAATGCTTTACTTCCTTTGATAGTGTATTCAAGGCTACTTACCATATAGAGACAAAATTGGTATATTCATAAAAGATATTGATCTCTAATATCCCTTTTGCAATTCAAGTTGTGACTATTCTACATATCTTCATGGAACAATGGCGAATGAACTGGTTTAGTCACAATAATGGAATTGAGTTCACTAACAATATCCATGACAATTACCCAAGGTTATACAAGTTGGGCACACATAAAACATCTAGTGTTTGGGATACAAACTTGACTCGTCAAGTTTCAAAAGGAAAAAAAACTTAACCCAGCAAATATAATTGATCACTACAGCTAAATTTTGAGGCAAGTAATATAGTAAGCTGATACAGATATAATTTATATATTTTTATCACCTAATTTATATTTGCTAGTACTTAATTTTATACTAATTTCGTTATTTTATTATTTTAATAGGTGATATACATAAAATCCATATTTGTAAATAAATACAGCTAAACAGGTTAAATTGCTAATGGTGCTTATTGGCGCTGTTATCTTATGGAGTTGGTGGGGAGTAAATAAAGGTCTTAACAAAAAAGTACAGAAGACTTGGTCATCTATTTTTGGTTGAGTTATCTTGTACGCTAACGGAGTGAAGACGTGATGTTGGTTGGGTGCTAAAACGAGATCTGAAAAGAAGTCATTAGTTTGGAGTCTGGGTGGACTGAACTGTAGAAGGTTTGGTGTGTGGAAATCACGTGTCGGAGAAAGAAATGATCGAGAAAAGGGTGTAGACGTAGTGAACAGGCAGTAAGAGAGAGAAAAGGTGGGTTCCGGCTGAATTGATGTATTATGGTTTGTGTGTGAAAAGGAGTTAACGTAGCAGGTGAAAGTGAAGGAAAGAGAAGTAGGATAGGTGGTCGGTAATTGGAAAGGTATAAAAAGAGAAGAGAAGGTGATATTGGGGGGAAATATGTTCGATCTTGGGAGGTGATTTATGGGTTGGTGGCGGAAACAGAGAGAGGGACGTCAGGCGCAGGATAAAAGAAGAGGAATATTTCACGATGGTTGACGACGGTTAATCGGTTTATTCTTTTCTTCATCTCTAATTTATTTTTATGGTTTTTAAAAAACTCATAGCCATGTTCTAATTATTTTGTAACTAGGGTTTTATGTAGAAACCACTTTTAGTATTAGGTTAATTGAATTGAATTATTTGGCAATAGACTATTATGATTTGAATAGATTAATTCTTGATTTTTATTCATTGATTGAATGATAATATGAGTTTTTGCTTCACCGGTTCTGTACAATACAGTAACCTATGCGCATAATTAATTGGGTCACAAATATATTTGTATTATAATTTGATATTCCATGTTTGGGTTAAATTCTTTGATGGGGTATGCTTAGAATAGATAGGTATTATTTGTGAATCTATATTTAGTTTCATATAGTTTTCTCACTAATAGGTGCATGCTTGGGTTTAGTCATTTGATGTGCCATGCTTAGGGTGATCCCAGTAATATTTGCAACTCTAATATATATATAATAGGTGATGTCGATAGAACGAAAAATAGATAAATATTCAGGAGTTATGTTTCATTTCAGTAATTGAATAGAAATAATGGTGGATACTAAAAACCCTGGTTACTGATTCTCCCAAAGCAGTTACTTTATTAGTTTAGTTTAATTTAGTTATCTCATTAGTATTTTCATAAATCCAAAAACATCAATTTTGATTAGTTTGTTAGAGATATTGGTTGCAGTATTGTCCCCACTCCCTGTGGGTTCAACCCGTATTTGCCGCTTTTACATTGTAGACGTCGTTCTATTGCGGTTATTATATATATATGTATTCCAAAATCCTATCAATTTTTGGCGCCGCTGCCGGGGAGTGGTTGTGAATATTGTAATTAGTATTTTTGATTTTCTAATCGTAGTTTAGGTTTTTATTTTATTTATTTTTTATTTTATATAGTCTTTTTAGTTTTATTTTATTTTAGGATTTTTGTTTCCTTTTGACTAGTTTTGTGTCTTAGAATTTTGTTTCAGGTACCTTTGGGGTTGCTCCTGGTCGTCTAGCTCAACAACATTCGTCTGCTGCAAAATACTCACGAATTTCTTGCATGTGAGTTATATATTGAACGATTTGGAAAGGTTGGACGCTCGTTACCCTAAATTGTGAATGTTGATACGAGGTACTAGTACTGCTTTTCAAAGTGAGAAAATACTTAGTTGAGTTCTTTGAACTCTTCCCTTCCAATTATAAGGGTAGGAGCAATTTTTTATTTTATTTTGTGGTGTGATTTATGGAATAAATGAATCGGTGATTGCTTGATTGTTTACTTCCGGAATTTATACCAATTTTATTTTGTATAAATTTTTGTTTTTATTTTCTTTCTATATATGGAGTCTCGTGACATGACATCCTTTCTGGCATTTTGGAACTTATCCAAAAAGTTCCAGAAAGAAGAGTCAGGAAACAATTGGAGAATATGCTTGTAGAAATTCGCATTATCAGGAACCCATGAGAGCAGAGTGTGTAAATAATGATTGAAATTATTATCACGGTTATGATAATTGCAAACCTTGTGAATGTTATGATTATTACCAACCTTAACCAGGTTGGGAGCCATATTTTACTGATTCCAATTAATATTCATATGCTTCTGAGTCACAGTATGAGAGAGACCATCCATTCTACTGTGACCCGTCTCCACCATCTTCGCTTGATCGCCTCTAAAATGACATTGCTGAACGAACCAAAGCTAGTGAGTTCTTTTTTGCTGAATTGAGTAAAACCTATGCTTATTATGATCAACTTGCTAAACAAACTGATTTATCGATTGCTCAACTAACGCAGTCGGTGAATGATTATGGTCTTACTGAGGATACAAGTTCTGATTTTTCTTATGATATTAATAATGAAACCGTTATGAATGATGAATCTTTGTGCTTTGAGAATGATGATGAACTTGACACTTGTGACTCTAGGAATGATAATACTGTTATGACATTTGAATCTAATGTATCTTGTCCAACTCACGATCATATTAATGATGATACGCCTATTAAAAAGGATGATGTTTGGATTTGGGACTATTTGTTCAGATGATGAACCTGTTTATACAGGGGATACTATTATCGAGTTTAATGACTCAGAGACAGTAGATGTGCAAATTGATATACCTTCTAGTCACGTGAATTGTGAGATTCCTACAGATCACTTAGATGTAAACAATGATGATGTAGGGCTCTCGAGGATTTTACTTGAGAGTAATGATAGCACATGTTTTTCATATGACTTAGGAGAATTAATAGAATTTTTCAAGGACACAAATGATTTTGGAGGGTTTCTCGACTTCCTCACAAGAGGACAATATAGAGGATACCAAATCCATATCATGTGTCACTTCTCCAAGATTTATTAACCCAACTTTCTGTAGGGTTCCTAGTTTAGGATTAGATGTGTGTGTTTCAAATACTCTGTTGGACTACTTTGTTTCTTATGACATCTATATATCTGTGCATGTTTCTACTTCAGTTACAGTTCCCATCCATAGCGAACCCTTTGACTCAGTTATTTTTGTTCAAAATAATATATCTTTTGAAAAAACCAGGTTTGGGGTAGCTCTTTTATTTTGATAGTCTCATCATCTTTACGTTGCTACTGCGAGAGTGTGAGGCTGTCACTGGTTGTATATATTAGGTTCTGGGTTGATCCCCAGATTTACAGGTTGTTAATATATGAAGAGTCATTGTTTATACATTCCAGTAGGTAGATTTTTATTTTCTTGTTTTTAATTTTTTTAAGGCTTTTTGTTTATTTTATTTTTGGTGTTCTTTGTTATTACTATCGTTTGATGTATGTTACATAGAATACTACTTTTATTGTGTCAATCAGATGAAACGTTTTAATCCCTTTTCTTTGAATTATATTTGTCTCTCTTATTTACATTTATTGCATATCGTTCTAGGTTGCACGGTTTGAAACATTAAGGACAATGTTAAGTTTAAGTTTGGGGGTAGAGTTTCAGAAAATTGATGCCAATAAAGACTCCAAAATTTGGAAAATTGTGAACTATTCAGGATGACACTAACCATTCTTGTAGATGGAAACAAAATTCTTTTCTATAGGAATTGGTGTGCCCATCTAAATGGTTTATTCATATCTCAATGCCTAACTCAGGTGTTAGAAATAACATGATAATCATTGAACAAGCATATCTTGGAATCATCGTAACCATATCACTTTCTGTTTTTATTTTTGTAATTTTGTGTTTCTCTAAGTGATTTGGTGGTTCCCTAATAATTGCATTGTTGTTGCTGCCAGGATAAAGTGGAGTGTTTGAGATCAAGTCCCATTATTTTATTTAGACCATTATTCAGACAAAGAAGAAAAAAAATGACGATGAAGTCTTTGAAGCTGAGTCAATATTAGCATGGAAAAAAAGAAAATCAAAAGAAAATAATTATGTTCAATAAATCGACCGATGTGACCCTTGTATATACCAACCGAGTCGATATTAGTATTAAGATTAAGATCAGTGGGAGCGTATCTCAACCCATTGTGAGTCATCCTGGCATTGATATTCATACAAATATTCTGTGAAACACCGTTCACCTTAGTCAACATATGCACTCTTCATTACTTCCGTATCCATTTTCTAATTTATCCATGTGTTTGAATTTGATTGATTTCGAGCAATGTGAATGTTGACAATTTTTAGGGTTAATTGGATTTTAATACTTGGATTTTGTCCAACTTTAAGGTTTGATCTAACTTTTAATCAACTTAGAGTTTGGTACCTGAAATTCACGTTGACCAGCGTTGACGAAATTAAATCATAACTTTTGTTTAGTAATTATTAAAAAAAAAAAATCTAAAAATAAACGTGTTTACTACTGTACCCCTCATTTTACAAAACCTAAAACTAAATCTCATTTGTTTCCCTAAATCTCAGTTTCATCGCCTTATGTCCTCTCTCGAACCCTTCATTTACTCTCACTGAGATTCATCTTCAACCCTCACTGAGATTCATCTTCAACCCTCACTGAGATTTTCCTCAACTGCGGTGGTGATATGACTGAAGAGCATAGAACAACAGGTGAAGAAGGCGATGTTGTGTATCGCTGATGGGTTTTGAGGACAGGTTTCAGTCGAGAAGAATTCTAAAGTTTAAGAAGAAATTGAAGTTGGGTACGAGGGTATGAATCTGTCTTTGAACTCAGGGAAGCATTGATAGAGAATAGAGATGCGGTTTTGGGGTTTAGCCGGAATATTAGTTGGTGAAGAATTGTTGCTGCTGTTGAAATTTGTGATTGAATGCTTACAAGGAATTTGATTCCACAGTAACTAAAATCATTAACTGACACTAAGTTTTCCAAATTACATCCTAATCAAAAGAAAACACTTCATGATAATAGTGAACTCATATTCAATTGGGTTTGTGTTGCTTACAGGGAAGTGGCAGTTGAGACGATAAATAATGGGTTTGAGTTCTTATGGGTTTCCAGCGAGAATGAAGAACAAATGAATAAAAAAAAGTGGAAAGATAGATATGAGAATTGAAAATAAACCAGTGAAGTGAAGATGGTGATGCTGAGTCGCTGATGGTTGTTGCAGAGAAGGTGGATTTGAAGAAGACGATTCTCTGCAGTGAAATAATAGGTGTGGTTAGTGAAATTTGAAGGTGGGTTTTGATTGCTGTTTGGAATGGAGCTGAAATTGCAGCTTAAATTGATGTTTGAAGATGCTTTCTGTGGTGGATTTGAGAAGAAACTGTTGCCGATCTGAATTGAAGGTGGAAGAATAACAAGTGGAAAATTAGGGCAAGTGATCTCTCAAATCTGGACCGTAGGCTCAATTGTTTTGTTACAGTCGTTGGATCCTAGGCCCACGTCAAGGGTATATTTGTAAATTTATATATTTTATTTTATAAAATTAATTAAAGTCTGGTCATAGACGGTCAAAGACAGTCAACATGAATTTCAAGTACCAAACTCTAAGTTGGTCAAAAGTTAGACCAAACCCTAAACTTAGACAAAATCCAAGTATCAAAATCCAATTAACCCCAATTTTTATCCAGTTTTGGAAAGTTCAAATATTATATAAGTAGAGTTTTACGTTCTTATATAGATTTTAGTACGCTGAGTGCAAACTCGTGTATAACAATTGGATTCACACAGTGTAATAATTTTTATAGCCAAATAATTTTGTAGGCCAACTAAATAACATGTTTAGTTTCTATCCTCAATCGTTCATAAGTAGCTAGAAGTTGAAGTATAGGTTTTGTCGGTATATCTCTTGTGAACCCTCACGAAAGAAAACTCGTTCGCTAAAGCCACTTAGGGGTTTAAAGGCTTGTTACACATGCTAAGTGTAGTCGCGATTCCTGCGAAAGTGAGTTAGGATTTTTTTTTTTTTTTTCTTAGACGTAGTTTAGGTTAGTTTTGCTCGAGGACTAGAAAAATATAAGTTTGGGGGTATTTGATACGGGCATAATTTATATATTTTTATCGCCTAATTTATATTTGCTAGTACTTAATTTTATATTAATTTTGTTATTTTATTATTTTAATAGGTGATATACGTAAAATCCGTAGTTACGGCTAAACGGGCTAAATTGCTAATGGTACTTATTGGTACTGTTATCTTATGGGTTTGGTGAGGATTGAAGGAAGGTCTTGACAAAAACGTAAAAAAGAGTTGGTCTTCTATTTTTGGTTGAGTTATCTTGTACGTTAACAGAGTGAAGACGTGGTGTTGGCTGGGGTGCTGAAACGAGATCTAAAAAGAAGTCATTAATTTGGAGTCTGGGTGGACCGAAATGTAGAAGGTTTGGTGTGTGGAAATCACGTGTCGGAGAAAGAAAAGACCAAGAGTGTAGACGTAGTGAACAGGCAGTAAGAGAGAAAAAAGGTGGGTTCCGGCTGAATTGAGGTATTATGGTTTGCGTGTGAAAAGGAGTTAACGTAGCAGGTGAAAGTGAAGGAAAGAGAAGTAGGATAGGTGGTCGGTAATTGGAAAGGTATAAAAAGAGAAGAGAAGGTGATATCGGGCGGAGTTCTGTTCGGTCTTGGGAGGTGATTTATAGGTTGGTGGCGGAAACAGAGAGAGGGACGTCAGGCGCAGGATAAAAGAAGAGGAATATTTCACGATGGTTGACGACGGCTAATCGGTTTATTCTTTTCTTCATCTCTTAATTATTTTTATGGGTTTTAAAAAACTCATAGCCATGTTCTAATTATTTTGTAACTAGGGTTTTATGTAGAAACCACTTTTAGTATTAGGTTAATTGAATTGAATTATTTGGCAATAGACTATTATGATTTGAATAGATTAATTCTTCATTTTTATTCATTGATTTAACGATAATATGAGTTTTTGCTTCACCGGTTCTGTACAATACAGTAACCTATGCGCATAATTAATTGGGTCACAAATATATTTGTATTATAATTTGATATTCCATGTTTGGGTTAAATTCTTTGATGGGGTATGCTTAGAATAGTCGTACATTATTTGTGAATCTATATTTAGTTACGTATAATTTTCTCTCTAATACAATTTGATGGTGCATGCTTGGGTTTAGTCATTTGATGTGCCATGCTTAGGGTGTCCCAGTGATATTTGCGACTCTAATACGTATAATAGGTGATGTCGATAGAACAAAAAATAGATAAATATTCATGAGTTATGTTTCATTTCAATAATTGAATAGAAATAGTGATGGATACTAAAAACCCTGGTTACTGATTCTCCCAAAGCATTTACTTTATTAGTTTAGTTTAATTTAGTTATTTCATTAATATTTTCATAAATCCAAAAACATCAATTTTGATTAGTTTGTTAGAGATATTGGTTGCAATATTGTCCCGCTCCCTGTGAGTTTGACCCGTATTTTCCACTTCTACATTGCAGATGCCATGCGATTGCGGCTATTATATATAGGTACTCCAAAATCCTATCATAAGCACATCTTTATCCACTAGCAAAGTCTTTGATTCTATGATAGAAAATGCAAAGATCATATATACCCACAAGAGAATATGGAAACCCAACAATACCTCCAAAGATTTATTCCATATTATGTGCAACGATCTATCCTAGCTAGAGTGATGTTTTAACACAAATCATACTAATACCCCTCAACTTAATGAGTAATGAGAAGATGCAAGAGTGAAACTATTATTTATCTTTTTCTACAATGTTTTTACTCTTTAAGAGTACTAAATTAATTTCTTGGTTCATTTGAAATTAGGCATGTAACTCCTAACAATACTTTGTCACTCTTAGACGGTTGCAATGGAGGCGTTGAACAAAAGAAACAGATAATTATGGATTTTTTTCCTAATGCTATTGTTTGGGAAATCTAGAAAGAAAATATACTCTTGTCTATAGAAGGAGATGGAAATATACGGCTGAGATTATATTATTATCGAAGTAAGTTTTTAGTCTTTGATACACCTACAAAACTACATGGAGGTAGTCAAATGAGAATGTAAAGGATTTCTAAAAAGTTTTCAAATCTATTTTTAGTCAATAGAGATTCTAGGAGAGTCTCATAATCTCCCTTTTTAGTGGATAAAGACTTTTTTAAGTCTTTTTGATTCCTTAAAACCTCTATGTTATTGGATTATGATTTCTCAAGAGTTACTCAAACACCTTTGTTCTTAGATTTAGACATCAAAGTTATTGATTTGTTGTTTTTTGAGATTTTGGGAGACTTTTTTTGGAAAAATAGGCATAAGAGAAGTCTCTACTATATATGTGATAATTTGGAAGACTTGAAATTTGGGTTGTTTGGTAAACTTGATTTTGGATTATTTTTTTTCATGGGAGTAGAACCAGATAGGAATACATTTGGAGTTCTTGAAGATCAGTGATAAATGATCATCTTCAAAACTTAAGAGTATGGCAACAATTATTTAAGAGATCCCAAAGACAATGTTTCCCAAAATCAAACTCAGAGGCAACAAGGAGAAGATGTTAATTAGTGGCGAGATAGCATAACAATTAAAATATCGGAGGAGTGGAACAAAGAGAATTAAAATTTAGTCATAGGACAACAATGAGATTTATTTTGACAATGACCATATATTTTACTAGGTATTCATAGCACTTCTGTTAACATTATAACGTGCATAATAAAAAAATTGGTAGATGTTTTGAATTTTAGATTAGATATTATACATTTTATATCTCTGCAAATCACAAAAATTCTATAGAATTCTACTATATTTGTATACATATAAGTCACAAAGACTCTCTCAAATACTCTCATAGAATCACTAGAATTATCTAAATCTCCGGAAATCACTAAAATAAAAAATTTATTAAATTATCATTTGACTACCTAGCTAGTTTTACACAAATTTTGTTTCGTAAGAAAGAGATTATAAAATTCATAAATGTTGTAATATTTCCTTTCAAGGATGATCCTCAATAGACCGTGAAAAAAGCTACTTAAAATACGTATCCAAGATTTATACAATGTAAAACTTTTTTTTTTTTTTGGAAACGGCATATCCCGTACAAAGACCAGGAACCATCAAAACCTCATGTGATAAGCGGTTTAGGGTTCTGTTTCCATGGTTCAAGAAGAATTTTTATTTTCTCAAAGAAAAAATTGTTAGGTACACTGTCGGTTTCAAGAATTCGAGAAACTAATGTCAATTAGCAAGCTTGCTAGCAATAAATATGGGCTTTACCTAACATTTTCAGTTGAATTACCGGGATTCTTTTCGAATGAGTATTACTATTAAGAGCAAGGGCTATGAGCTATAGTGTTCAAGCACTCTATCTCTTTCAAAACGAATGAGTGATTGGGCGAAAGAGTGATTTTTGCACCATGGGGCAGTGGGGTAAAGAGGCTAGACGAATGAATTTCCCCATCGAGCATAAAATTAGTTCTGGACGGGTGAAGTTCCCCCCGTCTGGGCTTCTAGTATATTTCATACGATTTCTCCTGTTAACCTACATTTGTTATCTTTTCTACTACCAAAGCTTTACTACTTCACTCTTCTACTACCCAAAAAAAAATCGAAAATCACAAATTTCATTAAATCAATTGTGAAATTAACACAAACCCATCATTAATCATTCAAAGGTGAGTCTATTGCACCTAAAATTAGGCATTTTTATACGATTCAAATCCTCTAATTTCATTTTTTATTAAACTTTCCCTAATTTTTTTCCCCTAATTTTTGTAGGTTTTTTTTCAATTGATCATCAAAACTCGGTTAAGATATGATCTAACTCTTAATTTGTTGTTGTTTTATGAATTATTTGGGATGAAATTGTTTTGTATGAATGATTGTTGTTGATTTGGAATGAAATAGTTTTGTAGGATTGAATGTTGTCGATTTTTTATTTGGATGAATGAATGAGTAATTATTTTTGAATATGGATTTTTGATTATGATTATATGAATGAGTAATTGTATAATATTTGTATAGGATTAAATTTCCGAGTGTCTTCAATGGAACAATTATATTTTCGGGTGTCTTCAATGGAAGGGAAAACAATGCATATGTGCAAAATGGAAACCGAACCTAAAGTTCGATATAGGGGTGGAATTACTCACATGAAGACACTTTATGAGATTGTGGGTAAAAATAAAAATTGTTAGACTTATTTAGAAAAGTGAGGATTGTGACGGTTTTTCAAATAAATTTAGTAAAGGTGACCAAAAACTCACCGAAGCAATTGTTTAACGGTTTTACGAATCTACCCATATATTTTATTTTTCTACATTTGAAATAGGGTTCGCCCCTGATGACTTCACTTTGTTAACCGGAATATGAGTTGAAATGATCTAAAATGTTCGGAGTGGGGCGATGCCAAAGATAAATATATATGTAGGAATTACTTTACGGATTTGTTGCCAACATTTGTTTTCATATATTCATGCTCGGTTAAATGCAAACTTATAGGGTACGTTAGAAAATGAAGTGCCAATAGATAATATTCCAATGGAAAACTACAATCATATGGAAGGTATTGACGTGGTGAAATGTCTAAAGAGTGGTGGTGGTATTCCATGTGATATCATATATGATTGGTTATACTTATTCAAATATCTGTTTAACATGGGTATGTTACCCTATTGGGAGGAGATTACTCAGGTTTTTCTTTTATTGATGATTGTTCATGTGTTTTTTCTCGAATGGTGCGTCTATTACAAAGGTTGGTGTTGGCGCGTCATTTGAAGATTTGGGAGATCAAAGGCCATTTGATTAGGGAACTCCCATATTGGCTACTCTTTACAGATCCTTAGGCGATGTTAGTAATTGTGTAATTGTATTTATGATTATTTTTATTTATTTTTTTGTAGTATTGGTTTTGTTATTACTTTCATACTCTTTACCCTAAAATTAGAAATAACCCACCGTTTTGGAGTGATGTATGACCCAAGATGAAGATATTTAACAAAGAAAGATTATCCAAAACTCAAGAAGATTTGGTTATTCTCATTTTGCAACGGTCGTAAGCAAGTGGATCTTAGATCAATAGAAGGAACAACATGGCAACCATGGCGGGATAGTGTGAATGCCAATCACAAGACCCTAAAGTATAGTTTGTTGATGTCACAAGTAAGGTGTGTGTTTTTTTTGGATATCGATGGTGGAAAACGCTATAGGTACTTGGGGGAAAGATGTTGCGTCAAGTGACCGGAGAAGTTTTTATTCCTCACAAACCACCACCACAAATTTATATACGGGATATCGTAGGGGATGCATATGAAAAGTGCCAAGAATTGAAGAGTTGTAAGAATCACTGCACACACGCTAGTGTTGAAGATTATATGAATTGGTGGTCTAAATTTTCGGTTGGACATACCCCGAATTTCCAAGTAATTTGGTTAGAAGACTGAATTGCGACGACATAGCCTCTCCATCTTAAGAGAAATTCCAAGTCCTCCTCCTATGCACATAATTTCACTTGCATATGAAACCAATGAGAAAGATGTTCACTAGCAAGAGAGTTAGAGATGGCCCGAAGAAAAATAGAAGAGCTTTAATTATAAAATGGGTGTCTACGATGAGTGGATAAAATACTACGAAGCAATTTCAATTCTCAACCATGTTACAATCCGTATATGGGCGAACCTTCTTTGGAAGTTGTCAATGAAACTCAAGTTTCTCAATCACATGAGAACATACAAGATTTCGGGTTTATTCTAGATAACTTTATGGATTATTTTGGCCGCCCATCGAATGATAACTTGTAAAATTTTATTTTGCAAACTTCTTTCTTTGAGTTGTTTCTTGTGGAATTTTGTAAACTTTTAGTCTTTGTTTGAAGGGGATATAAATTCAACGTTCTAAAATGTTTATTTGCATTCCTTATTTTACATATTTGTATTACTATCTTAAATTTTATTTTTCCTTAGTCTTTGTTAAAGACGGTACCTTCTAAAATTGTTTCAATATTTTATAGGTACAATGAGCGATTCGGATTCCGCGGATTCACTTGACAATGTCATTGGATGTCAAAGGAGGAGAACACGAAGAAATCGGGTGATTAGGGTGGCAACTTTATTCCGACAACAAGCAACTGGCTTATGGCTCTACAACCCGAACCTAATGAGGTAAGAAGATGACGAAAATGTATTAGGAAAAGGGAAAAACATGATGCTATTATGATGAATGATTACTTTACCGATATATAACTCACTTATTCTTTCATGACCGTTTGCGTATGAAAAGAGAGTTATTTCTTAAAATCATGCATGATATCTGGGAAGAATTTTCTTTCATCTTGGGCAGGTTATTACGCATATAATAAATGTATACCGATAATTTATCTTAGAGGGGGTTACTTCATATGATATGTTGTTTTGGTATGCATATTTTGGGCCGCCCGGTTCAAACAATGATCTTAACGTACTGAATTCATCTCTATTGTTTGATGATATCTTCAACATAAATTCCCCAAAGGTTGATTTTCGGGTAGATGGTACAAGATTTGACATGGGTTATTACCTAGCATATGGGATCTATCCAAAGTTACCAACTATTGTTCAAGCTTATAAACATCCAACTACCATGGCGTAAAAATGATTTACCAAGATGTAAGAAGGGGCTCGAAAAGATGTTGAGCGCGCATTTGGGGTTCTACAAGCAAAATGGAATACTGTGAGAGGTCTGGTAAAATACTAGGATGAAGAAGACTTGAAATACATAATGTTGACATGTGTAATATTACATAATGTGATAACCCAACAAGAGCGGTGAGATGGGGCATGGAAAACACTTGGGGATGACAACTAAAGATTTTTTCGTGATACTGCTACACCTCGGTTCAGAGTTAGCTATCATGAATTAAGAAATGAACCAATATATAACCATCTCTATGAATATATAACAAAGAATGTGTAGGAGAAATTCAGTACAAACGTGGCGCCAGACCAACAACTACAATAGAAGAGCAATATGGAGCTGAAGGTGCAAACTTGCGATGTTTTTTTTAGTGCGCAACTGTCCAGTTTTTTTAGGTGATTTTGGAATAACAAACGATATCGAAACTTCGAAAAAAAATTCATTAAAAGATGCGTTTCTCTAACTTCTATATTGATAAAGCTTTTCGAATTCCGATATGTTATGAATTTTAGAGATATTTTAGAGTGAAAACAATGCAAAAATTGAAAAATTCTGGCGACACAATTTTGTTCCTGCACTGTCCTGTTTTGAGCAGTGGTTTTGGAATAACAAACGATATCAAAACTTCGTTTGTTTTTTTTTTTGTTTTTTTTGAAAGTGTGTTTCTCTAGTTTCCAGATTGATAAATTTTGTTGAGTTCTGATATGTTATGAATTTTAGAGACATTTTAGAGTGAAAAAAGTGCAGAAATTGAAAAATTCTGGCCAAACAATTTTGTTCCTACACTGTCCTGTTTTGGACGGTAGTTTTGGAATAACAAACGATATCGAAACTTTGATTTTTTTTCATCGAAAGATGTGTTTCTCTAGTTTCCATATTGATAAAGTTTGTTGAATTCCGATATGTTATGATTTTTAGATACATTTTAGAGCGCAAACAGTGCAAAAATTCAAAAACTAGAAATATGAGATCGAAATACAAAATTTAAAAACAATAACCAAACCTTATTACATTATACTTTGTTGAACCGAATTCTTTTCAAGTATCTCCTTTTGTATTTTTTGAAGCCATTGACGCCCTTCCGGAGTTAACTTAGACATATCGTCCATTATCAATTTTTCCTCACGTTCTTTTAACTTGTCTTCCCTACGTATTTCATCCTCCTCTTTTGATTGTTGAGATTAAGATTCTTCTTGTTCTTTGAGATAGGTTAAGAGTTTTTCATTGCTTTCACTAAATAGGGTATCAATCGAATCATTTGAAGTTCTTCTGAGATACTTTTCTTGTTTTTGAGCTTTGAGGTATTTCTTTTCGGGTCCTCTTTGTTTCTTAGTTGTAACTTCGGCATACATATCCATATTTTAAGTTGCATCATCATCGGTGTCAAGATATTGGACTATGATTCATACGGTAGGTAGGGGAGGCGGATCATCAGTAAAGTTTTCGTAATCAAAACTGGGTTTATCTTTGTATAACTCATTGCACATATCAAAGCCAAAGGGTTTCTTAAAAACATTCAAGTACTCAATTCGAACATGAATCATGGGAAAAGGGCATTAAAATCCACTTTCTCTTGGAAAGGGCACGAGTCAGCCACTTTTTATAACAAGTTACAAACACGGACAAAACAAATCGTCCAATTTTTGTTCTTTAAGTTCCAATTTTTTCTACCTAAAATACCCATCTAGCTAAATGTTCAATAACCTTTGTAATTAGTTTTATTTCGAGAGGGAACTAGGGGAGTCTGCTACTTTTAGGTTTGATGCTCGGGAGAAAGATTGAGATTAAGGTAACAAAAATGGGTGTTTCCATGATTGTCTCTGAAGAAAAAGAAGAAGGCAGGGAAATAATTCGTCTATGGTGATTAGAAATTGGAAATTAGGGATCGAAATTAGGGCAAAAAAAGGAGATCTGATGAGTTGTTTAATGGGGGGATGTTCTCGATCGATTGAAATGGGTTTGAGGTGGTGAAATGAATTATGGGTTTGGCTGAAATTTGTTTTTGAATTAAATTAAAGAAAAAAAAGATGTAGGTGATGATTGTCTTGGTCTGTTGGTGAAAACGATGGAGAAGAAGAATGGGTACTGATGAAATCCCTGGTGATTTGGGGAAGCTTGTTGTTCTTGAACAACTTCATTTATCGGCTAATTCATTGACAAGTACAATTACATGGGAGTTAAGTAATTGTACTAGTTTAACTGATGATACTTCAATTTTTTTTATATGATCTCAACCATTTAGTAGTTATAGAATTTAAGATCGATTATAGTACAAAATGGTCCAAATCATGGACGGCATTTAGTGGAAACTTAGTTTCTCCTAATTTGGGTACTTGTTTGAGGATGCAGTAGAAGGGTGGATAAACAACAAGAGGTGACTGATGAATATTTTCATCTTTTGTTCTTTTATAGATTGACCATATTAAACCATATTAACTTATATATCGTTGCAACGAGTTCTAAAGCATCTTTGAATTGTGTGTTTCGGTTTATATTCAGTAGAGAATGCATGCAAGTTATATGGTGACCACTGGAATCATTATAATACTCGCAACACAACTTAGCTTAATGATATAGGATTAACAAGCTTATAACCTGAGATAGAAAGTTTATAATCGTGCACACTGTTGGCATTTTCTAATTTCTCTTAATGTTATTTGTATGTGTGCATATACTATAATATGCACTGTGAGAAATCATAGTCTCTCTAGATACAAATTTTATTCCTACTTAGGGTTTTTAATAATATGGCCATATTTTTTCGAACTTTAATAAAATACGCATAGTTTTAGCTTGACAAGAATCAGTCATCTGGACCAATACCATGGCAAATAGGGAATTTGAAGTTCTTGCAGAGTTTCTTTTTATGGGCTAATTCGGTTTCAGGAACTAAACCGGCTTCTTTCGGAAATTGTACTGAACTTTATGCTCTTGATCTTTCGAAGAACAAGCTTAGGAGATCAGTTTGACAAAATTAAGCAAGTTTTTACTTCTTGGGAATTTTTTATTTGATGGATTTGCCTAAAAGTATCTCAAAGTGTCAGTCGTTGGTGAGAAATTAATCATTATTGGACTTTGTTGATGATATTGAATCTGATTCTCATCAGATGAAGCAATGAAATATGGCTCTTGCTATTGCTTCATTGTCGAACCATACCCTTGTAAGTATTGTCAAGCTCAATTGGAAACTAGCTTCACCATTTATTGACAATCATTGTTAGAAGGAATACATAAGAATGCATCTAACTGATTTTTGATACACTAACATTTAGGTGATCCCTCCACTTTGGTGCCGTTTGGATAGAATATGGTTTCCACATCCATGAATTATGCTTGGGACATGACAAGGCAACCTTTTCTATGCCCTTTGGATCATGTGTTTGAGGTATTTCTGAATCAGTTGAAATGTTTTTCGTTTCCCACTGCTTTGATTAATTGTAAAAAATTTTCCCTTTTGTTGATTAATCTGAGATGCGGAGTATATGTGGACAGGTAAGGGAAGAAAAGTTCAGGAACCGAGTGAAGCGGTACACTAGTATTGGTGTTGAAGTGTTTTTTGCTCGAAATGTTTTTTCTTGACTTCTTTGTTCAATACACAATGAATGTCACTTTTAGTTACTTATGTTTCTGTGAATGGGGTTGTTTTGATCTGTTTAAATTAAAATTTGAAACTTATGTGAGTCCAAAACAAATGTTTATCTCGACCACTCATTCTTTTCTTCTTTAGCTTTAACATGTACCCGACTAATTTAACCATAAACCTCTGACAGATAACCAACTAAATTATCAATACATCTCAGCCATTTAGCCAACTTAATTAACACTACACCTCTTCTCTTCTCCAGTTCTAACATGTACCCAACTAATTTTACCATATACCTCTGACATTTATCAAACGAAATTAACAATACACCTCAGCCACTTACCCAACTAAATTAACACTATACATGTAAAATAGTAGAATAATCTTGATTAAAATTACTAAACATGACATTGAATCTGTTTAAAGCTATTCAGGACTTGTGCCGCAAGTTAGATCAATCTGTAAAATAACGTATTTTATCTACAATCGGCAAAATAAGTTAGGTTTAAAAAAATAAAGGTAGCATAATATAATTCAAAGTATGCTCAAGCATGTACGAATCTGAAATGAGATAATTAAAGCTATAATTTAACATGTTCTTGGCAGAGTCTGCAAAAGGTGTGATTTTTCTGTTGACCAGTTTATGTTCTTCTTTGGGTGGGCAATTTAAATCTAGGTTAATGTCGCCATTTATTGTAGATGAATAAGAACCGTCAAAAACTTGATCTAACCCAACGTTGACATCAATATTTTATTGCCTGATAAAAACTCCTTTTTTTGTGGCATCAGTTTCATCTGAAGATTCCACTGCTGGAGTACTCGTCGTTGCAGCTAGATTACCACTCCGGATCTCACTTACAATTGAAGTTGAACCGTCATCACCTGCGCCATGAACACTTGAAGGAGGGTTTTTGATGCGTGTCGTAAGTGCAAATAATTACTCAAAATATTTATCACAAATTAACTAGTAATATAGCGATAGTAAGGATCGTTCCCACTGATATGTTATTCAGTTTAGCAAAACTATGATAAGAAGATATACAAAGAGGGATTGGTTTGATTAAAGTAATTAAAAAGAATAATAATAAATATAAAGGATGATTAGGGAGTCCTTCGTCGTTACCAAACGTTAACTCGAGTAGTATAGTTATTTATCTTTCGTTAGAATCATTCATCACCAACCATAGAATAACAACTAGAGCAGTGTTATCCTCAAAGTTCCTTGTGTAACCAGATACGAAACGCTCACATATCAGATTTTATCCAATCGAACCACCAAGTAGTAGCGCACTCAAGGTGTAACTCAATCGAAAGCTTTAGGTTTTGTGAACTTAGGTTGATCTAGCAGTTAGACTCTTAGCGCAAGGTCCACTTACTAATGTTGTCTTCACACACGATTGTTCCACAAAATCCCTCTACAAGGTCTCACGTTCTCTACTTGCGTAGGATATGATCGATAATTACGGATAGCTCAACTCTCTACTAGCATTAGAATGATCAATAGAATAATCCAATTGTACACTTGAACAATCTAGAAAATCAATCATAAACCCAAGATTTAATGAAAACAAATGATAAGATGATTAAAAATCTGAATAGATTTTTATAACTAATAAAGCTTCACGTCTAGAACATTGAATTTATCCTTAATCAACAAAAGGTTTAGCTAATCATATTACAAAGAAGAGGAATATGAAGAAGAATGGTGGTTCCCCCCTAAAGGGGTAAACCCTAGGTTTAGATATGGAATATGTAATATGAGAGATATGAGAGAGATATCAGAGATCTGTATGTAGAGATATATGTGTCTCTTTTATAGGTGTCCAAGTTGTAGAAGTCCCCTTACTCGAATCCCAGTCGATATAGGTTTCCAAAACTCCAAAATATGCCCAAATTAGGTTTTCACGTTCAGTTTCTCGATGGTTCGACCCATCGAGATTTCTTATTTTCTCGATGGCTTGACCCATCGAGAATTCTTCTTTTCTCGATTGATTGACCCATCGAGAAAATCCTGAACTTGCTTTTCTTATAACTGCTTTGTATGAAGTCGGAATGACCTCATTCTTTTGTCGTTGGCTTTGTTTTTTTTGTTCTGTTCAATGTGGTGATGAGAAATCCTGATTTTGGACAAGTTACACTTGGTCTTTGGCTTTTCCTCCTTCACAACACTTATTTCCTTGCACAATCTAACACTTTATAGCTCTTTTTGGATGATTCACCTAATAAAAAACATAAACTACAAAACAAACGTAATATATAATAGTTCATAAGAATATAGCAAATACTAACATGAAATTGACACTTTAAACATGTATAATATGCACTTATAAGTTTGCATTGGTAACTTCACTTTCAAAATGAAGGAGAACATGCTTGTCTCTCCAGTCGGCCCTTGGTGCTGCAAAGAAATACTCTGTCCGTTGCAACTATTATTTAAAGATGTGATTATCATCCACAACTAAATATAATAAAGAGGCAACAAGTCAAACACGATACTAACGCATCAAAACATCAAATCATATTGAAACATGATAAAGCTAAATTATAACATTAAAAGCTTATAAGTGTTCAATAAGCAATTTCTGGAATAAAGTGAACCCTTGGCCCTTCATTCTCCTTCAACTAAAGGACTCAACTCATTAAGGTGATCTATACTAGATCGCTAATCCAACAATCTTACTATCTAACTCACAGACATTTTATTACTATCATGCATACAAAAGAACACATCATAGATGTCAATCCACATATCAAACATCTTCAAAATAACATTAAAGTACATATGTACTTGCATCATTATAATATTACAAAGATGATTTTTACGGGTAGTGACCAAGCTAAAAAGTTATTGTTGGATATATTCCTTTTAAGCGCTAACTAATATAAGAACACATGGTTGATCCCAATATTTTCCATAGACATAATTGCAAGAGCATCGCCCAATTCTGTTGTTATGCTCATTATTTGTCCATATCGTTGTAGGTACACATGTGTGCACCTTCTTTAGGTGATACCTCTGTAACAAGGGTGTTGCAGTTTAAAAAAAAATGTGCCAACACGTATCAATACTGATACACACATCCAACCCTGGTTGACATACCAGTCTTCTTTATCATCTAGGTAATTTCGCAGAAACCTACACATGCCATTGTTTCATAGGTCACGCTAAATTTCTAAGAGACACAACCTATCGATGGATAGTGCACCTTAATTGCAGTTAATGTTTCATTAGCTTATGGTTGTGACACTTTAATATTAACATGGCCTAAATAAGATCTTTCAATGGAAAGGAACTGTAGTTTTCTTGAATATTATATGATGGTTCCAAGCCTCCAATAGTTACAAAAATTATAGCCAACAGTTAACATGAGCATCAGACTAGATTCATTGAGTAGTCAAGGTAGGACATAATTGTTAGTAGACTGCGCAAACAATGTCTCTATCTTTGTCATCAAGAATTATTCAAACTAGGATTAAATAATGGCAGATTCATTTTATTAAAACTGTAAAGCATCTATCGTATATAAGCTACACCAAGTAGTTCCATTAAGAAAACATAATTAATGTCAATTCATTGCAGTATTTAGAGAATAAATGCATTTTTGTAACGTGATCTAGTTTTGGAAATACTTCGACATTTAGTGGTAGACCAAATCCTAATGGCTCATTTTGCCACTTCTGAATCAACTCTTGAGCTGCTTTTGATTTCCTAACAGCCATGATTAAATGTGTTCCTGTCTCTGCTAATTGCCTGTTAGTAAGAAAAAACATTAGTTCAAATACGAACAAGTACTACACTTTCTCTAGTTAATATTATGAAATACTTATAATTCTGACATTCTTGGAATAAAAAAAATACGTTAACCATTCGGTTATAATCAAGTTAATCAGCTCTTATACTTAATGTTTACAAACTCAAATAATCAAATCAACCCGTTTTGAAGAAGTAGTATAAATAGTAATTCTAGAAATATGAAAGAATTTCAGCATTATATTTATACTTCAATCCTATATATCTAAGTAATTGAATCAATGACTTGCGAGAGATTTGAGACATACCTGGAAGTTTCAAGACCAATTCCACTACTGCATCAAGTAATGGACTTTGTAAATATCTGGCTACAATTCTCTGAAAAAGCAATTCATGAGTTAGATTAAACCATTCCATCCATCCAAATCCCTATTTCGCTGCCAAATTCAGACTCCAACTCAAACCCACTTTCTAAATCACAACATACAACAACAACTCTTCCTTCTCGCTGATATTTTCATCCATAACTCCATTTTTGTACTTTGCCTATGCTATATATTTATGATTTCTTCTCGAATTCAAACAACAAGCAAAGATCTTCTTTAACCAATTCTGTTTGACCATGAACAACTCGAAAAATCATATTCAATCTTCAACAACGAAATCAAGAACTCCCCCATCTATCACCATCTTTTATATTTACGGCAGAAAAACCACATCAGACCCAAAATTTCTTGTCTTGTCTTCAACCCATCGAGCATAACCCTTGGTTGCACACTCCTTGTTTCAATTTTTGACGATGATAATGAAGAACTCATCTTCTCTCTCCTCTTTCTCTCTAGAATTTCAGCTCATATTCCATGGACAATTTCAATACTAACTACCCTGATTCACCAAGGTTAATATCAAACAAGGGTTGATGGGTATTAATGGAAAATAAATTCAAAACTTCACCTGACAAAAACGGGCGATTTAACTAGGTTGTTTACTTTATTTTTTTGATAATATGGCTGACTCGTTTACTAAATAGAAAAATATGGATTTGTATGCCATTTTCTCATGAATCATCTATAATGTAAATATATCTAATTAGTGCAAAATCATAATAACTAACCAACATAAGTGAAACATATAAACAAAAAAACTCACCAAGTCCTCGGGCCCCCAACCACTTTTCCCTCGATATAATTTTCCGAGAATACCGACAAATTGTCTAATTTCTTTTTTAATAACACAAATTCGATTTTCTAAACTTTCCTTTTCTATAACATTCGGATTTCCATTTGTTTTGGTTGCAATGATGGAAAGATTCTATTCCAATAACGGTTTCTTAGTTGACCAATACCTACATTATCATCACTCGTAATTGTGATATGTGCTTGACATAGTGTTTTTTCTTCCTCTGTAGAAAAATTAATTTGTATCTTTCTAGTTTTTTTTTTTTTTTTTTTGAAATAGACATGGTTGTATAGGAGTAGAGATGAAAAAAGAATTGGGTGTGAATTGAGTAGAAGAGTAGAGAAAATTGGATGTGAATTGAGTAGAAGAGTAGAGAAAATTGGATGTGAATTGAGTAGAAGAGTAGAGAAATTGGATGTGAATGGAGTAGAAGTGTAGAAAAAATTGGAATATATATAAATAGTGAAAAAAAAAGTCATCTCTAGTCGTTGGCAACGACTAGAATTTAAATTTGATTTTATCCCCCAAACGACTGATCTTTAGCCGTTTGAATATGTAGAATATCCAGACGGGTGAATTTTAGCTGTTTGGAAGAAGGTTTTACCCAGACGGGTAAACTTCGGCCGTCTGGAATTTTTGGACAGGAAAAGTTCCCCCGTTTGACACAGACGACTGATCTTTACCCGTCTAGTGAAGACTATAGACTATTCTTTCAACTGAATGAGTGTGTGAAAGACTTTGGGTGAATGGGTCTTCTTCCCGTATCCATAATGGAACCTAATTTGCTAAAATGATATTTTGATTTTGGGTCACAACTTTGTGACCAATGTTACGTTTGGGTCCCAGAAAGTTTAATATTAGAGTTTGGGTCCCATGACCGCAGTTGACCGTCTTGACTGTTATATAAATTGGTTAAATAACGAAATGACCAGTTTAAACTTAGCTTAGTATTTATTTACGAACTATAATGTCTTTCCTCTGTTTGACAAGTGTATGGTGGAGAAGTACCCATCAATTTGAGGGATGAGATTGTTTATATGGAAAAGTGTTTAGATGATGATAGTTTTGTTAAAATATTTCGCTCAGGACTTTCTTCAATTATAGGATGTGCAAGAACATGTGGTGAAAAGGTTGAGTTGTTGGTATTTTACGCCTCAATTCATTATTTTCTTTACCTGCAAACTCGAATTCGATAAACACCCAACAATTCTAAACATACATAAACACAAAATCCTTATTAATTTACAACCATTCCTCATCGAAAATCAAGACACAACAAGTCTATTTCTCAATTGTTCTTCCGCCTTGAAACTCTACCCAAAACCAAAAAAAACTAATTCTCCACCTGAATTTTTCACTCAAGTCTTCAAATTAACAACCCACGATATAGTAATTTGACGCTTTCTTTGATACTGATAAACTTGGTGGAATACTTATAAGGTTAAGTAGTGATTTCTGATCAGTAAATTTATGTTTGGTTTTGATTGTGATCAGTTTCTTATTGGTTATACGTGAGATAAATTGAAGTAAATTCTGATTCAGATGAGGATATAATAATTAGGTATCAAAATGTTTTTCTTTTCTCTTCACTGTATCAATCCAGCAATCCTTACAACCCCAACATTTCTTTCCCCTATCACCACCTTGAAAGCAAAACCCACTACTCTGTTCTAATGCCGATATAATATTCCTCACTTCTTTTTTGATCATTTCTTGCATCACAGATAAAAACTCAATATTGGTTTCTCGATATCTTGATTTCTTGCTGGTGATGATCTCATCTCTTACCGGCTGACCATTTTCAGACCTAAAAAACCCATTTCCTAATGATGGTACAACTTGTAAATAAACACAAAGCCAAGTTTTATTTAATCATTTAATGTGTAACAAATTTTTTAAACGATCAAGACGGTCAACTGCGGTCCTGGGACTCAAACTTTAATATTGAACTTTCTAAGACCCAAACGTAATATTGGTCACAAAATTGGGACCCAAAATCAAAATATCCTTTTGCTAAATCTCACGTGTAGGACATATGAGTTCTTTCAGATTTTGGTAAAACTCATTCACCTTGAATGAGAGCTCTCTAGTCTCTACCCATAGGCTATAGCCCTTGCTCTAAGTCATTTTCAAAAACAAACCCAAAACTGTAAATTAGGTCACCCCTCAACACTTGATCAGTCATCATTCATCGGTATCAAGAATTAAAAAGTTCAAACCCTAATTCTAGGGTTTAAGCAGCGAGCCTCTTTCCCCAACTAAAACCTCTCCATTTTCCCCAATACTCATTCTAAATAAATTTCTTCCATATAATGAACTTCTACTACTATTACTTGAGCATAAACTTGTGTAAAGCTTTCTTGAAACCCTAATTTCTTTATCAAGAAATGGTTGGATTTTCTCACGCCATTAACAACCTAAAACCTTCCAAGAACATCAAACAAGAAGAACTTCATCCCGACCCTGATTTCCCTGAATACTCAATACAACCAGTTAATTCTTCTATACCTGATTTTGATTTCATAGACGAGTGGCTTAAAGAAACTGATTCCATGTATACCGAAGTTTCGCTTAATAATAACGAAACTGCTAATGGCGGGAAACCCATTGAAGTTAAAACTGAGCAAACTGAGCTTTTAGGTTCTATGGAGATCCCTTTAGTTCAAGAAACCTGTAAAGAATCAGTTGGTGTTGATTCTTCAATTGAGATAGCATTGAAGAAAGTTAGTCTAGTTGGAACCTCTGAGAGTTCTGATATTGTCGATATAAACAGTGAGGCTGTTGTTACCTCTGGAAGTGGGGAATGTTTGGTTGAAAAGAATTTGATGGTGAGTCAAGGATCACATAATAATGTCGATGAAGGTGATAAAGAGAGTAGTGAGATAGTAAAAGATAGCAAAGATGGTGATGATAGTAGTGAGTCTGAGGATGAGGATGATGATGATGACAAAGATGATGAGTCTGAGGATGAGTCATCTTCAAGTAGTGAATCAAGTGATGAAGAGGAAGAGAAAGATGATGATGAGGAAGAGAAGATGGGTGATGTTGAAGAAGGTGAAATTAAGGATTTAGAGGAGTTGATTGGGGAAAGTGATGGTGACGAGGAAGGGTTTTCAGTAAAAGGACCTATTAAGTCCAAGAATGAGGTTCAGGTATATTTTATGTATCTTTCTTGGTTTTTATTCTCACCTTTTGTTAACCTTGAACTAGGTATAGATTGCTAATTGAATTCATATACCACATGATTGGCTTTGCAATCTTATTCTGTTCTCTAATTATGTTATTATATTAGTTACATTGCGATGTGCTGCATCTGCAGTTTGGTGTAACTGGTCAAATTTGTATTGTTACTAACCACATATACTGGTATTGCAGGATCTTTCTCCAGTTCCGAAAGTGGATGTCACCTTGGAACCACATCACCAGACATTACCTGTGGGAGTTGTGTTGACTGTAAGTTTGTATAACTATATTATACACATTGCATTCTACGATATCCTTCTAAATGTGTCAGCTGGATGATTTATGTTGCTGCTTGTTGTTTTGAAAGAGTGGCTTAATATTTCACTACCAAAAACAGCTTAGGCAAAGTATATGAGAACACTGAACTTACCTCAAAATTTCGCCACTAGGGTACTGATGTTTTTGCTTGCGAACTTTCAGATTATGGATGCTAAAGTTATTGTAGAAGGGGTAGAGAAGCACACTCCTCTGAATGAAGGCTCTATCCTTTGGATTACAGAAAACAGATCAGTGCTTGGGTTGGTGGATGAAATTTTTGGGCCTGTTAAGAACCCGTACTACGTTGTTAGATACAATTCAAAAGAGGAAGTCCCTGCTGGAATTTCTGAAGGTACCTTAATCTCCTTTGTTGTGGAGTTTGCTGATCATGTCCTCAATGACAAAAGTATTTACAAGAAGGGGTATGATGCGTCTGGTGAGAACGATGAGGAGTTGACTGATGAGACTGAATTTTCGGATGATGAAAAGGAAGCTGAGTACAAGAGAATGCAAAGAATGGCAAAGAGGGGTCCTTCAGATGATAAGAAGCATGGGAAGCGAGACTTCGTTGATAAGAAGAAGTTTCAGCAGAAGCCTAGGAACAACAGTCAAACTTCATTCCCACCTTCGAGTGTTCCTCCTCACCAGATCCATGGTGGCTCCGGTAGTTCTCCATCCCCTTTTGGAACAGGAATGTCAAATGATTTTAGGCCTCCCTTTGGCCCATCTACCTCACAGGTCCCACAGGCTCACAGTGGTCCTGCTCCACAGCAGCATCCACTGCGTCCCAACATGGGTGCTGCATCACAGCAGCATCCACTGCCTTCCAACATAGGTCCTGCACCACAGCAGCATCCACTGCCTTCCAACATGGTCTGGCCAAATGGGCAGTCATATCAGCAGAATGTCGGTTTCCCTAATGGATTGCCCATGAATGCAATGCCGTATGTCCCGTATCAACAACGTCAGCCTTTCTATCACCCACAAATGTTTACAGGATTCTCAAGTGGGCCCCCAATACCACAGCATTTTAATCCTAGTCAAAGGCCGATATTAGGACCAATGCCATATGGGCCATCAAATATCCCTCCAGGGATGCCACCAGCTATGCCTGTGTTCATGGGCCAACCTGGGTTCAACCAGGGACCTATTCTGATGGGTTTTCAGGGTTTCCCTCCACGCCCACACATGAACCCTGGAGAGCAAGGAGTTCCACCCCAGGGATCACTCAATGAAACTCATATAAATGTGGGAGAACAAGGTCCTCAGTCTCAAGGACAAGGACCATTCAATGAACAGAATAATGGAGTGCAACCACCTTCAACACAAGGCAATTTTTCAGCTCAGAATAGGTTTAGTAATCGGGGAGCACCACGTGGAAGAAGACCATATCGGCGAGGCGGTGGGAGGGGTCGACATTAAACGAGGTACTTTCTCTTTATTTTTAGAATTATAGTGCTCTATGATCAGTCTTCACGTGTATGTGTATTCCCAATTATTAAATTGCAATTAAGCATATATTGTACATCTGCCTTATTGTAATCCAGAGTAGGATCTACACCATGCATTGCTCAAACCAGGTAAGGAGAAACATTGGCATTAGTTGTGAGTAAAACCCTCACTAAAAATGCATCATATATTGTGTTGTAAGTATAGTTCATCTATCCTTGTACAAATAGCAATATGTATAAATATGAATAAGGATTATTGTATCAATGTTTGTTTTTGAAAAGAGCTAAAAGAGTCTTCTGAGTTAAGACTGTTTAAGTTCAAGTTGGTGCTGAGAGTACCCAATTGTGGTTGCCAACTACCCTGTTCAAGACCATGGATAACCTGACTCCACCTTGTGCAATCCGTTTGGCTACAATTGGCAGCCTTGAGTTGAAGTACTTTTCTGTGGAAGACAAATATAACTATATTAGTAGAAGAACTAGTTATTATTCCTAAGAATTTTACCAAGATAGTGAAACTTTCAGTATACCACTTACCAAGTAACAGGTGATGTGTTTTCTTATGAAAATATCATGTCTTCTTATCTATTGTAGGTCTGAAAAAGGGTAATTCTTTTTACAAGAACACGAGGATTAAAGATATGGGGGTTTGTGCTTAAATTTTTTTCTTTCTTGCAGGCTATCGGGAGACCTAGATATATCTTACCTGCTAGAGTTTCTCCTGGTGTGACACCTTTGTAACCCCACTTGCAAGCTAAGCTTATGCTCTCTGTAGCATATCTACATACACAATTATCGGCAAACAATGAAGATGGACAATTTCAATTGAGTGGTACTTGAAACGAAGTTAGAGTCTAGTCTAAAGAATTTTCCACTTTTACTTACTTCTTTGGGCAAGAAAAGATCGTCACATTCTCCCCAATAAGACATATCATCTGACCAGATCCCCTGTATTTTGTACAAATTCAAAGCACGCTAGTAAACTACCTGATTTGTAATTTTACGAGTTTGAACTTGATAAAATGTGGTTGATGAGTTAACTCTTACGCTTGTAAAATTCTTTTCTATGTCTTCTTGAAAGAGTTCGACGTTGTTGTCATATAATTCTTTTGCCGCTGTAAGAATAATTTCCCTGTCCCAAACCTGAATCAGATTTGTAAAGCTTGTCAGGGTAAGTAGCGATGAAGCTTGGATCTAGCAAGTATGATGCCCCTATTATGTATTATTGTTGTGTCATTTACTGTAGTGACCGTATACTAGTGTGTATAAAAACTTAAATTGTTGACTCAGTTTAAGGTGCCTCATATAGTCGCTAGAAGTAGCACTCACATGATGAAGGTTAGATTTGTGTTTATACCACCGTAACTGTATTGTGTTCCCACCTTCATCGCTTGTAAATCCTACATGCAGAGGCTAATCAAAGGGAACAAGATGAGATCAAAATGTTGGAGTTAACATTTTGTTTTTGAAACTAAATAGTGCAGAATTGTCCGAGGAAATTATGTTCAAGAACCTGATGAATATCTCCCATAAAATGTGATAAGAATAATAAGGCCCCCGTCATATTATCTGCAGATGAAGATAATTTTAGAAAAAGATTTCTACGATAGCGCAGGAAGCATGAGCTATGTCGGTTTATGAGTTAATTTTCACAAAATGATGGGGGATTACATCGTCTATCTAAGGATCCTTCTTTGTAGTGCATCAACTGAGATGTGAAATTCTGTATGGCACCCGCTACACACATCCTTTGTTCCATGTGGATCATGACAGTCTCCTATATGTTCATTGAGCCATTAAAAATACTTTTAAATCGACGTGAAAGAAATTGAAAGATGGAACCAAAGGAAAGCAAAACAAAAGTGGAGAAACATACAGCTTACTTGAATAATCGAAGGTGCAAGCGTTATCTGGAGTGTCGATGAAATGAAGAGAACTAGTCCAACGGCATTTATACCAATGCCTAACTTGGTCAGGACAAGTACAGAGGGCTGATAAGTCACCATTCACATCGTCAGGTAGCAAACTCCGTACAGCTTCTGCTGCATCGTCTTCTAGAAGAGACTTAAAACCAATTTAATAGTTATCAAACGTTAGTTCGGTTGCAGAGGCAGTCAGGTCTTAAAAGAGCAACTCTCTTAGTTTTACTGTAGCTTATAATCATTGTAATTAATGTGGTTATATGGTTGCAAAATTCATTATATGTGCAACGACAGAGAAAAAATTTGACACCAGAGATTTATGGGACTCAGGTGGCAGGAGTAGGACCGCTTAAGAATTACTTATACAGTAGAACTTTGATAAATTAATTCTCGATAAATTAATTATTTCGCTAAAATAATAAAATTTTCTAGTCCCAACAAGACTTGGATAGGCTACATTTTAACTCGATAAATTAATAATTTCGCTATAATAATTATTTTCTTTGGTCCCAAAGCTACTAATTTATCGAAGTTTTACTATAAAGCGATTCTCGGTTACCTGTGAATCCCGCATGTCATTATATGACCCTCTTTGCTCGAACTCCAGGGACCCCTATTAAAACAATCCCAAACACACAAATATGTATCCATACTGACAATTTCAGTAAACCCCCAGAATTCCTCATTTACTCCAACCAATTCACTCTCTGTATTATTTGCTGGGAAATTTCAGCTCTAGAAAATAAATAATCTGATATGAATCCGCAAAAGTGAAGTTTGTAGGATACATACTTATATATTGGACAGGAGTCACAGGACAATAATATGACGAGGTTATCATTGAGTACAAGTCTCATGTTGTGATTTTTTTGAGTGTACTAGAAACATGAGTTTCCAGTTAAAGGAACAAATAAAGCATATACCGGAAGAATAGCAAAAGCCTTCAAACTGAAATTATAAGTTATCCCATCAATAGTTAATACTCTGTATTTTTATAGATCATGGCTTGTTTTGCAAGAGATCAAACACAATACTCTTTAGGTTGGTAAAATTTGGTTGTACAGGAAAGTTAAAGTTACATAGGTTTCTCTCTCACTTATTAGAATTAGGTCCAGATCTCATGTCAGTCGTGAAATACCTCATCTTTTGCAACGCTTTCTAAAAAAAAAAAGGTTTTGTTGGACTAAGAACGGGAGGGAAGAAAGCGAGTAGGTCTGCTAATTCCTCATCCTCAAATCAGTCCTTCAAGATTAGGAAACCCGATGCAAGAACAGGCCATTCCAAACCCAAGATAAGGAGGAGTGCACATCTGCAAGCACGCAAATTACTTCGTAAGTGAGCTGCTTTACCAGCGTCTTAAAATGTGTCAATTAATAAAAACTTTAGTTCGGTGATGACAAATTCGTAACTTTTGAATCATGTTTTCGGTCTTCAAATACACAAGTCTACAAAGCTATCTATATTTAAAACTATGATCAGCATATCAGCTTCTCAAAGCTTTCATCAACTGATACCACTTCAACCAATGTAAAGAAGAAAACAACAAGAATACTTACGGGTCTGGACAAACAGTATTTGTTGAAGCACAATTTTCCCACGAGGAGATGTCTGCTGACCAATCATCCTGTCATGAAAAGTAAAGAGAAAAACTGAGTGCAAGAGAAGTGCATATGTACACATTCCCTCTAAACACACTAGGATAAGCAAGCAAGGATAATGAATAGATTCAAAAGCTTAGCTCAAGCATCAGAAGCACAACTCTTAATCTTAAAGCTTCTAATCAAACATATTAGATTGCTTTATAATATCTCGAAATACAAGGAAAGCTCAGGCTGTTTGCACCATCAGACTTCCGAAACAAGGGAGGAAAACTTGCCAAAATTCTTCCTTCCATGGAGAATAAATTGGTTTTTATGTCTACTGGAATTTATCAGGATGTTTCTGTTCATGAACATGCTTATTTGGGTTGATTCCTGGAGATATCCTTCTTATAATCTTTATCTGAGGAATACTTCTACTGCCTTTCTAAGACATTTCCCTTTTATTTTATATAGCCTTCATGGGGTTGAAGAGGAAAGACTCCAAGCATGTTTGAATTATGGGAATCAACTAGAATCAACTGGTTGAGCATGTATTTTGTTTGCAACAACAAAGAAGTTAGACAAGAAAGGAAAGAATACCGTAATGTTCCTTTGTATGGCTTCTATCATGAGTGCAAAATCTGAGTTGTAGAAAAAGTTCATGGCAGTCACAATAATCATGTTATCCCATATCTGCAAATAAACCAGTACAAAAAAATCCGAATAGAAGCAGCAGTGGAAAATTAAGTATAAAGACCAAATCCTGCGCTTATTGGCGTGTGACTTCAATAGATAGAGATAGGAATAAGTTTAGCCAAAGCTGATTAGCATATTGGTGTGCCTAATACCCTGAATAAGTATTCGAGGCAGGACTCAGAGAGTGATCAAGAAAAAAAATACAAGGAACTACTAGACATCTCTTGTCAGTCAACCTATCAGCGAGAGAGCAATTAAGTTTCTGTTTCAGTTCCAAAAAGATACGAGCTCTAGGGGAAAGTCATAAATGATCCCTTTACACGAGCCATACTCATTCGGATGCTGTGATATGCGAGGTTTTGTAGATGTAACATAAGAATGATAAAAGGCAGAATTAAAGAAAGAAACAGAGGTCAGAAGGGAAACAATAGGCACTTACATGATGTAAGTTGGTCTTTCGTCGGAACCAACGGATTGGTATTGTGTTTCCACCTACATATCCAAGGAAACCAACATGTAGAGGCTGCCGCGGCAAGTTGAAGAAACAATTAGAATGTCACAACCTTACAAAATTCACTTTGTCATATTGAAAAACGTTAAGGCTTAAATTACACAACAATTAAAAATACAATAATGCGTTAGATTTATTTACGAAAAAAAACAGAAAAAACTTCTGAAACCAAACTGATTTTGCGTCCTCCTATGTACAGATATATTAATAGCTTCTTTAGTAAACTTCGTCTCTGTGGTCAATATTTTGGCTCTGGATCATCCAGAAACCTTGCAGTAATAGAGGAACATGCCTGAGCAGGAAATATAATTTCTAAAACACAACTTCTGGACATTACCGAACTAGTTAATTTCCATTTAGATTAGCCTATTTTCATTTAAGTGGGAATTTATTGGTTATTTCGTCATATTTTTCCATTACTCTACAAAGAGCAAACCTGGTGAACATCCCCAATAAAATGTGATAAGAACATGAGTGCTTCCGTCAAATTATCTGTATTTGAGGAACGAAGCATTTTGTTTAATTCACATTGTAAACATTATGAAAGATAAACAAGAATAGCAGCAAGAGCCCACATAAGACACCAACAAGTACTAACGCAGTGGTACATTACATTTCCAATCTGAGAGGGAACCCTGATAAGTCTGTAGTTGCATAGTGTAATTGTAAATTCCTCCTGTAACACACCTGTCTTTATGCCCACCCGAGTCATGGCAATCTCCTGTGAAGAAAAATAACAGAAGTTCACCTATATGAAGGAGCAAGCAGCAGATTTCAAACAGTCCACACAGAAGAAAGAGAAAACCTACTGCAGTACTCATATTTACACCTGAAATCTGGTGTATCAACGTAATGTAGAGGTCCGCTCCAGCGATAATGGAAACGAACCTCATCAGCCCAGGAGCATACAGCAGCAAGCTCACCTTGAGCTATTTCAGGGAGCAACATTTTCACAGCAGCAGCAGCATCTTCGGTAAGTAGCCCCTGAATCATCCAAACATAAACTATTGCAACTGATGCTCTTTTACTCTTTCTAAAAAATCTTTAGTAATTGTATATTATAAATGATCATCAACCAATACAACTAGTGATAGACTTAATCAGAAGGTGGTATTGCCAAGATTGATGAACGAGATCTCACTCACCTCGGCTATTTTACAAATTGCATATTGGCCTTCCTTTCCCCAACCTAAAATTCCCGGAAGTAATTGTAGAAGAAGAAATGTCGCCCCAAAACAGAAGAATCTAGAGCGAATCATTTCTGCTGGACAACAGTTGATATCTTGAAATAAAAAAAGACATTTCAAAAATTCATTTAACAAGATCATAATCCTAATCTCTTACGTCCTGCCCATCTAAATTTCTTGTATCAATTACCACACCAGCTCCTCTATTTAGCTCTTAGAAGCAAGCCAAACATTATTGTGAAGATAAACATAGGAAATCCATTGCAAAACTGTAGTGATTTATTACGCAACTTCATTAACAAAACCCTAGATACTCTTATTTAACTCGGTAATAATTAGCTAGAAATACAAAAAATCAAAGAGTATACGAATCCAAGAAGTATAACCCTAGATTTTACTGAATTAATAAACTTGAAAGTGAAAAATTACCTGAAATAAGCGATCAATACATTTGATCTAGGCTAAAGTAGGGTTTTTGATAAGGGTATTATTATGGATGATGAGTCAGCTTCCACGGTTTTGCGTCCGACCGTCTGTGTTTTCAACTCCATTAATTGAATCGGATAAATAACCCGTCAATAATGTTTAACTAGTGTTATTAATCATGTTAGTTATGAATTAATCGTTTTAGTTATAAAATTAATTGTTGTTAATGAATAGTTAAAATATAAAAAAAATAAAGAAATTTTGATTTTTATTTAAGAACGGGAGAAATCGGTGTCAACGGGTGTTTATATCTAGCTAATTATTACTGAGTTAACATAAGGAATCGCCGTACACAGGTGTTCATATCAACCGATTTTAACAAATCACACTCTAGAATCGGTCGATATTGACATTTATATCGACCGATTGTTTAAAAAAACTACAAAAAAAAGAGGTTTTTTTCATAAAAAATTGTCCAGAATCAGTGGACAAGGTTCCCCACGTGTGCCGATTCTAAAAAAACTCAAATTCAAAAAAAATTCTACAAATCTTTTTGCCCAGAACTGGTGGATATATATGCACTTATCCACCGATTCTAACCTTGACATTTTCTTCAATTGTTTTGTTCATAACTTCTTTGTCCAACATCGGAATGACCTCGTTCTTTTGCATTGAATTTATCTTTAATTCTTTACAATATAGAGCTAAGAATTCCTTGATTTGTACAAGTTCCATTTGGTCTTGGATCCATCGATCTTTGCATGTAGACATGACATCCAAGGAAGTAAGACATCAAATGTTGATTGTATTCGCCGATTGAGATCAATCGGCCATAAAAAATGAAGAACGTATGTCGATTTCATGTTGATATTCTTCATGGATCAAGAACGTCAAAAATAATTGGTTATAAAAATGAGGAATATATGTCGATTCTTGGTTGATGTTCTTCATGGATCAAGAACATCATGAACAATCGTCCATCGTATGAGTGCCTTATTAGCCGATTATTCCTGAACCCAAAAAAATTCCAAAATATTAAAAAAATTCAAATAAAAAAAATAATTTGAAAAAGAAAGAAAAAGATTCTAATTTTTGTTTGGTTTTGAGAGAATATAAATAGATTGGAAGTATTAAGGATAAGGATAGAGATATAATTTTAACTAGTAAGGGGAATATGGTAGTTTTATCCTTTTTAGACACCCCTTATCTCTTTAACCCTCATCTAGGTGGGAACAAAATTGGATAAACCTGAAATAAAATGGGTGGACTTAAATTAACCAGGCATCAAAAGTCTAAATTTTGTATACCTCCTACACATTAGGAAAGAAAAACAAATCGTAAATCTTATAATCTTTACTATTTAATTTATTTATTTTTGTAATTGATGATCTTATATGATTTGTGGTTTTAGAAATTAACCATTTAAAAAACAAGTGTTCTTAATAGGTTTGATTATTTATTTAGTGGTAATGGCGACGATGGGTACTTTATAAGTTTGCATAGAGCTAAGGTGGAAGGTGGATCTTGTCGCAATGTTCTCCCTCGAAAGGAGTGTTGTTGTGGGCTTTAAAACCTAACTTGCTAAAGAAGGCAGGTTCTTACGTGAACTTCACGTCCGTACAAACCTCGTGCTACTTTTCGTAAACAAATATTTTTTCTCACCCTTTTAAAACCAGTGAAACATAGATATGGCTTTCTTGAAGATCTGTTTCCTTTCAGAATTCCAAGATTTATTGTTTCTTTCCTGTTCTTTTGATAGCACAAAAAACGAAGATGAATTTTTATCAAAGCGTAAAACTCGAACCTACAAGATCTCTGTGAGCTACTATTTTCTCTCTGTATTTTTCAACGAAGCATGTATAAACTTAGGTAAAATCGATTTTCTCTCACAAATCAGGTAGGATAAATCATTTTGATATTTTTCTCCATATTTTTAGCGTCAAATGTAGCTGCAGATTATCCTACAACCACACCCAAAGATCCTAAGATAGCAAATATACGAGAATAAGAACTGGAAAATAAGACAAAAGGGATTTTACGAGGTTCGATATTAAAACCAACATCCACGGGATGATTTCACTATGCTTGGATGCAGATTATCATCTCTCTTTTCTCTCTAGCTCTCGAGTATAATAAATTACTATATCTTTTTTTCTCACTCACAAAAAACTCAACCCTTACTCAATGAAATCTCCCTCCCTTTATAGACAATTTCACACATAGTGGGTTACAACTCATATTATTCCCAAAGTATGAGTTACAAGTCATATTATTCACACATAGTGAGCTCCCAAAGTATTCCTCAGCGAGTGGTATCGCTTGTCCTTCACTAGAGTCCGGTCTTCGTTGGAGGAACCTTGCGAAGTAATGATAATTATCCTTTCCGAAGACATCACTTTCAGTCTGACTTCAGGAAATACTCTTCAGCCATCTGTCTAGTCAATCCTGGGATCTTCCGATTATTTGACCGTTCTGACTTTCATTAAATGCTCAAATACCCATACAAACTTGATCGTCAATCTTGTCGGAATCTCATATGTGTCCCCATTCTGTGCGAGTGGTAGATGTCTCGATTAAGGGTAAAATAACTTCTGAACTTTTATCCAGTGCTTCGCCTATTATCTTCTAATGTTACATTCAAGCCTTGAGATGTTCCATGTGGTAACGTTATTTCCTAACCCCATAAGCAGTATTTAATTTTTTTATCATCAGCAGCTTGTCAGTCAACTCAATTATTTTTTCTTAACGTTTTTTTACACCTACGCCTAACGCTTGTTGCATTATCAAAATGCCATTTTTATTGTGATGGACAAAATGGTTTCCAAATTCCATCTCACAATTTTCTCTTTATTTGGTGATGTGTGCCAGGAGAGCAATATTGATGAGTCAGGAATTAAGTCGCATGAAAGATAACGTGGTTGAATGGGAAATGACTAATTATGAATTTAACTTCACTGAAACTCAAACTTATTATTAGCTTGTTGATTACAAAGAAACACGCTTTCGAGCCTAAGAGGGTGTTTGGATATCAGAAGCAGAAGCGAATCCCAGAAGTCAAAAGCAAAAACATTTTGCTTCACAAAAAGTTAACTTTTTTTGCTTCTAGAAGCCACTATGAATTTGTGTACCCAAACTAACTTCTGATTTTTTATTTCCAGAAATCGAAAAGAAACTTCTTAAATAGTATTTAAAAAAGCTATAAATAATATTGTTTCGTTTGGGTTTATTTTTAGTCACATGAAAAACATTTATTCCTTACTACGATCTAATATCTCTTTGCTTATGAATATCACAAGCTAGTTACTATATTAAAGCTAGATTCATTTTGTTTCTAATCATACAATTACTAGTCCAATTACTATTCCTCGAGAGTCAAGGTTTACATTTATTTCTTGTTCTTTATTCTTCATTCTTCTTCTTCTTCTTCTTCTTGATCTTCTTTATTTGTTTGCCATTTTTTTAAATATAGGCTACACTGCTAGCAGGGCTGTCCTTAACATATACAAGACTTGGGGTGAAAAATAATGATGGCTTATTTTTTTGTACTTTTTTTACCTATAGGTATATAAATCAGACAAAAAGGAAAATTAATAACTAATAAAAAAACTACGAAACTTTTAGTATATTTATAACAATAAAAACTAAAACATGATTCAAAGTAAGAAAATTAACAAAAAAAACCTAGAAAAGAAAACACTATTCAAATATAATTACATTATATATATATACATATATGGAGTATTTACATTTTGAAATGCATAAATTATCACATGTATCACACATATTTTATATTTTTAAATATAAAAGTAACACATGAATCACATATGAGAAACAAGAAATTTTAAGAGACTTATATATTGTGTAAGATGTTACTTATGTTACCCATACAAGATGTTTATTGTTAGTAATACGAAAACCTAAGATTAATACTGGTAGTTGTAACAAAAACCTAACAAATAAAAATATTAGTAATAATACTTTCTCATGTTAACAGTTTAAATCTTCACAAATACTAAAAAAATGAGTTAAAACAAAATTGTGCTTATATATATAGTGAAAAGGTATATTTTTTTCCCTTTTCTTTTTTTGGGCTTAGGCCGGTCGAACATCCCATCCTACCTAAAAGATGGCCCTGACTGCTGGTACGACAATGAAGACGACGCAGAAACCAGTTGGTACTCAGGGAATAGGTGAACCCACTGGTGTAAATCAGAAACTACAAGCTTCTTTAGCAATTACGGGCATGTGTTGCTTATAATTTTATTCGTGTTCGTTAGGATTTGTTTCATTGCAGCATTGATCTACTATTATAGAAATATAATCAGGGACTTGATCAAGGGGAAAGAGAAGCCATTGGTACTGCCCACGATAAACTATGATACCAATCACCAGTATCAGAAATTATGATTTGCCAGTACGAGTACAAAAACTAAGAACTCCTCTCTCTGATCCCTTCGTGCGACCACATTTTTCACCAGAAATGCTTACAAGTTTAGCATATTAGAGAGAGACAAGGTAAAAAGTTCCTAATATGCAGAACATAAATGTTTTTAACTCCAGCTCCCTGAGTAAGTTGAAATATTACTGAATGTATAATTAGCATTGACTTGGTTTGGCTTTGTCCATTTTCCTCTTCTACTGCTGCTGCTAATCATATCATCTAAACAAAAGCTTCTCTTATATATAACCTATGCATTTATTATTTATAACCCAAAAATTTAATTTAAAGTGAAAAACCGAACATATTTTAATCCTTTACTAACAATTCAACATAATTCTTTCTTTTTTCCAAAATCAAAATAAACCCTAATTTTTTTAAAATTGGAACTAAATTAGACTTTAATTTAATTTTAATTGTTCACTCACTATTCTCACAAATTGACCATCTATAAACTTTAATTCTTACTTTTCATCAAAAACAAAGTAAACCCTAATTTTTTACTTTTCTCTAAAATGATGTTATTTTTTCTCAATCATGATTACATTAATATTGATTGAGGGTATACATTATAATTATTACCTTAAAAAATCTCCACAACAACACCAATCGAAATGGGGGTTTTGATTCATTTCCTAAAACTCCATAAGCATAATCTATAAAAAATAAATATTATAAGATGATGTTCTTTTTTCTCAATCATGATTACATTCAAATTGACTATTCTTCAAATCATCAATTATGTCACATATCTTACATAAATTTAATTATAAAATGATGTGATTGACTATATTTTTTTTTTGTTAATTTAGGGATTTGATAATATATTTCAATTATTTTGGGCTATATATAATAATTGTGTATAATTTTATTGGTTGTGGTGAATAATTATAAAGATCTGTTTGATTAGCTTAATTACTTATGTTACATGAGTTATAGTTAATAAAAACATGAGCTACATATAAAAGAAGCCTACATAAAAGGGGGAACACAAACCCTAGATAAATCTATTGTTCTTGTTGATTCAATTTTGATAATATTTTGTGGGTTTAAAGCATCAAACTAGTTGTATTTGAATTTATTGAAGGAAAGAGATCCTGTAATAAATGAGTTTTGCTCAGAATTCAGGTTCTTGCTATTATTTGTATGATATTTGGGTGTTATTATATTGAATGATAATTGAAATGGGTTTATTGTTTAATTCTTGTACAATTCCAGTTTTAGTGAAATGGGTTTTGTTGTTTAGTTCTTGATTGTAGTTTGGTTATGGTTTCTTGGTATCATTTCGATTCAAGTCTTGGATATATGCTTACAAACCAGTTGGTTTTCAATTTTAACTTAGTTATCATGCATCGAGGCAAGCTATTTATTCATAAGGCCTCTGAATATGCTGCTGTCAATAGCTCATCCCTACCCCAACCGTTATATCTCACTCAGTATGAGAATCCATATCATTTTCCAAAAAAAAAAAGGTATTCCTTTATGTACCCTTAGAAATACTATTGATACCCCTCGTTAGTTAGAAAAGTAGTTAAAATCTTGTTAATAGAAAAATTCAGAACTAAGTTAGAAATTTTTTATACATCTACACCCTCCCCTAAATAAGTAAAAAAAAACACCTAATTAACCAATTGCTATTTTTCTTCTAAAATATTAGGGTATTACTTCTTTCTGCTACAAACCCAAAAAAAAAACAACATATTTTGTCTTCTCTGAATTGTATACTTAAAGATAATAATAAAATAACCGTAACCCAAGTGAGATAATCTTCTTAAGTGTTTTATTATCAATACCTTCTAACTTTGGGTATTATCACTGATTCATTATTAACATCTTCAATAAAAACCAAACCCTCCATTAGCAGTAGAACAAGAAACCCTTAGTTTCCTCTTATTTTTATTCTTGTAAATAATTTTTGGAACCCATCACCACCACCGCCACTAGATAATAAACCCACTAAGAGTTCTTATTTTATCAGTGTTTAATTTAATGATATTGTTAAAATCCCTGGCTTTAGGATTTAAAGGTAAGGAAACAAAAGTTTCTTTTGTAAAGAGGAGAACCACTACACCATTTTTAGTGTTTCGTAACGGTAAATTTATGTTACAAAACGAACTTGCAACAACAGCCGACTGTTGTGGAACACAGTGTTGCAGATTTTCTCAACAGTTACATACCGTTGCGAAATTAGGTTACAACGGCTCAGTCGTAACACTTATAAACTGTTGCTATGTGTAAAATTCGCAACAGGCTAAACCTGTTACGAAGTAGAAATTTCGGTAGAGGTTGCAAAACAATTACAGCATAAAAAAAAAAGTGGCCAGTCAATTCTGACCTGGTCAAAATTAGGGTTCCCTGCAATAGTTTCAAGCAGAATTCAGGCAGTAATTTCTTCAGTTCTTTGAGGAAAAACACTCAAAATATATAAGCATAAGTTCCTAAGAAACATAAATGTGTATTGAAGAAAGAAATTTTCCAATTGCACAAAACAGAGGAAGACAAGCATACATGAGTTTACTCTTTAGTTTCTAAGGAATTGATTAGTAAGCAAGCATAGAATCACTTCCTAAGTTGTTTTGCTTTCAAATAATGACAAGTAACAACCAAACAGAAAGATTCCAAATACACTAGCATACACCTTTTTATCATGCCCACCACTGGCGAGTAGCTTCCCATCTAATGAAAAATGGCAACATACTACTTGTACTTTCTCAAAAAAAAAAAACCTCAGTAAATGTGAAGCCTGGTACAAGCAAGAAGTAAATCCGTTAATGTGAGTCGTGAGATTTTCTCCAAAAATTCATTTTGAGAAAAAATAACTAAGATATGCCTACCAGCCGATTTAATAGTGAGGCGCGCTAGAGATCCAGTTATATCGGTTCCAAACATAACTAACACCTTTGAGGAATTAGCACCGGGTTGTAATGAAGGCATAGGAGATCACATCTCCTGGCCTGTGAGTTGAAGGTGTGGAGGGTGCAGAACTAGGTGAAGGGTCAGCTGTGTTAATTTGCAGTTCCAGAACTGTTGACAAGACCAGAAGATTACATTGTATACTTCCTCTTTCGCACAAGAGGATTTATCTCAGTCTTAAAAGGCACGAAAAATAACCGTCATTATGAATAATAACCATAAACAGAAGAAGAATATGTGTCAACTCTCTTCACTAGAAAATATTCTATTCGACCAAGTAAAAATGTAACAGATTTAAATGTTACAAGGGATCACTTCAATTAAGAAACTGAATATTAGGTACAGTGGATTGCAATTGTGTATAATCATGCTTCATATCTGTCGTGATTTGCAGAAAACCTACAATGGGATAGTAAATACATCAATCAAAGCCCTTATAAATAAGAGCCAGTCTACTCAAATGATTATTAAGACGGATGTAAGCATTTGAAGTTTAACAAAAGCAAACAGACTTCGTTAAAAACTCGGACTATCTTCAACTCTTTAACAACAGGTTCATACATATCGTGCAATGAAGTTGAAAACAACATGAGTAATAAATCATTATAAGATGGGCAGTTATAAAAGATCACAATGGCAAAAAGAACATAACACAAAGACCTGAATCTATGGACACACGTTCAACATGGGTCAAGAAAAACCCCACCATCCACTGATGAAATGGTCAATATCATTGTTTTTCTAACCATGCACCTACCCACCATCGATTATTTCTGCAATGGGTCAATTAACACAAGCACATGAATCAAGCAATACAGTTCCTATACAGAGATTAAATAGTATAAGATCATACCTCATCTATTGTCAAAATTGGTGCATCCTTGAGTAGAGCTGTAACAATGGCAATCCTCTACAAATTTAGTAGGTTAATTCAATATAATATATTGCATGTTACCGATTAGAGGTGTCAAAAAGGCCAGGCCAGCCAAAGGTTGGTCCGACCTAGCCTGCATTTACAGGCCAAAGCCTAGCCTGGACCATAATTAAACAGGCCAGGCTGGGCTCGGGCTCAAGACAAGCTCAGGCTGGGCTGTAGTTTTTGGCCTTTTAGTTGTTACGCATGGCCTGATTTAGCCCGAGCCTGTACAAGGCCTGCTGGGCTGGCCTGTATTGGCCTGTTTAGGTCAACTAGTTGAGTTTTTGTATAAATATATGAATATGGAGAGGTTTGACCTTGTGTTCAGTTGGTCATTCCAAACTTCCAAAGTCATGTCATTAAACCATCGACCTGCGCATTGATCTTGTATTCCAATGTGACCTCTAAACTAACATTATACAAATCTATATATTTAGTAAAAAATGATACGTAATCAAATTAAATCAAACCATATTGAAAATAGTTACCATATATTGATATATATATATCCCCATGATGCTTATTCCTTATTTATAAAAATTCTTTAGCTTCTTTAAATAACTATTGTTACTATTATTATCTTATAATATTTCTTGGATTTACTATGCATATATAAGTTTTTACATATTTAAGTTATTTTCTAACAAGTTATATCTATATAAGTTAATTACTAATAAATTACAGCTGATAAATTTTGATTTTTTATGTAATATATGAAATAATTAAGTAATTTTACAACCTTAGCTATGTACAAAGAGTGTTCATTTACAACTTACCATCAACATTATCTTTAACGTTTTCTATCACAATTTTTATCCAATTATTGAAATGGTTATATAAATTTTAATGTCAAACTACATCACTAAAATACGTTAGCTCTAATTGGTTTCTTCTTTTGGTATGACAAGTACATTAGAGGTCCCAACCTCGATTCCTTACCACACCATAAAAATTTTAAAATTAATGTTATAATACAGGCTAACCTAGGCCTGATCCGGCCTGGCCCAGTATTCGCAGGCCAGGCTCAGGCTGGCTTGCTGGTAACTGTAACAGGCCAGGCCGGCCTGGCCTGCATAATAAGCAGGTCAATTCAGTCCAGGTTGTGGGCCAGGCTAGGCCACGCCAGGCCGGCCTTTTTGACACCTCTATTACCAATCCATAATAAAAGCACAAGTTTCTATCCGTTACCTGTCTCTGTCCTCCATTCTGCAAGCCTTTACGCCCACTTACTTGTGTATCGTAACCCTTGGAAAAATAAAATTTAATAGAAGTATTAAAGCATGAAAATACTTAAGAATGATAGTGAAAAACCCATGAGAACAAACCTGTGGAAGGGAAATAATAAAGTTGTGTGCATTCACAGCCTTGGCCGTTCTAATCACATGCTCCTTAGAAACGTTACCATCTGGAAGGCCATAAGAAATCTTTTATCCAACTTAAATTGAGGCTAGGACAGGTTCCTACAACAAATTTTAAAATAGTGAATATACAGATATAAGAGAATAATAACTTGTACAATGATTTCTTATAATATTGCTTTCCACCTTATCACAGCATGCTCTATATTAAACATAATGCACAAATGATAAAACAAGCATGAGTACCAAAGCACAAATGAACACAATGCTCATCTTCACAATACTTAGCGTACCCGTCCAATGCTTAAACCTACTAACAGTACACTCAACAGTTATATTGGAGTTGCGACTGACAAACAATGAGTATTAAAGTGTTGCATACTCGACTAAGTAACTCAATTATGAAAAAAGAAAGAAGCTCCAACTGTAATGCAACAAATGTAATGTATCTAGATGGTGAATACGAAATTTGAGTAACAAAGCAAACTATCTTTATATTATAATATCATTCAAGAAGTCCCTAAATTCTATCAACAAATGACGTCCAGCTATTGAAAGAAAAGTCTAGAGGATGTAACAATAGAAATACATAAGCTTGAATGAGTTAACTTCATGCTAACCAGTATCTAGTATAAACCATAAGAAAAGAAAATCTTATTGTTTTTCCATTGCTTGTGAGAGCCTTAGCAAATACATCATTTGAAAGAACATCCAGATTCTTTTGCTCTTCGCTCTGCAATCAAAGATGGAACATATCACTTCGTAGTAGCTAGCTCCAACAAAAAGTGAATAGGAAATGAAACTTCTGGAAAGGAAAATTAAGAATAGACATCTTAGTTACCTGAACATTTGTTTCCCCTGCAAGTCAGATGAGCTTCGCAATCCCATCCGATCTCCTCAAAGCAAACAACTTATAAGTTTAAAAAAACTGGAAATATCAGTTAAAAGAATCGAATCAATATTTGTATTATACATATTCAACAAACTAAATAGTACTTATTTTCAATACGCTTCAAAATATGATTTCCACCAATCCAATATTACTTGTAAACTTAAATTGAACAACAAAGGAACCCTAATAATCATCAACAATGTAAATAGGTTTTGGGTTACAGATCAGCAAATCCAAAGTAAAAACAAGGAAAGATAAGAAAGAACTTTAAAATTTGGGGTTTTGGATTTATACATGTTGATTCATGAAACCCAGACAAGGAAAAAGAAAAAAAGTAGATAAGAAATCATTAAAACGAGAAGATGAAGTTTTCAAGTTTAGGTCATGAGGAAATCTAGGTTTTCAGTCGATATAACTTATGTGAAATCACTATAGCGCCACTGCTTTCTCTCTCTCAACTACTACCACTGGGAATCCCAAGAGGTAATGTTTTCTTGATCGATCTAAACTCTGCAGATTATCTACCTAGGGTTACAACAAGAGAAGGTGGGGGAAGAAGAGAAAACGATAGAGGTGGGGAAGACAAATGGGGGTGTTGTGTTGATTATGGAATAAAATAAATTCCTAGGAATTAGGGTGGAATTATCAACCTAGTGATATACGGATTTTATTATTTGGGCGGAAAATAACTATAATGTGTTCCCAGCCACACTCACGAGTGGCACATGTGGTCTACTAAACTGTTGTGAATCGTGACTATTTAAAACAGTTGTGAATTTTGCAACGCAAAGACGTTGCAAGACTTTTGCAATAGAAAAAGTTTGTTACAAATTAGCAACTGTGGCAAAGCCGTTGCGAAATTTTGTTCTATTTTGCATATATGGTGTAGTGAACATATGAAGATGAAGAATATGATAAGGTAGTAGTGATGATAATGGCGGTGATGTTGTTATGATAAGGAGATTTATATTTTACCAATTTTTTTATCCGTAAGCGGAGTAGTTTGAATAACACATTGCTGATTAAACCCAAATGCCCCGTTTTTTCTTATTCAAAGTATCTAATTAAACTAACTTTGTTGTGAAACAAAAATCCACATCCTAAGCTGAAATTCGATAAAAAAAGATTAAGTTTGTGGAAAAATTAGGTCTATATTACATATTTAGGTTTTAAACTCGATTTTGAAGATGGAAGATTGATTTCAACGATTTTAATCTCGTCATGCCTATGACCAGAGCAAGCACTATAATTGTGTTTTTTTGTGCTGCGGTTGCCAAATTGACCCAATTCTACTAGTTAGTTGGGTATCATCAAAAGAATAGGCATTCCCCTCCTTCATGCCTGAAGGACCTTCAAATTTCTCCAATTCCTAAACCTTCATATTCTAATTGTGTTGGAGAATATCCTAGTGCCAGTTGAAATTCGGTTCATAATCAGGAGACTTACACCCTGTGGAAATGCAATCCCATAAAGCATCCGCTCAATAGAAAACTCTTTTGGATACCAAAAGATTTGGGGTTTTTCTTTGATCTCAGGAAGACCCTGATTGATGATGTTGTTGTTGCTTTTAACCTCACCAGCCATGGCTATGATGGGTTTCTGGAAAAAATGGATCAATTTGATTTTTTTTCTTCTCCTTCTAAGAATCTGAAGGGTTTGCTTGTTCGAAAGGGGATTAGAAAATGGAGGAAGATAAATTGGGTTGTAAACAACAATTAAAGTTGATTAGATGTTTCTCTTCCTCCCTTAATGAGGGCGCTTCCCAAAGCATCATCTTCCCCGCCATCACTGAATTTTCTAACTTACCCTTTCCCTCCCTTCAAATTTCCCCTACTCCCTTCTCTCTAGCCTCAAGTCTATTATGAAAAAAAACTGAAAAAAACGATTTTATTGTTACTTTATTGACAGGTGGTTTAGTTGAGGTGGCATGTGGAACTCAAAGGACCCACACCAAAAGAAAAGTAGACCGTCGGTTATAACTCCAGAACTGTCGACATCCATCTATAAAAAACCCAACATAACAAAAATATAAAGAAAAATCCCATTTGATATAAACTGTCTAAATTATTCTTCCTTCTAATTCAACCCAAACAAATACAAAAAATAGCCATATCCAAATATTTATATATTTCTTCACAACAACGCCAACCAGTAGAACCGCCGTCGCCGCCATCACCTCCGCAACTAAAATTTGATGAAACCTAAAGTAGTTTTAACAAAAAAAAAAATCATTTATGTATCACTAACAAAAATTGGTTTCATAGGAATTAATACTCAACAAAATGAAAAAAATATGTTCACCAAAATTGGTTCCAGCAATAAACTATTGTAACACCAATAAAATTTGGTTTTGTCAACAAAAATAAAAAAAAAATTAGATGAAACCAAAATTTGTTTCAACATAAAATTATCGAACTCATTTCAACATAAAATTATTATATCACCAACAAGAATGGTTTTGTCGACATAAATTCAAAAAAATGAAATAAAATTAGATGAAACCAGAACTGGTTTCAACAAAAAATTTTTATCATATCACCAACAAGATTGGTTTCGTCGACAAAAACTAACAAAAATTAAATGAAACCAAAATCGTTTCCAACAAAATGAAAAAAAAAATCAGATGAAACCAAAACTCATTTCAACATAAAATTATCGTAACAAGATTGGTTTCGTCGACATAAATCCGAAAAAATAAATAAAACAAAATTATATGAAACCAAAACTTGTTTCAACATAAAATTATTGTGTCACCAACAAGATTGGTTTCGTCAACATAAACTCGAAAAAAAATGAAATAAAATTAGATGAAACCAAAACTGGTTTCAACACAAAGCTATGCTTTACCACCAACATCGGTTTTGTCAACAAAAATACTCAAAATAAAATAAAATAAAATCGGATGAAATCAAAACTGGTTTCAACATAAAATAATAATAAAAATGGGCATTGTAAATAAATATGAGAGAAAATGAAGCCAATATTACACTTATCATACCAAAGAAGCATTCAAAAATGAAACCAGACGCTAATATAAGAACTTATTGAATATTGTAGCTTTATCCCAGTTAATAGAAAACTCATTGAAAAGTAATAGCTCAAAGTCAGAGTCTGATGCAGAATTTCAAAAGTTCCAACCTACACTGTCTGTGATGCTTCATACATGGCAGCAAACACAATATTAAACTGAAACTCTTGAAGCCAAACTAATCTCATCACCACCATTAGTGAGATCCACAGCAGTGACAAAAGCATTTTGCTAGATCGGACAACATGAGAACTGTCAATACTAGTGGATCTAATTAATCTCTACTCCATATATAAAGAATATATTAAATGGGGAAAACTCTTCCATTTAAAAATATTATAACCAAACATGTATGAGAACTTTGAAATAATGTAACCAAAAATGCAAATAATATCTATGTCAGATGCAATACATCACAAAACAACTGTATGCCAGAGTTGCACTTTAGACAGTCTAAAGCTGAGTTTCATTCTTCAAATACATGGCTAACAAATATAATTAGTAGCAATCTCATAATAATGTTTGAAAAACATTAGCTTCCATATATTGCATAACCCTCTCCGAATATTCTTTCTAAAAGTCAGCTCTTTCTAAGGTTTGGAAACGGGTTAAGATAGAATCACAACAACAATAACAATTTCAAATTATAAATCAATCATAGATTGAATCATACAACACTAACAATTTAAGATTGTACACGACAAAATCAAGAATTTTAAAGCAACTATAACATTTGTAAACTTAACACTAGCATTTGTAAACTCAACACTAATATTGAAAGTCGCATGTTTACAAAATTTTTATAATTGAATGAAATTTTAACATGGGTTTTGTAAAACAACAAATTTTGATTATAAAAATTGTAACTCTGTCACATTACGCTATCCAATTTTAAATCAGTAAATCCGATTTTAAATCAGTAAAAATAATTATATGTTGGAGAATATTCCTGTAACAGTGAACAAACCAAACAGAATCTTAAAAATAGTTAAGGGTTAGAACAGATAGCACACTTCAGACAATCACACAAGCACAGAGAGATGAAGTCGCATGTTCAACAGACTGCCCTTAACTCGATATTTGTCAGGTACACTTTTAGAAAAGTGTTGCTATACCTTTAGAGATGACAAATGGAATTCAGGATAACACCACCTGATACCAACCCAGTTAGCAAAACTCGTTGGCCCGTTGTGAACTTAACAGTAGAAGAAGATAAAAAATAAACTAGTGTGCATACAAAGCAGGAAGAGGGAAAAAGTCGTCAGGTCAGTGGCTGCGACTGGGTAATTGAAAATCTGTTTTTTGTTTTTCTTTTAAAGAAGAAGAAGACTGTTGATTTTTCAAACGGTCAAAATTCATTTAATTCAACATATTTAATTCGAGATATTTAATTAAAATATTTTATTTATTAAACCTGATTTAATTTTATAAATATAAAACGGTCAAATACTTAATGTATAGAATTAAAATGTAAAACCGTTGGATCTTTGATGGGTACACGTATGCACTCGCAGGCACACGCAAAGGTACACGTAAAAGCACACGCAAGCTCCGTAAACCCACGTCCCGCGGTGCTTCGGTGCGAAGCACCGCACATGTGTGCATTTGCCCACTAGTCCATTTCCTAAGTCCATATCCAATCCACTAGTTCTTTTTCCTTATATAGAACGTTTGTGGTAATAAGGATAAACTTCCTCTTTGGTTTGCCCAATATGGGACAAACCAAAGGTTTCTCATTCACTAAGAAGTGAAAATGGATGGCTTGATGTTTCCACCCCAAGTTTGGACTAGTGATAGACACATTTTAGTGTCTAAATTGCACCTTAATTTCGAGTGAGTTAGTATTCGATTTTGTGTCTATTACGTGTTTTTATGCTTTTGTAGGTACATTAGAAGATTAAAGATTTGTGAAAAAATTGGCTCAAAAAGTGTTAGAGGCACCCGGGAAAATGGATCAAGGCACCCACACTTTGGATTGGGGCACCCTTGGATCGGGCTGAGCTGGATCGGGTCAACCCAGCGAGCCAGCGAGTCAACCCAGCGAGTCAACCCAGCGAGCCAGCGAGTTAACCCAGGATCGGCCGATCCAACTCATCGGGAGTTCCTGTTTTAACGGGAAAAGGATTGGTTGCGATTTTTGGGTTGTTTTCGGCAATTGAAGATGACCCATTGCAATTAGAGTTGGAAGAAATCAAAATACAGTGAAAATCCCGTGAAATCAGCCCTGTAAACCCAATTCTGGCCGGAATCAGGACTCGGTTCCTGTTTGGATTGGGATTGAAGAATTGGAGTGATTCGAGAGAGTTCTATTAGGTTTAGAACTCTCTCTAGGGTTTGTGAAGTCTATAAATACGAAGTGAAGCCAAGAAAATCAGATACAAAGGCCTAGAGATCGATTCAGAGAAATTCCGGTGGAGTTCCGGCGCCGCCGGTCACCTGCTGGTGCATCGCCGGCACTGTTCTTCACCCACCATCGCTGAAGAAGACGACTCAGTAACATTTATAAGTGTTGCTGTTCCACTGTTACAACTCTGCTCCTGTTGCCTTAGATTTTGAACGTTTTTGTTGCTTAAAGCTCTCTGTAACAGCTGAACCCTGTTCTGTGACACTTATATACGTATCTGTTCAGCTGTTGCACTATTCTTTAACCTTGTAATCAATATTTTGAGCAATGAAATCAACTTTTGAGCAAGTTTTCTTCACCATGGGATAAGTTTATTTACTGGGATGATGGATAAGGTATTTTTCTCAATTTTATGTGATTTAATTATTTTCTAATAATTATTTATAATTCTTTTGTTATTAGAATTGCATAGTTTTAAATAGTAAAAACGGTTTTCTTTCAACAGTTGTGCTTTTGCTTGATGGATTATGCTTAGTTAATTAATTTTGATAGTCCATGCTTGTGATTTACCTCTGTTTGTTAGCATAACAAAACCAATTTTGGCAATTATTTGGGCTTCAATTAATTTAAAAAGAATTATCTGATTAATCACATAGGTTGTTAGAATTACCTGATTCCTGATTCCTGGTATTTTTAAAATTATTCAAAAATCATCTTTAGGTTATTTAGCCTTTTTCTTACTCCTGAAATTTTCTAGAGTTAATTAGAATCATTATTTTCTAAAATCATTACCTTCACAAGTTCGAGAATCGAACCTCTTTTTACCACTATAAAAACCACATCAACTAGTGACCCTAGGTCCCTTTAAGATATATTAAGTAACAAAATTAATTTTAAGTAACAAAATTAATTTTAAGTAACAAATCCAATTTTAATTCTAACAATCCCCAACATGAATGAAGAAAGCGATAAATCAGAAAACCGGAAAACGGGAAATACCTCTTAAGCAATAGGTGTCCATAAGGAATTGAACCTCTGCTTAGTGAGAAGTACCGGAACTACTTGATGGACAGTGAACGCGATGTCTTGAACTGCCATAGTTTGGTGTAATTCATCAATAGCTCCTTACCCAGCAATTAAAGGTCAATGGAAAGGTCTGATTTACATTATCCATATTTGTGAAAGCCGCTCCGATGGTCACAAAACGACCAACACTCGGCATAGTAATTGCTGACAAGGATGTGGGGGGCAGTCTATCCAATTTTGAGATCAGCTCTACGTCACAGTGTCGTTTCATAAATACTTTATTTAAGACACAGGGGCTCTCGGGTTCAAGGGTCTGGGTCCTTGAACATGGTCATATCTTAATTTCGAATCGATTGTTTCTGATTAGGCCATGGCATCAAGACCTAGAAAAGGAACTTGAAGCGAGATATCTCTCAAGAGTGCTGTTAAGTTCACGCCGTTGTGTCCGTTTTGGCCCTGGACATATCCCGTTTATCAGAATGCTTTAGAGAATCAGCTCAATTCTCATAGGAAACGACCCACTTCCTCATTCAGATAGGTGAGTTCTATCAAGAGTGTTAACTGCTACACCCCATTTCAATCTTAAATTGAAACTATAGAACTCATTAAGACTTTACTATAAGTCATCCTCACATGCAGTCACACTATCACTTCTACACCATAGGGAAGGGACTGAGAAAATAATTCCCTGATAGTGTTTAATTTTTACCCGCCACAAATTAGTTGTCTCATTCAAAACCTTGATCTTGGGATTTCCAATCAGCAAGGTTGAGTATCCTTCATGGCAAGTTTTAAATTATGAGCTTAAGTCCCATCCCCCTCGATGCATTACTAACTATCTTCTTGGACAAGCCTTTCGTCAAAGGGTCCGCGATATTCTCCTTAGACCTCACAAAGTCAACAGAAATAACGCCAGTTGAGATTAGTTGTTTTAGAGAATTGTGTCTTCTCCTAATATGAATAGATTTTCCGTTATAGTTGTTGTTTTTAGCATTAGCTATTGCAGCTTGACTATCACAATGTATAGATATAGCTGGCACAGGCCTATGCCAGAGAGGAATGTCTTCTAAAAAACATCTTAGCCAAGCGGTTTCCTCTCATGCTTTATCTAACGCAATAATCTCGGATTCCATAGTGGATCGAGCGATACAGGTTTGTTTGGAACTCTTCCAAGACACTGATCCACAGCCTAGAGTGAACACGTATCCACTCGTAGACTTAGACTCCTCTGAGTCTGCTATCCAGTTTGCATCACAGTATCCTTCAAGGACAACGGGGTGTCTTTCATAACTCAAACGGTAGTTTAAAGTGTATTTAAGATACCTCAACACTCTGAAAAGTGCATCCCAATGCTCATGTCCCGGATTACAGGTATACCTACTTAGTCTACTCACAACATAGGCAATGTCTGGTCTTGTGCAGTTCATTAAATACATCAGACACGTGGATATTCAAGTTGCGAGACTCCATTGCCTTTGTTTTTCTTGAGTTTGCAAGAAGGGTCAATTGGAGTACTTGCTGGTTTACTATCAAACTGGTTAAATTTCTTAAGAACTGATTCAACATAATGAGATTGACTAAGACTGAATCCATTAGACTCTTTCTAATTTTCATCCCTAGGATTACATCAGCATGACCTAAGTCTTTCATGTCAAAGTTCTCACTCAACATGTTCTTAGTGGAATTAATGATTTCTAAGGTTGTACCTAGTATAAGCATATCATCAACATACAAGCATACAATCACACATGCATCATTTATAGATTTATTGTGCACACATTTGTCAGCTTCATTTATTTTAAATCCACTAGAGAACATTACATGATCAAATTTTTCATGCCATTGTTTCGGTGCTTGTTTCAAGCCATATAAGACTTTTTAAGTCTACACACTTTGTTTACATAACCCTTCACTATAAATCCTTCGGGTTGGTCCATATAAATTTCTTCATCTAATTCACCATTTAGGAACGCAGTTTTTACATCCATTTGATGTATTTCTAGGTTATGAATTGCAGCGATTGCAATTAGCATCCTAATGGAAGTAATTCTAGTGACAGGTGAATAAGTGTCAAAGAAATATACACCTTCTATTTGTTTATATACCTTAGCTACTAGTCTATCTTTATACTTTTCCACAGTTCCATCTACCATACGTTTTCTCTTGAAGATCCATTTACATCCTATGGGTTTGCACCCTGGAGGTAAATCTACTATCTCCCAGGTTTCATTCTGAACAATAGAATCCATCTCACTAATAGTGGATTCTTTCCAACATGGAGCTTCAGACGAAGTCATGGCTTCTTTATAGGTTTGTGGATCAATTTCAACTAAACAGGTTATGAAGTCTGGCCCAAAAGATTTTTCTATTCTAAGTATTTTGCCTCTCTAGGTTCATAAACAGGTTCATCTTCTTCTATCTGTAAAATATGGCTAGAAGAAGGGACATCTAGGGCATCATCACATATCATGCGAGATTCAGATTTCAACGGAAACACATTTTCAAAAAATGCAGCATCCCTAGATTCCATAATGGTGTTCACACCAATTTCTGATTTTTCAAGACTCACAATCATAAACCTATAAGCAGTGGTGTGTTCGGGATATCCTATGAAGACACAATCAACTGTTTTAGGTCCTTTAGTCCTCCTAGGTGGATGAATAGAGACCTTGGCTAAACACCCCCACACTTTGAGGTATCCATAAGAGGGTTGTTTGCCTTTCCATAATTCATACGGTGATTTGACTGATCCTTTAAGGGGCACTCTGTTCAGGATATAGCAAGCTGAGAGGACGGCCTCCCCCCACAAGTTCGTCGGTAGTCCTGAACTGATTAACATGGCATTCATCATTTCCTTAGGGGTTCGGTTTTTCCGTTCATCCACTCCATTAGATTTCGGTGAATAAGGAGGAGTTACCTCATGAATAATGCCATGTTGTGCACAAAAGTCTCCTATAGGGATTACATATTCACCTCCACGGTCAGATCTAATGGTTTTAATTGTGGTGTTCAATTGGTTTTCTACTTCTAAATTATATAATTTAAATGCTTCTAAAGCATCATCTTTTCCTTTAAGCAAGTAAATTTGACAGTATCTAGTACAGTCATCTATGAAAGTGACAAACCATTTTTTACCACATCTGGTTTGGATTGATTTCATATCAACTAAGTCTGAGTGAATTAACTCTAAGGGATTAGAATTTCTATGGACATTTTTCTTAAAGGGCTTCTTTGCATATTTTGATTCTACACAAACTTCACATTTATGTTCATATTCCAAATTTAATTTTGGAATGCAGCTATAGTTTTCCAATTTGTTCATTGATTTATAATTTACATGACCAAGTCTACCATGCCAGATATTCAATGAGACAACAACATAAGAAGAATCAACTTTATTAACTTCAACAGAGGTTACAGATAATTTGTATAGGCCTTTATCCTTATAGCCCTTTCCCATAAAATCATTTCCCTTAGTGATAATCACTTTCCCAGACTCAAATACATTCTTAAAGCCCTTATCATCTAGCACACCACTTGAAACGAGATTCTTGCAGATGTCTGGTACGTGTAAAACTTCATTCAATGTGAGGATTTTCCCAGAAGAGAGCTTCAGCGAAATTTTTCCTTTTCCTGCAACCTGTGCTGCAGATGAATTACCCATATAGAGTTTTTCTCCTTCTCCTACCGTCTGATAGGAAGTGAACATGTCTTTACTTCCGCAGACATGTTTGGTAGCTCCAGAGTCTACCCACCAGTCTCTCACATTGGTAACTAAGTTAACCTCAGACACCGTGCCAGAAAACTCATTTTTACTACTTTCAACTAAATTTACATTTGTTTTCTTAAAATTCGCATCTTTGCGTTTTCTACAATGAATTGCCATATGGCCAGACACACCACAAACATAACATGCTCCCTTAATTTTACTAATAACAGATTATGGTTTTTGAAAGGTACCTTTTCTTTGCGGGCCAGGCTTGCGTTTGTTGTGGTCCAGACTTAGATTAGCAAATTTGTGTTCGATAACGTGAGCTTTGTTTGTCTCTTGCAGAAGAAACATTTTTGTCCTTTGAACACAACAATTCTTCAACTTGGATTTTCTTGCCCAATTCTACCATGGAAATTTCACCAGTTTCATGCCTTAGTCTTCTCTTGTATTCAGCCCAGGAATTTGGCAATTTTTCAATAACAACAGAAACTTGAAATGTTTCGTCAATAACCATTCCTTCAGCAATTATTTCATTAATAATTTTTTGCAGCTCCAGAAACTGATCAACCACTGATTTATCATTCATCATTTTATATTTCAGAAAACGTGCAACCAGGAATTTTTTACTTCCTGTTGTTTCTGCTTCATATTTATCTTGTAGTGCAGTCCATATAAAAAATCTTCTATGCAGTTTAAGATATGATTTTTGGCCATATAATTACTTCTCTTCCAACTTTCTAAGTCCTGTAATTTTTCAGGTTCATTCAGAGACTCATCAAACGGCTTCAGAACCATATCATCTAGCATGTGGAAACTTAGGAAAAATAACATTTTTGACTGCCATCTCTTGAAGTCCTTTCCAGAAAATTTCTGAGGTCTGTCAATATCAGTCTTCACTATTGTTACAGAAGTAAAATTTTTGAAATTAAACAAGGTATCGAGTTAAGAATGTTGGAGAATATTCCTGTATCAGTGAACAAACCAAACAGAAGCTTGAAAATAGTTAAGGGTTAGAACAGATAGCACACTTCAGACAATCACACAAGCACAGGGAGATGGAGTCGCCTGTTCAACAGACTACCCTTAACTCGATATTTGTCAGGTACACCTTTAGAAAAGTGTTGCTATACATTTAGAGATGACAAATCGGATTCAAGATAAAACCACCTGATACCAACCCAGTTAGCAAAACTCGTTGGCCCGTTGTGAACTTAACAGTAGAAGAAGATAAAAAATAAACTAGTGCGCATACAAAGCAGGAAGAGGGGAAAAGTCGTCAGGTCAGTGGCTGCGACTGGGGTAATTGAATATCTGATTTTTGTTTTTCTTTTAAAGAAGAAGAATAATGTTGATTTTTCAAACGGTCAAAATTTATTTAATTCGAGATATTTAATTAAAAGATTTTGTTTATTAAACCTGTTTTAATTTTATAAATATAAAACGGTCAAATATTTAATGTATAGAATTAAAATATAAAACCGTTGGATCTTTGATGGGTACACGTATGCACTCGCAGGCACACGCAAGGCACTCGCAAGGCACACGCCAAGGCTCACGCCAATGGTCACGCCAAGGCTCGCGCCAATGGTCGCACCAAGGCTCGCGCCAATGGTCACGCCAATGGTCGCACCAAGGATCGCATTATGTTCACCGATTTGAGAATTAAATGACAAACCCTAGATAATAAATCTTCGTATTAAAAGAAAGAAAAAACATGATTGAATATGAGAGTGCGTGGATACCAGAGAAGGAGAAGAATGTTGCATGAGTTATAGGAGACTAGAAGTAGATTGAACAACTACTTCTAATTATTATCAGATTACCATCCTATATCCTCTTTTTCTTCTTCTAGTTGAACTGATTTAAAACTCTAGGTTTTACTCAACAACTAAAATGAAGAGAATGAGAAGGAGGTAGTGGTGGTGTGGTGTGGTGTGGGGGGTGGGGGGGAGAAGATAAAGAGATGGTGTTGGTGGAGGATCAGGAAATGCTCGTAGTTTTGGTTTTTGTTAGACATCATATATATGTCCCTTGCTGTTTAGTCTTTAGCTCACCAATAGTATGACATGGTCAGGTGGTCTTGGACTGTTTGTTATTAGTTAGTGACTGTTATCCTTTGTTTGTTCTCCGTTATATGTAACAGAATATATTCTGTTTGTCTGTTATCGAGTTATGCTTCTCTATAAAAGCATTTGTCCTTGTACTGTTAGTTAATAACAATCTAATACAATCTTCATTACTCTTCAATATCTTACATGGTATCAGTTACCAGTAGGGAAATTTCATATTTTCCTTCTTTTGATCCTACAACTTATTACCCATAACTTATTATAACCTGCGACTATTTTTAATTTTCTTGATTCAAACTTTTGCATTTATTATCCTTGATAGTGAAATTTCAGTAGTTTTTTCTTATTCGAATGCTTGGTTTCATATCTTTCCCTTCTTGGTGCAATCACTTATGCCAATCCATGTTGGAACCGTATCATGTTTTCATTGGACTTTATGATTGTATTTTATTTGTTGAGTACCGGAATTTCATTCACACCTTAATATTCCAATCACCAATAGTTGCAATCTTTACTCTAATTCTTCATTTCATAGTCAACTTCTTAAAATCACTTCCACCTAATCTCAAATAATTTTTCATTCAAGATCTACCACTCAATTCCCACTTTCATATTTTATGGAGGTATGACGTGATCATGATTACCTCATATGTTTATGTTGGTTAGTACTACCAAATTGGGATAATCTTGTGCAATGGTTATGTGAAGCTTTTGATGATTTTCTAGATGCTTCCAAGTTGATAATTAGTCTTGTTGAATTGGATATGGTTCATTTGGCTTGTTAGTGTTTGAATTGTGGTATTAGGTGATGAGTTTATTGTTTTTTTCTTTTGTTTGTGATAATGCTGCTAATTGGAGGACTTTGGAGCTCATTATTCCTAGCTATGAGTACCACGCTGCTTGTCATGCTGAGATTCTCTATGAAATACTGTTACACAATCTATTGTTCCATGCAAATGTTTTTCTTGGATGCTTGGAAGCTTCAAGTTGTGTTTCTCTTGTTTGTACTGGACCTGCTGGTGAAGTGTCACAGTGTATACTGGTGCTACCTTTGTTTGAGCTGTGTTGTTTTCGCGTTACAAAGGGAAGATGGTGTATGTTGATTATACAAGGCACCAATTGAAGTTTGAGTCTGCCCTCTCCAATATTAATTAGTATTTACAGGTGGTTACTTCATTATCTATATTTCAGTCCTGCAAGCCTTTGCTTCTATCAGATTATTCTCTACAAGCTCCTCAGACAGATACTTCGGTTACTCCAGGAATACTTTCATCTTCGGCATTGCCTACAACTTCTCTTTCTGAGTTATCCAAGAGGATACTTCGATATGTGAAGGGTTCTTTGGGTTCAGGCCTTCCTATTAAGAGTGGTGATTGTTCCAAGCTTATAAGGGTTCTTATTTTGTCATGCTAGAACTAGACACATTGAAGTAGACTATTACACCATTAAGGATTTGGTTGTCTATACCTCCCTTCTATTAAACAGGTTGAAAATTAATTCACTAAAGAACTTGCCAAGGATGTCTTTTTCAGGTTGTTGTCCAAACTTATGCACTACACCAGTGCTAAGTTTGAGGGGAGGAGTTCGACATCATATATATATCCCTTGTTGTTTAATCTTTAGCTCACCAATAGTCTTACATGGTCAGGTGGTCTTGGACTGTTTGTTATTAGTTAGTGACTATTAATCTTTATTTGTTCTCTGTTATATGTAACAAATATATTTTGTCCGTCTGTTATCGAGTTATGCTTCTCTATAAAAGCATTTGTCCTTGTATTGTTAGTTAATAACAATCTAATACAATGTTCATTACACTTCAATATCTTACAGTTTTGATGGTGGTGGAGCGCGTGGAGGAGGAGATGCTTCTGGTGTTGGTGATGCGAGAGAGAGACGGTAAATATTTGGTGCTCTTCCGGAGGTGCTCATACATAGAAGAATAAGAATAAAAATGGTGGGTAGGTTGTGTATTCTTAAAAAAATGAAATGGATGTAATTTTTATATTTTAAAATATTTGGGGTTTTTGTATCACTTTTAAAAAATATGGAGTTTTCATGGATCTCAACTTATGGTTGGAGTTTTTGTATGCTAAGCATGGTCACCTTGGTTTTTTTTTTCACTTATTATGAAAGGAAAACACATCCATGATATATGAAGGATATTCACGTGCGAATCGAGTGTATTCTAACTCATTTCCTCATTTTCCCTACAATAACAAAACTTGTCGGTCGTATCCATGGATGCATGGTTTGGTTAAATGGTGGTTTTTATGTGTTTTGACCCGTATCCGGCTGAACTACATATTAACTACTTGTTGGCTATCGATGCACATGGCATATTTCCTCAATAAATGTAACAGGTTTCAGAACATGGTGCTATTTGCCATGCCAGGACAATGTTTTCTTCCCGAGACTGGTCAAATGCATGTGAAGGTAACAACCAAACTACTCAGAGGCTTAGCTGATGGGACCTTGAGTTGGAAGAATGGCATTGGAGAATTGAAAAAGAATGAAGATTAATCTAATGGAGACGATGGTCTGAAGAGGAAGATTGGGACAATAAATAAAGGTTACATCAATCACTTTAATTTGAAATTTTGTCATGAAATAATTGTGGTACAAGGTTTGCAGGATGGGGATGTGGGGATTTGAAAAGCTTTTATACCCATGGATTCCACATCAAAGTCCATCAATAATCCCATAAAAAACCTGGTTGATCAAATAAAATCTTCTCTCGTTATACCCGAAAACCTCTTCCCCAAGGTTTTTCTAAACCAGGATAACATTCATACTAAGAAGGAACTGAGATGAAAATGGTGATTTATTGGAAAATTTTGTAGTAACATTTATTTTGAAACAAACAGGGTAAGCAGTTTCATAAAGGACAACTGGGAAATGCTAAGTAGAATTGAAGTGGATATATGGAACAAATGAAGGAATTTCTACACTCTCAGGCTAACAAGTAAAGAAGACTACAACACTCTTAGAAGGGGTGGAACTAGAGGGGTCTTTGACAAAATAATAGTGTTGGTTGAAGTCCCTACTAGAGGACCAGATCTTATTGATGAGGAGCTGTTTGCGAGAGTCCATGTATGGCTTTTTATTAAAAGAATTCCAAAACACTTCATTCCTGACATTAAAACTATCCTCAAACCAGCTGGAACCTTCCAAGAAGCTAGAAGACCATATGGAATAAATAGAGAGGAAAATAATATGGAAGTTAAGATGTCTATTGATGTTACCAGACCTCTCAAGTATGGGATAAAAGCCTATAAAACTCCTACTATGTCTCATTGGTTGGAATTTGCTTATGATTTGAATGACATAAAATTCTGCAAAATCTGCAGAATCCTTGATCACCCAGGACAACTATGCAAAACCCATGCTACATTCAGTCATACTAACAAAACCCCAAATCCAATTTCCCCTCCTATCCATACTATCAAACCCAAAGAGTTTTCCAGTGGGAAAGCTCTTATCTACAGGCCTTTGTTTTGGGTGAACATCAAGTGAGTCTCAACCTTTGTTTTATATTCATATTTAGATATGTACACCCTTTGAATGGTTGAATGGATAAAAATATATGTAAATGAACGAAAAATTTCGTTCAATTTCGTCGTCAGGAAATTCAAATATGAAACTCTCTAGAAAAAACATTGTAGGATCTTGATACGATGTCTATTTTAGGACCGACCAAAGTGTTTAGTTAATCGGGTTATAGTAGCCGCCTACTATGCTCCGTCTCCACCAATTAGGAAATAGTATAGATTAGGAAATCTAAAGAATTATTAATTTGTAATTAAAGTCTATGACATCATCAAGAAACCTAAAACTAATTAAAGCTATTGTTGATGGTCGAGCCCAAAGTGCGCGTGAAGAGTCCCCCAAATCACAGCCACATATTTCGTACCTCACTTTATCATAAGTGGATTTGAATATCAGTGAAATTTGAAATTTGAATTCTTAGTCGTTTGTCCAAATCTAGAGCATTACTAATCTTGGGTCGAAGATGGTAGACGTAATACTAATTATTATCGATTATAATATGGCCAATTATTGTTGGCAGAGCCAAGGTTAGAGCCGTGATTAGGATTATTGTTTAGGTTAGGATTAATTTTATCCCGGACCGCAACATAATCAATGTCGTTCAAAATAATAAAATTTCAGCCGTATATATAACGGACGGACGAAAATATATCTCACACAATAATCGATTCGTGTCGCAGGATGATAAAATCAAGGATCGGATTTGTCAGGCTACACAAACACCCTTTTCCTTTATAATATATATTTAGTTTAGAATTTAATATTTTTTTAGCTCAATAAACTAGAATAAAAATATCTTCAGAGATATGTCTGTTTTTGCCATTTGATACAACAACAATGGTTGAACCTGATATTTTACCAAACACAATTTGATCACTTTTTTAATCAGCTTTAACTTTTAGTTTATATTCTACCAAAGGTTTAACCGTTTTTTTTTTATACAGCACAACACAACAATGCACATCAAATTGAAGAAAGATCTTTCCATTTCATCAAAATGATATAAACGATTTTACAAAACTCACAACAATACCAAACTAAGCCTAAGACATGGCTTGTTTTGAAAATTAAAGATATCACATTAATAGTGATAACGAGTAAAAAACCCGTGCTATATACCGGGTCATATGGGAATTATTCTTATTGTAGGCCCATGAGCACTGAGGCGTGGCTTTACTTCACACCCGTCCTTAGGGGAGCTCCAATTGGCAGTTACAATATATAATTGAGACACTAACTACCCAACTTAAGCAATGAGATTATACTGAGACATTTATTGCAACTGTTTTCTTTAAATATTGTTCATATTTCACAATGATCGGTAGTGATGCTGCTAGATTAAAAACGCTCGAATAGTAAGTGAAAATTTAGAAACTTAGTCTCATCACTTTTACTGTAATCTCTTGAGTCATCAGACCTATGTGTTTGCCACGACCAGACTTAAAAGTCGCACCTTCTAGTCATCGTACCCAAGATTTGGTTTGGGGTTGGAATGCTTTAAAATTTAAACCAAAATCAATCCAAATACAATATACACGTAAATATATGCGAAAGCTACTGATTTAATTTATTTACCAAAATAGAATATAGAAAATGGTGTTCATGACAAATCCTGAAATAAATAAAATATGGCACCAAGGTACAACAAATAATATAGCATAAGTACCACTAAGCATTGATTTATATTGATGGGACACAGACGCAAACACTAAACTGTAGAAACCAAAAAAATGAAAAAACCCAATATTTTTTCACTTGAACAACTTAAACTCTTATTCTGTGTGCTAATTATGTGGTAGGGCCGGACTCTTGGTTTGCTTAGTTATTCATCATCTGCTATTGAATTTACGCGGCTACACTTCTTGAAGCTTGATTGGGCAAAACAAAAGGTATATGGGAAAATCGACTCAAATTTCATATTTTGTGCACCAAATGTCATAATTCCGCCAACAACTTTCTTGATACATCCACGACAAGCAAGATAGTATCAACCATTCCCAATAATCATTTTTGTAAGGCTAGAGTTGCGCATCTACACATTGGTTGTCTGAAAACATGAATAAGACATTTAATGAGAAATGAGATTTGGTTCGTTCTATCCCGTGGTGAAATAAAGTATGCCTCATTGGAATGCATAGCAGTACTTACAGAAGAGGCGGAGTCCCATTCGGTGGAAAGTAGTTAGGCTATGTTTTTGTTGTTATCACCATCCAGAATTTCAATGGGTGTTTTCCCATTTTTGCTTGCAACTGTTATATAACGAGGGCCTTGCTACCTAAGCACTTGCAACAATAAGAAACAAAAGGCAGATTTAGACTGCCAAAATTCAATGAGCCGAAAGGGTGATAGATTTGAAAAATATTAAGATGAAAAGATGATGCATGAGAAGAGGATTCACATATAATAAGAGATATTGAAAGTGTGAATTTTTTAAACATCAGCTTTATCATAAAACGAAAGTTGTAGCATCGAAAATTCACGCACTTATTTTATAATCCGTGGGTTATAATCCTAAAGGTGTCACTATCCGTCCATAAAAAAACTCATCAAAGCAAAAGTTACACCAAAACCTGAAATAACATAAACTGTCTAAACTACTCTTCCTCTAATTCAGCCCAAATAACTGAACAAATACCATCACACCTAATTTATTATGTTCCAACGTATATCTTCATCTTTAACGGCCAAATCCATTAAATCTTCTTTGTCCTATTTCCCTCAAAAACAAAAATCTCTCAGATCTGCGAAAATCATCCTCCGATTTTTAATTCTCTCTTCTTCTCCTGAAACATCAAATGTTTCGATTCTTACTTTTGAAACCAATTTCTAACCTAATCCATTAAATTTTGAAAACAATTTCTGACCTAAATCAAAAAAGTTGAAACAAAATTACAAAATGGTGAAGAAAGAAGATAAACAAAAGAAAAGGAAAGATGAAAAGCTTAAGAAAACAGAGAAAAATACTTTAAAAAGTAATTCGAATAAAAAAACTCCAGAAGGTAATAACCGAAACAATTAATTTTGCACCAGTGATTTTTTTTGTTCAGTAATTTTGGTTTCGCCGTTTTTTGTTAATTATTAGTGATACAATTTTTTGTTCAGATGAAAATGGTTTCGCCATTTGGTTTCATCAGTGATTTTGTTTACATTTGTCTGTAATTGGTGTTTGTCTTGTTCACGGTTTCATAATTAGGTTTCATTTGTTTGTAGTATAATTAGGTTTCATCTGTTTTCCCTTGATATATTATCCATCTGTTTTCACTTGATTATTCACGGTTCAATTTTAGAACTTTGTTGGTGGTTTATTTATGGTTTTTTGATTGATTATTCACGGTTCAATAGTTATGGTTTTTTTTTTATGAAACCAATTTTGGTTTCATCATTTTTACTTATGGTTTACTTATGGTTGAGACCAGTTTTTTTGGTGCTTTACTTATGGTTTACTTATGTATGAAACCAATTTTATTGGTAGTTTACTTATGTTTTTTTTTTTTTGATGAAACCTTATTAGGTTTCATCATTTTTTCCCTCAATTATTCATGGTTCCACCAAAAATCTGTCGGTAGTATTAAAACAAATTTTTTGGTTTCATATGTTTATCGTATAACATATTTATCGATGAAACCAACTGTGTTGGTGCTGTTACTTTTTATTGAAATAATATTTTTTACTTCTTCAATTCGAGATGTAGTTCCAATTGATAAATCAATTTGAGATCTAATTTCAACTGATAAATCAATTCAAAAAATAAACTGAAACTGTAACTTCTCTTCTCTTTTTCAATTAAACTGAAACGAATACCAGATCTCAAAACTTATAGCTTCTCTTCTTTTATTCAATCAATTTGGACCTAATTACTTTCTGAATGATTAAATCAGCATGAATCTTTGAATGTTTCAATTGAAACCCTAAAAACTAAGAATAACACGAAGATATCGCAGGATAAGATCTTGAATTCTCTCTGAATATGATTTCTTTAGAGAAGATCTTTTTTTCTGTCTCTAAATATTTTCTTCCACCAAAATTTCCTTTGAAACGCAAAGAATATATAGAGAAGGGCAGCTCTTGCATTTTGAAAATAACTAAAAACTAAATTTACACATTGTAAATGGAAATGGGTTTTTTGTCTCATATTTGTTTCAAACGGTTTTTATTTATAAACAATAATATGGGTGGGATTTTAGTATACCAAGTTTGGTCACTTAGGTATTTTACTACTTATTAAACTTATTTTTCGAAGACTGTTTTAATGCATACTCAAAACTTTTGAGGCATACTCAATAAAGACAAAATATAGTCATTAGGTACTAAACCAATAACCCTTTATCCACCATATTTTAATAATGACAATAATACCCTTATTATCGTTTATATTTTTATTATTAATTTTTTTTCTTAGAGAACTTTTTATTTATTTTTATTATTTTGTTTACAATTTTTCTGAACTTTTTTTTAAAATTTATTCGTTATTAAAAAAATTAAAAAAGTTAAAAAGTTAAAAAATTTTATAAAAAGTCAATAATAAAAAATTAATAATAATAAAAAATATCTTTTACATTTTTTTAAAGAAATTTTTAAAAACTTTATAAAAATCAAAGTTTTTTGAACTTTTTTTGAATTTTTTCGTTATTAATTTTTTAAAAAAAAAATTAATAAAATTATTAAAAATTAAAAAAGTAAATAGATAAATTAATCAAGGTTATCTAAGTAATTTAACTAGTCTTCTATTTTTCAAGCTTCTGAGATTAACATCTGGGTTTTTGAATACGTGGTCTAGGGTACTGGCTAAGCAGACCCCAGCTTGTGCTAGCCTTTTCTCCACAATGGGCAGCCTCGAAAGGAAGTATTCGTCTAAACAAATAACAATAATCAGAAAAGAACTAAGTATATGCGCAGAGAATTTATTATTGCAAATCAAATTGTGTTACTTCCCAAGAAAAAACCGTATCACTCGTGAAGCATGATCTGTGCATGCATTCAAATAATTGGGGTTTGAAGAAGAACACTAGATTTTGTTTTAGAACTTAGCCGTGAGAATAACTAATGCCCAAGTGCACTGTCAATTTTCTAGTCGATCACTTCTTATATTTACCAAATCTATTTAAACTGATTTATCTAACAAGAAATTATCAGATATCCATCACTCCTCACACCTGACAAAGCGCTTCCTGGTGCAAGCCAAATCGATACTTTCAGAAGCATACCTGCAGGAAGAAGTTCATTCTTTCATCCAAGTTCTAGATCTTATAAAGCATTCTAAGAAAACATACCATTAATGATAAGCATCAAGTATTAACAGAGGCTTTTCTTATTTAAGTATCAACATTTGTTTTCCTTCTAATTCCGTATTGCCACAAATCTTTTAAAACTATGATCTGACATCATATCACCATCTAAAAGTTTTCGTTAATAGACACAAGTTCATATAGAGGAAGATGAACAAGAAGAACGCTTACGGGTCTGGACAAACAGTATTGATTGAGGTACAATTTTCGCACGAGGAGATGTCTTCTGACCAAGTATCCTGTTACGATGAAGATAGAGAAAATTGAGGGCAAGAGAAATGCACAAAAACCTCTAGGAAACTAGGATAATGGATGATCAAGCAAGGGTAATAAAACTTTCAAAAGCTAAGTTCTAAAACAAATCTCAATCTTTACACAACTAAATTGACAATTTGGTCTGTTCGTAAGAAATTTGGAACTACAAGGAAATGTCGGGCTGTTCGCACTTCAAACCATCAGGGCTTAAATTAGGGAGGAACCCCAGGTAAAACGTTGCTAAAATTTCTTCATTACCATGGGGAGTTGGATGGTTTTAATGTCCACTAGATATTACAAATGTAAGTCTGTTCCAGGACAGGCATACTTGGGTGTAATTTTGGAAACATTCTTCAATCGATCTACATTTGAAATATAATTTTCTTTCTTTCCTAGTTTTACTTTTTTGTTTTCTATTATAAAGCATTTATGGGTTGAAGAGGAACAGTCCAACATATTTGGTTCGACAGATTCCAACTAGAACTGCTTGAGCATATATCTTTTGGTTGAAACAACAAAAAAGTTACATGAGAAAGAAAACAGAAATGCATACCCTAATGTTCTTATTAATGGCTTCTATCATGATTGCAAGATCAGAGTTGTAAAAAGACTTCATGGCAGTTTCAATAATCATGTTATCCCATACCTGCAAATATACCAGTGCATAATTAAGTCAAGTAAAATAATCAAAAATCCAACATCACGCACTTCAATAGAGGGCGAGAGAGGTAGGATTAGTCAAAATTTATAGCACTTTTCATGATGCTAGTACCTAATAACCCAATCAACTATTTTTGGCAAATAAATAAAAAGTGACCAAGAAAAAAAAAACTGCTAGACATCTCTTGTCAATCAGCTTATCAGTGAGGCATGAATTGAATTTCTGTTCCAGTATTAAAGAGATAAGATCTACAGGGGTATATCTAACAGATACCTTTACACGGACTAAAGTTCATTCAGGACATTGGGACCTGTGAGTTTTGTGCACATAACAGGAGCTATAATTGAACTATAGAAGCAAGACACATTCAAAACAGAAAAAATGGTCACTCACACGGTGTAAGTTGGTTTGTAGTCCGAACCAATGGATAGATATGGTGTTTCCACCTAAATCTCCAAGGAAACCAGCATGTAAAGGCTGCATAACAAGACGAATGATAACAACTAGAGTGTCACAACCTTCAGTAGTCATAATGATTAGAAGTAAACCTTTTACACAATATTGACACACATGATACTTTACGAAACTTATTGATACAGAAATACAGATAAAAAACTTGTAAGAGAGAACTGATTCTGAATCCTCCAACATACAGATATATGAATCGTGTGTTTCCTCCAGGAGGGTGAATATTCATAGGCTCTGGTCATTGAGAAAATAACCACCGAGTATGCAGTCATCTTGCAGTACTAGAGGCACATGGCTGACATGAAAATGTGATTTCTAGGAAATCAACTTCTGGGCCATTACTAACAAGACACAGCCTTTTTAGTAAATTAGTTAATATTCATTTAAGTGGGAATTTCTCTCATTATTTTACGAAATCAAACCTGATGGACATCCCCAATAAAATGTGACAGGAACATGAGTGCTTCCGTCAAATTATCTGTGTTTTAAGGAAGTGAAAATTTTGTTTATTTCAAATTGTAAAACATACAGAAAGATAAACAAGAATTGTAGCAGAATATAGTGCTAAATTAATGGTAATTACATTTCCATTCCAAAGCGGAGGACTGATAAGTCTGTAGCTGCATGGTATAGTTGTTAATTCCTTCGATAACACACCTATCTTTATTTCCACTTGAGTCATGGCAATCTCCTGCGGAAAAAAAAAGTTAATCAAGATGAAAGAGCAAGTGAGCAGAAAATTTCCAATAGCAACACAAGAGAAAGAACAAACCTACGGCATTATTCATAGTTACACCTGAAATCTGGTGTGTCAACAAAGTGCAGTTCTCCGCTCCAGTGGTAATGAGCACGAATCTCGTCCGGCCAGGAGCATACAGCAGCAAGTTCACCTTTAGCAATCTCAGGGAGCAACACTTTCACAGCAGCGGCAGCATCTTCAGTAAGTAGCCCCTAAAATAATCCCAACATATATTATATCAATGATGCTCTTTCACTCTTTCAAAATCATTTTTGGCAGTTGCTAATAGTAAGTGACTGTCAGAAAATGGCAGAATGACTAATGAAGGAGATGTGACTCACCTCGGCTATCTTACAAACTGCGTAGTGGCCTTCCTTTCCCCAGCCTATAACTCCTGGAAGCAGAAGAACAAATGCCGTCCCAAAAAAGAAGAAAGTGGATCGAATCATATCTTCTAAAAAACAACATGACAAAATGATATGTTTAATACACAATGAGAAGCAGTATGAAAACAGTAATCTTAACCCTAGAGCACATGAGGTTCAATAGAGAGAAAACAAACAATAATCAAACAATCTTTTTATTCTCTTACTGAATTCAAAACATTGTCTAAATAAAAATCTCAGTCAATACTGTTCTACTTAAACGACCCATTTTCTAACCTGACCACGTAAATGAGAATCCCAAATTACGCCAATCCTTGATCTGTGCTTTTAACACTGTTGGGACCTGAGAGATCGAGATATTGTGAATCTATAAATAAAAGTCAACGGAGTAATAATTAGCTGGAGTAATATACGAATCCAAGAACTAAAAACCCTAAGAGGGATCTATTAAGAAATTCCAGAGTGCGAAATTAGCTGAAATAATCAATCAATAGATTCAATACATCTATACTATTACTATGAGACACAAGTGAATTTTATTAGACCCAACGGCCAGGATGTATTCCCCACTTGATAGTGGTGATCAGGATCTTTCTCCTTTTTATCTCATTATTCCCTATAAATTCTCTCATCCAACGGCTAGGGTTAGATGTCGGTCTATTATCCCCTTATATGCGGTTTAGGCCCAACAGTCAGGATACATTCCTCATTTGATAGTGGTGGATGAGATCTTCCCTCCCCTCCTAGGGATAGGAAAATATATCCAACGGTGATAAATACCTTATTCTTTTGGTCCACGCTCACCGCATTAATAAACCAGCCAACTGTGCACGTAACCCCACTTCTTCGTCGTTTTCCCTATAAAAAAATTTCTCATCGCATTCTCAGACGTTCAATCTCTGTCGCACTAATGCTTTAATCGTTCCTTCTCCCACCTTTTCAGTTTCTTCATTAATTGTTATTCATTTATTCAAATAAAAAATCTCATTCATTAGTATTAACAGTATTTCTCCACATAACATCCGCTAATCAATTTATTAGGTTTCATAAACGCATTTTCATGAATAAGCCAATAGAACCCTATCCTTCTCTAAAAGAAAAAAAAAGGAAAACGAAAGGAAAAAAGATATAAATCATGCGTTATTATTTTTCTTCTTCGTCCCCGCAAATTGACCTAATCTTCTTCTGGCATAAATGATGGATTCTTCTTCTTTGAATCCATCAAAGAAGAGATTTTGCCAACATCATCCAGTTTTTCACTATCTCATATGAAATTAAAGGTTCAATTCTCATCATTGATCTACTCGGATTCTCAAAAAAAAAAAATCATTTTTATTATTTTTGTTTTTTGGAATTTCAATTTACGTGGAATAGATTTGGCTGATCAATTCAGAAATTTTGTGCCAGGTTTATATCATAGGGTGATATTGATAATAATGACAGTTGTGATGAGACTGTCGAAGAGGCGGTGCGATTAGGTAGAGTTACAAATTACTATTCGGAATGGGTATTAGTTACATATCTGTTTCAGTGGTGTGTACAATTGGGAGTTTCTTAGGGCTACAGTGCTGGACACTATCTTCGATTCCCATAACCTGACAAGTATTGTTTCTATCAATAGGTCGGTGTGGTTTTTTGTTGGATGTGCAGGTGGTTAATGGTTATTAGTTCACTAATTGGAGCTGCATTTGCAATTAGAATTTTCACAAGATTTCAACTGGAAATAAAGGAAATTTCAAGAATTTATTCTTTTTCTCTTTCTCTCTCAGTTTCACTTCGAGTAAGAAATCGGTAAGGTATTTTTCTTCTTTTTGGTTTTCTTTATGAATCAGAGAGTTGATTCATTTACTTACATTTTTGATTTTGAATTAAATCGAAAGAAATGGTTCAAAATAATCAAAGTGTTATTATAATTTTAGGTTTCTTAGAGGTTATTTTGATGGAATCAAGTTATTATTATGAAGGACCTCTTGTGGACAAAGATTGGGAAACAACAATAAACAAGCTTCTTGAGTCTGTGGTTGAATTAACTATAAGAGCTACTAGAAGATTTGATATAAACGAAGTTGTTGTAACTACTGGTATGTATTCGTGGTTGATAAAAAACGTGGGATTATCCTCACAAATTGTAATGTTGCCCAAACATGTATAATTTTTCCAAAGCTTTTCTATCTTAATTTTTTAATTTTATTACCTAAAATTTATATTTATTGTATTTACAGGACCTGTTTTGCTGATGCTAAATTTAGTAATGGGGAAGTACTTCCGGTGTTACCTTTATATGTATATCCTATAAGTTTTTTTTTCCTTTAATTCAAGTACCTATTTTTGGGATAATCAACCTCTAATCTTGCACTAGACATATTAAGGCTTCCTTGATGTAAGCAGATAACAATTTTTTTAAAGTGTATTCTTATTGAGAGCAATTCTCTCCTGGTAATGAATTAATGCCATAGAAAAAACATGTTGGTTTTCTTCTATGAAGGATTTGACTAACAATGATTTGGATAATCATTGCAATAAAATCTTTCCGTTAGAGGACGGTGCTAGACCATAGATTTCTACGTGGGCATGAGTGTTAGCCTCCGATCAGGCTAATATGCAACATTGCCACGATTTATTTATTTTATCAAAAAACCCGTTAAACGAACTATTATAATCTAACTAAGTATTGTGTGTGCATAACTACCTAAGCATGTGTTAGACTATTGAAAGCGCTAAAAGATTGTGGACTGAACACCTCAATTATTTTCTTTCTTTCCATATCGCCAAGTTAGCTCTATAGCTAAACGTGTTGAACTAACCTTCATCCATGAACTGTGTGTTTACATTCTCTAAATAAACCTCTGAAACAAAAGAATATATTAGAGGATGTTTGATAACTACCCCACACATCATCCTCATAATTATCTTAGAGGTTTCCGTTGGAGAAGGGTTTTTTTATTGAAACATAAAAAATCTTATGTGGCCTAAAATAAAGGAATTCTCCAAAATCTGATCGGAGATGCTCTAAGTTCGTTTCATAGAAAAAATTGTCCAAATTTTACGCCAAATTTCAGAAAAATCTCGTAGGTTCTTAATTTCTTATTATGCTGTCTTATATTGCAAGGGAAGAGATATTCGAAGAGTTTACCAACGAAAAATACAAATTACGCACTAGTGTTGTTTTAACGATACCACGACTTTTATAATCATTTATAATGATATTTTCTTTATTTTGTTTTTCACGTTTTCTGATGTATATAAAGTTTTTTTTTAAGTTACCACAATCATTATATATGTTTTGTGGAACTCCTTACTACACATTTTTTACGCCAATGTCGGAACTCAACCTTGGTTTGATCAGGCCAGTTCCTATACACTTATACCAAATGGTTTAGTTTGTCCAGCTATGTGGACGGAAAAATGTGTTTCGCCACTACGGTAAAATTATCAAATTTAAATAGAATAATATATTTAATTATATTTTGTGGGACTCTTAACAATAAAAAAGTAGTTTATATATGTTTGGTGGGTTTTTTAGATATTATAATATATTTAATGGATCATTTATATAATAAAAGTATATTAAAATAACTAAAAAGTATGAGAGAAGAATATAAAATATTTAAATAGAGATTTGTCGCCAGAGGTAAAGTGTTTATCGCTAGACAAAGACTTTATCGCGTAATAGAATCTTTATCGCTCGACTAAGACTATGTCACGCATTGCAAAGCCTCAAATCAGATCATTTAAGATGTCATTTTAATAATTTGCTAGGTCATAGTGGCTCAAAATGATCAAATATGATCATTTGAGAGGTGCATAGGAATCGGCTTCACACTGAACAAAAAAACATCTATAGACATTGAATAATTGATAACTTGGGTAGAATTCTAACTTTTTAAGGTTTAAGGCGTAAAACTCTATAAATGTTGAGCGAAATCTTATACTAACAGATAGTATAGGTTAGGTCGGTATGTACTTAGTCGACACTCGATAATAAGCATTATCAATACAAAACTTGGTATAGAAAACCAAGGTGAACAAACTTACCATGCATAAAATCCTCCTATATTATCTTTTATAAAGAAAAACCATTTTCATTAAAAATGAGACAAAAACCCCATTTCACTTAATACTAATTAAATTTAGATTTTAATTATTTTCAATATACCCGAGATGCCCTTCCATATATAACATAGGTATGTTAATTTTCTTTTTCTTCTTCTTTTTCTTCTTCTTCTTCTTCTCCCCACCACCATCACCAACAACAACAATACTTCCTCCGCCACCATCACCAGCAGCGACACCATCACCAGCAACGACAGTACCTTCTCCGCCACAACAACACCTTCGTATCCTTCACCAACACCTCTCTTGTTCTTCTTCTCCTCTCCACCACCATCACCAGCAGCAACAATACCTCCTCCGCCACCATCACCAGCAACAACAGTACCTCCTCCGCCACAACAACACCTTCGTATCCTTCACCAACAATACCTCCTCTTTTCCCATCACTTCCTCGTCGTTATTGTTTCTCCTCCACCACTATATGTCCAAATCCACCAACAACAACACCTCTTCTTCCTCCTTCTATCCTCTACAAACATCACCAACACCTCCAGATCGTCATCGCCGAAAATCCTCAACAAAATATAATGATATATCATCATTGTCGAAATTAGGGTTTTTTGTTGGTGAAACGTCAGAAAAACTATGAAACCTTTCAGTTTCATAGTTTTTTTTTAATTTCATCTTACTACAGATGAAAAAAACTACGAAATCGAAAAAGGTTTCATCATTTTTTTTCATCTGTAATTTTATTTGAACGAAAAAAGAAAAACGATGAAACCAAAAAAGGTTTCATAGTTTTTTTTTAATTTCATCTTACTACAGATGAAAAAAACTACGAAACCGAAAAAGGTTTCATCATTTTTTTTCATCTGTGTAATTTTATTTGAACGAAAACGAAAAACGATGACCGAAAAAGGTTTCATAGTTTTTTTTAATTTCATCTTACTACAGATGAAAAAAACTATGAAACCGAAAAAGGTTTCATCATTTTTTTTGTTTCATCTTATTCCAGAAGGAAACAAACTATTAAACTGAAAAAGGTTCCATCGTTTGTTTGTTTCATCTTATTACAGATGAAACAAAACAAACTACGAAACCGAAAAGGGTTCCATCGTTTTTTTTCGTCTGTAATTTTATTTGAACAAAAAAAGAAAACGATGAAACCAAAAAACGTTTCATAGTTTTTTTTAATTTCATCTTACTACAAATGAAAAAAACTATGAAACCGAAAAAGGTTTCATCATTTTTTTTCATCTGTAATTTTATTTGAACAAAAAAAGAAAAACGATGAAACCAAAAAAGGTTTCATAGTTTTTTTTAATTTCATCTTACTACAGATGAAAAAAACTACAAAACCGAAAAAGGTTTCATCATTTTTTTTCATCTGTAATTTTATTTGAACGAAAAAAGAAAAACGATGAAACTAAAACTGAACATAATTGAATCATGAATAAATAAGGGTGAAAACAAATGGAATCGAAGCTTTCTATCTTTGAACCTAAGTTTGAAAGATTGATTTCGAAACAGATGAAACCTAAACCTAACAGATGATGAAACCATTTTTGATTTTGATCTGTGATTTTGTTTTGATTTTAGGTTGAAATTGTTTCTGATGATGATGAACAACAATTTCGTTAATATTTTGAAATTGTTTTGATTCTGATTCTAGTTGTAGATGATGCAGATGAGGATGATGAAGACTAGGATGATGAAGATGAAGACGAGGATGATGAAGCTATTGATGATGAAGATGAAGACGAGGATGATGAAGCTACTGATGATGAAGATGAAGACGAGGAAAAAATTCTGTAAGGTGAAGGGGAAAAAAATTCTATAAGGTGAAGGTGAAGTGGGCGTGATGGGCGTGAATAGTTTCTGAATTTGGGATGAATTATAAGTGAGGGTAATATGAACAGTTGGTTTATAATGAGATTTTTGTGTCAAATTTGTTTTGTTGGGTTTAATGTAGTTGGATAGTGACATCTTTGGGCTTATAACCCACGGCCTATTATCAATATTCATCTTACAACTGTGTAATAACGATCGTGTTATGTTCATGCATCCGATTCGTGGAGATATCCTCACGTATTGTGTCCCGTATCACTTTTACAGACTAGTAAGGTGACATTCCACCGGTGCTCACCCAACATCTAGATCTTTTCCTTCCAAAAAGAATTGCTCTTTAACAATTGAGGTCGACTTATTTATTTTAATATCTCCACCTGTTTTCTTAACTTATAGCTACTGAAAATCTCTGTTTGTACATACTGATATCTAAAAATTGATATTTAATATTCATACAAACAACAAATATCTCTGTTGGTTTGCTTTTTATCTTTTAGTTCTTCTTTAGATGTATCTTTCCAAACTGAAATATCCCCCTTGATTTTTATTTACGAGTATATAACCCGTATTTCGCATTGGATTTATGGTGGATTTTGTATATCATCTCTCAAATATAAATATTTTGAGGAAATTACGGTTTGTTCTACATCCTTATATTTAAAGTGGTCTCAAATTAGACTGGTTTACCATTTAAGGAATATCAGTTTGGTCCTTTTTTATCAGAGACTCAATTAAACGTTTTTTTTCTCTCTCTATTTTTCTATATTTCTTTTCTCTGCATCTATATTTTCTTTTTTCAAACGTTTTTTCCTATTAATAATTTTTTTCGATTTTTTTTTTCTTATCTCTACTTCCGTCTCATTTTTTTCTTTTCTTTTCAAGAATTAAAGATAGTAATGGTGAATAACATTGTAGACTATAAATTTTTTTTCGTTCATTTCTTTAACGAGATTCCTTTTAAAATGACCAAAAAAGAATTCATCATATAATATGAACTGCCATAAAAAGAGAGTTCATCCTAAAAATAAATTGTCACAAAAGAGAGTGCATTCCAAAATGAAGTCAAAAAAAAAACAAAATTCATTGTTGTAAATAAACTGTCATAAAAGAGATTTTATTCCAAAAAAATGAACTGTTGTTTTAGGGAAAAATAGATAAAAGGGTGAAAGGTTAAATCGTAATGGATATGAGAGATCAAAATCATACAAGACTAGCCTAAACCAAAAAATGGAAGTTCAAACCTTGCTTTGGTCACAAATGAGGAAAATGGTTGATCTTAGGAAGGGAAACAAATAAAAAAGAGATCAGAGCATGATGAATTTTTAGTTGAAGAATATAAATCTCTGTAGTGGAGTTCAAGTAGAGAAAGTGGAATTGTATATGACAGTCTGATGAAATTCGATACACTTAGATGAAGTGATTTATTTATAGTGTTGAACTCTGATCTCGTAAGAAGTAGAAGAGATGGAGAACATGCCCATAATTGCGGGGAGGATTCTATAAAGGGTAACGTCTATTAACTCCTCATCCAGTAGCGTCCGACTTAACTCTTTCTCATTATGGTGTTCAGTTACACCGCACATGTTGTAAAATGCATACCAATACCCTAATGAGTATCCCCTGTGACATATTTGATATTTCGTAGATTTGATGGTTGGGTCACGTGAATGAATTTCTTGATAAGATTAGTTGTATTTGGAGAAAGGTATATTAGGAGAACACAATCAAAATTTTAGTTTGTAGAAATTGTTAAAATATCTGGAAAATAAATGAAAAACGTAATTACTAAAGATAATTAGAAACAAGTATATCTTAGATATAAAATATAAATTTATTTGGTACAATTTTTTAGAAATTATATATATTTTTTCTATTTTAAAATACAAAATTTAATCATAGCCGTTTATTAAAGACGATTATACATGTACATCGTCGATATTAAATGTTATCCATCCACATTTTGGGTACCAATTACTCCTTGACAGTCACAGTCTTTGGAGTACTATTAGCATTTGTTTGTAACAGTTTGTAGTCTTCCTTTGATCTAGTATTTGCATCACCATTCATTCTTTGTTTGATCTCATGTATTGTTGGCAGATTTTTATGTTGAAAAAACATTTACTTGCATTTAGTCTGCATACTCAATAATTAAAGTTCGATTCATTCAGGTTCATCTCTTGGTGCGTCAAGAGTAGCTGAAGAACAACTTGCTGCTCTCTTCATCAACTGTGGCCAGCTTATATTGTAGTCCTCAAGGTCGTCTTGAAGTGCTTATTGTGCTTATTGTGTTGGGAGTATTTTGTGTTTTAAAGGTTGTGGACTATCGCATTATATCCTCAAGGTTGAGTTAACTGAACAAGGTAAATTTTACTCCTTAATGAGTATTTTATTGATATAAGTAGTAATGAATATCCTGCTTTGTTCTATTATTAAGATTTTTCTCGTCCAATTTAGATGGTGCAAGAGTTGCATTGAGTTTGGTTTGGGCCATGCTTGGTTATTGAGATTGATATTGAATTTGATATTGAGAATTCAAAGGATACTGCGCTAGAGTCGAACCAAGCCGCAAAAGAGAATATTACATTTGAAGAAGAAGTAGTAGTTCTGGAGAAGATGATCAGTTGACTATGAACCTGCAGATGTTGAGATATTTGAAGAAATGTTTGATAATAGAATTTCTAATAGCTTTGAAGAATCTAATGAAAATTTTTTTGTCTTTACACATTCTTTTCTAGGAAAACCTGTAAGATTTGATAATACTGTTAGTCATTTTTTTCATGTTAAGGCTCTTGTTTTGATTTAGTCATTGTGTCTACATTTAAAAACGTATGCTTCTCTGAAATTTTTATATAGCCATTTTACTTGAAGCAATCAATCAACATTACATTATGAGATTATAATCTTGGGAGGGCACATAAACATCAAACACAATTTTCCTCTTCACGGATGCTAACTGTATGAAACATGAATATTGTAAAATAAAGAAAATACAATCTCTAACTGAAAGGCTTAATGAACAACTTACTTGGTCTATATACTGTATGTTGGTTTTAGCTTTAACATGCATTATACTCACAGAACAGAAATAGCAAGGTGGTACATTTTAAGCGACACTGAAAATTAAAAAGTCTAAAAAAAGAAAAGCAATAGAATCAAACTACATTTGCCAAACTTAAAATCTAAAGATCCCTCTTCCGACAGACTAAAATGAAAACTAAAAAGACAATTGTAAATATCATTCTTGGAGTGTTTCATTCTCTTGTTGATTTTGTTGATCTAGTTGATGTTGTAGTACTTGAAGTGTTTCTTTTGCAGTGGTTAAGACTTTGCTGGCACACTGAATGCAAGTCGCCAATTGACTAATTTTAATCAAATGATCTTTCTTCATATGTGGGATAAAATAATCGTTATCTCCTTTATTTTTTAAAATTTCAGCCATGCACGTTTGTAATGTTAGAAATACGTTGTTTGTTTTGTAACTCGGATACTTTAAGAAATCCTTTTCCAGGCCCGCAACCAATTCAGACACAGTACTTGGAGCCTCAGCGTATTGATATTCATCAGTAGATCTAAAAAATCCAAGATCATTGGCATTTAAATCAGGACTATTTGGAGGTTGAAAACATATGCGCACATCCAATCCAGATTGTTGAACGACTTCATAAAACTCTTTATCATCAATAGCACTGTGTGGCCTTGCGTTGTTTTGTTGAATGGAGATTGTGCTACTGTCATGTGGCCATTTTTGTTTGATAGCAGGGAGCAGTTTGTGGATCAAAAACTCGCGAGTAACCTTTTGCATGATTGCTTTAATCGGTTTCATCTCTAGAGTACCTGCGGCTCGATTTTTGCTTTTCCTTTTTGCAGCCTCTATAAAAAAGTGCCCATATTCCAATTTTCCCATCAAATGTAATATTTCCAGATGCATCTTTCCGGGGACGATCCAATGCCGACAAAAACATAACTTTTGGAATAAAATTCTTACTAGTACACCTACGTACCGATGATGCTTCCATTGGATGGAGATAATATTGTTGAGTAACGTTAGACATATAAAACCATTTTTCATCGATGTGAATACGGTTGTACATGCCATAAAATACTGCTGGGGATACACTTTCATCAACCATGGAAAGACAATGCTCAAGTCTAGCTATTTTTATTTTAAGTGAAAAGCCTGGTTTCATGGCATTTGAATGTGCTTTAATACTTCCTTCTTTGATTCTTCTATGCACAATTGTTTTTGACATCCCCAAAGCCTTTGCAGTTGATCTTATATTTGTTCTCCGACGATAAGGAATAGACCTCATCATTTCAAAATCAATCTGTATTTTTTGTGACCAATCTTTTTCACCATTCTTGAAGAAACATCAGCAGGAACTCCATTTTGAAGACTAATTTTTGCAGCACGCCAAAGTCTCTCAACAAACCTTTTTCCTACAGAAAAATGATTTGCAACCTTTGATATACACCTCTGGGTAACTTTTCATGAATAGTTTCATTAAGTAGCATTTGTATAATTGATCTTTTTTGATCAAGTGTAAGATTCTTTTTCTTGTTACATTGGGGAAGAATAGAAGGAGGTGGTGGTGGAGATAAATGAAAATTATCATTATCTTATGGCAACTGATTTAAATCAAATTCCATCTCTATGTTTGATAACAAAAGATTTTTCATACTATATTTATAGACACATTTTCTAACTTTAGCTTTAGGTTTGGAGATAATTTTGGCTCCAAAAAGAAAAGTTCAAACCAATTCTTAAAAATTTAAATTTTATAATTTATTCAAAAAAAAAAATCGATTAATTTTGTGTTCTTGTTAGTATTCATTAACAAATGGAAACTTTAATTCCAAAATTTTTGTTTGAAATTTTGGCTCCAATATTTTGCCTCCACTTAGTATTTTGATTTTTTGGTAAAATTCTGTTTATGAAAAAACCAGAAGAAATTATGATTATAAATTGGATGTGCAAAAAACTAGAGATGAAGTAGGATAGAGTGGAAGATGAAGAGAAATTGTTGGGTTTTCTCCACCGAATATAAACTTTGTATTTAACAAAAAAAAATTCTTATATTTATGGTGTTTAGTTTATTTGTGTTGATTAGTTGGATAATCATTAAATAAGAAAAGTCATTAATATGGGTAAATCAGGTAAATTAAGGAAATTTAGGAAAACAAAAAACTACCTTATCCTATGAGATTTTTACTTCTCAGTCTTTATATAGGAGATGAAGCGAGTAGTAAATATGAGACTATGTTTTCTCTATCCAGAATATTTAACCAATAAAACTTTGCCAGGTATCCTTTCTCAAATTGCCTAACCAATAAAACTTTGCCAGGTATCCTTTCTCAAATTGCCGCATCACAAAACCTATTTCAGTCGATAGGAAACACAGGTTTTATCACCGTTCAAGGTACGAGGGTATGAGCTTTATTTGTCTAAGCTTCTAAGATTAAATATATTTTTTATATTATTTTTTTACCCGAATGGATTTCAATATATTGTTTATTCCCTTCGTTTCAGCAAAAGTGTTACTATCACTTTTGTTGAAACGGATGGAGTATTTTATTAGACGTGAGCATAATTTTTCCCTCTTCTGTTCTTCTTAATGAAAGCGAAAGAAAGAAAGAAAAGGTACACCAGGCGGTCCTAAATGAAGTTCAGATATGAATCTGAGATCAAGAGTGTACACTGATGAGGACTTTCGGTTCTCGAAGAACAATTTGGTGTACCCATTTGCCTGTGAAAGTACATTCCTAAGAATAAATGTTACTGCAAATTTAATAACAAAATGATAGTGTTCCTAACTAAAGTCATGAAGTTACAAGAAATAAATTACATTGCCCATCAGAACACCCACATAAAAAAGAAGATTAGGAGTTCAGCTTTTCACCAGAAAATCGAGGAAGCTGAACAAGTGAGTTAACTCGGGTTACACCTTCCAATCCTGACCAGTTTTGATCTTCACTTGTTGCATTCACAGTGTTTTGCTTTTCTTCGATCTCAATTTGTATTCTATTATTTGGATCACTATCTTCAGCCGACCTGACAGTATAGTTCCTTCGAAGAGTTGGTTCACTGTTGTGACCTTCATCTGATTCTGTTGCAGTGCAAGTGCTGTAGTTTTGATTGGTGGCTACACAGATTCCCTGGTCTTCTAGATCTGATTCGTTATCTATTTTTCCATCTAAGTACATGCAAACAACGGCACAATCATCCATTTTTGAAGTTGGGTACTTGAGTTTCCATTCACGGGCAGCTGCATCAACAAGGATACGTGCTGCTGAAGATCGAGTTGGAGCTGTCGAGACAATCTCGACCACTTCTTCATTACTCAATACGTCCCAAACCTGCAAATGAATCATCACAATTATTTGAGAAGCAATTAACAACACAGTGCTACACCTTAAATGATGATGTACTCCAATGGTGACTGAATCAACATTTGAGTCCTGTGTACTAAGAAGTTTCTTGAATTGTCTAACTAACTACTTTTACATGTATAAAGTAATGAAGGAGTTATTAAAATAAAAATAACTACATTCATAGAGTCTCGGGACAAAAGGAAAGTGACCTACAACTGAATACAAGCATTAAGGTAGAGAATTTTTTTCTTACCCATGTCAACCCCATGTGGATAGTGCACTATACATCCCATATGCATGACTCAGTATATGGGTAGATTAACTGGTTAGGTTGCCTTGAGGAAATTGGCTTTCAGGGTAAAGTTCAACAAAATGGGGAAGCACGAATATGTTCCCAACATCATCGCTGAAAGTCACAAAAGATAATTGGCTCCTACATATTCATGGACATAGTTTGCACCAACTCAAAGTGAACCATTGATCTAACACGAAAACTACTGCCTAACCTGTGGCTGGTCATGTTGTCAAATAATCATGTGAATTGAAAGTTCGTTCTATGCCATAAAAAATATATTTATGGATCTCGTTTGGTGCTTCTCTGTATCAATTTTCGATTTCCACATGTTCTCTCCATCTTCCCCATCAAAAACACAAAGAGCTGCGTATATAGAAAGCGATATGCTTGACAATGTGGATTCTCTTTTTGACCGTTTCGCGATTTGTAATCTATATCGTTCCAATTTTATTGGCTGTCTTGTAGGGACGCCAGAATAAATTCTCTATCCAAAGAATACATAATTGACAACCATGACAAGTAGATAGCAACTAGCAAGGCACAAGTGTTAATATCTAACCATGACGCCTCATAGTTCATATAGGCAAAGATGCTCATATGGTTCCTGTTCAGGGGTTTTGCTTATGCAGTTGGTAGAATATAGAATGAATTAAGCTGGTATTGTCATACTGGTGTTTTGGTATACATCAGGTTGATTAAGGATAGATAGATGAAGACTCCAACGATAGATCCTTACCCCATCTGATGCAAGAACAACGAATTGATCCATCTCTGTGAGTACCCTGTGAGAGAATTCTGGTATAGATATAACTCCATAATCTTTCAAACAGAAATCCCCAAATGCTCTCGCCATTGCTAATCCTGGGGCATCATCAAATGGCAGCCAAACTCTGCATACTTCAGGTTCGTCTTGCAGTGCAAAGACCCGTCCTCTACAACGTTTAATCCTTTCAGCTTCCTCTATGATAAAACAACAGGAAAATGTGTTAAATCAAACATATTGGTACCGCTCGATTGTTAAGAATCGACTTCAACCAACACATACTTGGCAAGTCAGGCTTTAAATCAACTGTCAATTGCACAGCAACCATGGTATTGTTGTTGTCCCTGGATCCCAAAATTGCCCTAGAATCTCCAATGCTTCCCATGAAAAGGTTCAACCCCTTGCAATAACAATTAAAGAACAATAAGAATGGTAAGTACAGATAAACCAAGAGAGAAACCTGTGAATGATGGTTATGCGGCACACCTGTTTCACTATAGTAACAGCAGTGCTGCCACTGCAGAAGCAGTCGAGGGAAGGATGGGATCTCAGCTCCTTATCCATGGATTTGTATGATTTAAGAAAGGCTTCTTTCCACTTAGAGCTCAATTGATCCTCAGTAGAGATAGCCCCCTCGGAATTTCCTTCGTCTAATTTGCTTTTCCTATTAAAACAATTAATACTTGATCGATTTCCCTTCGATTCCTGAGAATGAAGAAATGAGAGTAACTTCGATGGCAACGTATCTCTCACTTTCCGAGAGACAAGATGACCATGTGGACCATGCCCATCAAAAATACCACAGAAAATCGCATCTTCTGAGTCAAAATCCTGTACATAAGTAGAGCAAATACTTGATATTTACACCACAAATTAACATGTATGAAATGAGTGAGTAGTCTTGATAGAATTACTAGAGAACTTACTTCCCACACCAACATAGCATCTTGGTTTACTCCTTTGCGCCCTTGTTGAGTGAAGATACATGAAGTTTTACTCTTCCCATTTGTGAAAATTCGGTTTGGTATGTGAGATAAGTGCTGCAAAGTGGTGATTCGTCTCGAGAGTGATCTCTTCTTTCTCCTTCGTGCATTTGATCTCGAATTCAAACACGAGGAAGACACTCTATCTCCATTGTTACTACAACTACTAACTGAAACACAACCCCCCATCTGTTTAACCCGAACTCAAAGGCATCAAGGTGAAAAACGAAAATTGAATTTTCCCCTTCACCAAATCAGATCTCAATTGAACACGAAAATCCGAATTTCTTAATGAGTCAACCAGCTTCACAGTGATGAATTATTAAAAAACAATTGAAGGAGTTCACTATATCAGTCAAATGTGGATCCAGCACGCAATAAGATAAACTAGCTGAAGAAAATAGACAACCTTATATTAAAGAATTTTACAATTAATAATCTGATTACTACTATGTAAAATGGCTGCGTTTAAAGAAAAAAAAACTAGATCAAAGTATCTTTTTATCGAAGAACACGAAACGAAAGAGTATCATTTCATAGATAATGAATAGAAAATAGTCAAAATACTCTCTAGTCTGTCCGGATTCTTCTGTCGTTAGACAGCCAAGTATGGATTCTTTTTAAGTGAAGAAGAAGAAGACAGAGTAGACAGCAAAGCAGGGAATCTCAGACATATCTTCCAATAACAATTACTATATCAAGAGAATTGTCTCTCTTTAAACAGTTAATTAAGCTGAATCTTTGAATCACATACTGTATAAGATGTAAATGGATTAACACTAATAATGCAGATTCTTAGCAGTAAATAGAAGGAAATTCCAAGCTAATCGCAACCTCTGCTGAAAATCTCAAGCAAAACTGATTTAAATTGACAATTTTGAATAGAAAAAGGTAAAGAAAGACAAACTAGACCTCACTCTTTCTATCTGTAAGTAGTAGTGGTAGTGATGATGAAGGCAAAGGAGGAATTTGAGTATATTTGATTTTTCTAGTCTTTATAAATAGAAGGAAAAGTAAAATCGAGGAAAGAAACACATGATTTGGGTCGATCCATTAACAAATCACAGAAATCGATAAAGGTAGGAAGACAGATCAAATTAATAATTAAAATATACAGATAAAAATTTGTGGTTTGAAAATATTAAAAGCAAATACTATAAAGTAAGTGAGAAATGACTAAGAAGAAGATGAATACAGAGAGACGGAAAGTAAGAATGAAAGAATTCGAATCAAACTTCTATTCACTATAGTATCAGATCTTTCAAATAATCAATATTATCAAAAAATCACTAGAATTCAACCCCATTTTATTTGCAAAATGTATAAACAGAAACCAGAAACAGTTATCTAAATAGGAAAAAAAGATAAAAATTAAAAATTCACAGGTAACAGGTTCAACCTAGAAACTGTTTTGTGAGAATGAGCACCGAGAAGGTAAGAGTTTACGTGACGAGAGAATGCTGCAAATTCGATCTCCTCAATCAGAAGCGAGAACAATTACTTTAGAAATAGAAATTTCATGTAAGAAATAATATCTGTTTCAACTACTCAACCAGATTACAAAGCTGAAAGCTTTCTCAAAGTTCTTGTTCGTTTAAGAGAGGAGGTGAGGTGAGACACGTGAATAGGCACGTGAAAGTGCTTTTTATAGATAATATAAGTGGCCCCAAACCAAGTTGCAGAGAAGGGGTTATTTAAAGGAGGGTGGTAGAGTAGGAGGAGAAGAAGACAAGTGGATTGAATGGGAGCATACTTGAGCAAAAAGAAAATAAAATAACCTGCATTGCATTGCATTGCATTGCATAGCATAGAAAGCGAGTTCATATATACACGTACAGATAGATAGAGAGAGGAGAGTACTGGACACTGGGTGCGCGTGTAATCGACTTTGAACGGAAAACAGAGAGAGTGAGAAATATGCGTGCTTGGTTTTTGCCTTTTGACATTGGAATTGGATTAAATTTGACCATAAAAAAGTTCCTCTGCAACCACATCATCTGGTTTTCATTGTAAATTGATGTAACATTTTCATTAATCAGTTTCATCCATTCACACTAGACTTGAGAATAAAGCTGATTTCACCTCCTCGAAAATCGATCAAGTCATCCCATCCGCCCGTGCTTTTGCGTTGGCTTGATTAACTCTTGTACTAAATTAGAGCGGATCATATTACTCAAATTTTTTTGTTTGTTGCGTATTCGCTATTCGATCACGATACTAAAAACGCTCAACTATACAGGGGTGTTTGGTAAAAATTATCATTATCATTTATGATTATAGATAATAAATTATAAATAATTATAATATTAAGCATTATTATAATAAATTTTAACAAACAATTTTTTGGAATAATTGATTATCTTAAAAAAATGCTATTGAACAGGAGAGAAAAGAATGATGATCTAAGAAATTTTTTTAGTCCACTATTGTTTTTTATCTCTCTCTTGATAGTTTAGAGAAAATAAGGAAAAAAATCTAATTCATTTTTGTTAAAAAAAAATAATTGATTATGATAATTTTTATTAATGACTTTTTTCTACTTATGAAAATAATGAGTTTTTTCAATTATAATTAAAATAATCAGTTATTATAAATTTTAACAAACACCTATATAATAGATTATGGGCTGGAAAATTGATTATGGACTCATAATCCATTATAATAATGGTTACCCAACAGCCCCTATCTGTTAAGATATGTTAATCGGAAATGCCCTGCCCTATACCTATAGGAGGGTTCCCGTTGATCCAGAGAGTACTAAGACAGTAAGAAGTAAGACTAGAAGTAATTTTTTTATTTCTTTGTGTATATTAATATTATCGTTTGATCTGCAACAATAAAAATATTAAACAGAAGAAGATGTTAAGGTTAAGAAATCACTGAATTGATATCACACAATGGACATAGCCATCTGCTCAGTAAATTGTCCTTAACATAATAGTCCGCGGGTACTTCTCAAGAATGAGAGATGCTATACCCCCACAACGGAGATGTGTCAAGGATAGAAGTGCCCGTTATGACTTGTATAAGCACAATACAAATCACCCTCAAGAACTTAACAGCAAGATAGATGTGGAAGGGAAATAAACAACCAGTGCGCAAAACAAAGCAGGAAGAGGGGAAAAGAAGTCAGGATAGTAGCTGCTTCTGGTGTAAGTTGAAATGAAGAAATTCGTTTTTCTTTTATAGGCATAAGAAGAGAATAGCTTTAATGGCAATTGAATGAGAATCTTTTATAGTAGCTGCTTCTGGTGTAATTAATTTTCAGTGGTCATATATTAAATTAATACTAATTTTATATAACACTCTTTCTTGGATGACTAAAATTTTAAATATTGTTTCCTTATCATAAAAATAATCCGGTAAGGAAAATTGGTCGAAGAAAAAAGAGTACAACACCTATAGCTTTAAAACGGTGTTGATCACCACAAATTTTCTTCTTTCGTCAAAGTTGTGCCACGAAAACAGTTTGGGACAAAACCGAAAAACTTGAAGCTCATAAATGAGGATGGACGCCTCAACGACTTTTCTCCTCCGTTAAAACTGCGTCAGGAAAACCACTTGGGACAAAACCTGAGTTCACAGAATGAGGTTGGTCACCTTTACGAACTTTTCCTCTGTGAAAATTGTGTCAGGAAAACCACTTGGGACAAAACCTAAACGCCTGCGCCAGAAAAACCACTTGGGATAAAACCTGAACGCTAAAAGCTCATAATAATGTTGAAGTCGATGCTCATGTTTCCTCGTTAAAAACAACGTCACGAAAACCATGTGGGACAAAACCCGACTAAAGAAAAATAGTACAACAGACGTCGCCTGATAACGGTGCTGGACACGAATATGATGCCTCGTTAAAACCTTGACCAGGAAAACCATGTGGGACAAAACCTTGGTGAAGGAAAAAAAGTACAACGCGTTCAAGTCCAGCGGAAGATTTTACGATTTTACTCCCCCTGAAGTAAAACTTTCTTAAAGCGGCTAGTGGTACAAACATTATACAACTTTCAAATTTTCTTTTTAATATTCGCAGTTAGTGGGTGTACCACTAACATTGCACACCAATTTTAATTTGCCACTTTAACTTCAGGCATAACAAGGAGAGGCTTTTGTAAACTCATTTTTACCGTAAAATCAATTTTAACCTTTAAAAGTGTAACCTACGAAAACAAAAGTTAGAACAACAAGATAATGCATGCATTATATCCTTACATGGTAATTTTGGACCATAAAGTATTATTTCTACGTACGTAACAGATAAATCACCTTCCACTTTAAGGGGTCACACGATAATGGTGTTAATTTAATAACACAATAAGTATCCAGAGTATCAAAAATTGGATACTCTAGTCTGTACAAATAGCTAGCATATTCTCGAACTTCAGGTCGAGGAAATATTTCACTTTCAACGAGATCTCATGATTTAGTTTGAGAGTGGATTTTAGCGCTATTAAGAGCTTTTCTCAAAAAGTCAAAGATGATAACATTGATTTATCCGTATTTTTACCTTTTCCAAGAATGTAAAATACACAAAGGATTTTTCACAAACTTCTCCAATTCGAAGTGGTGATTATGACCAATTTTTAAGCCTGACTTAATTCACAAGGTCACGTGGTTGCCTGATTAAAATCTCGAATCCTTCAGGGATCCATATATAATCACCAATCACTTGTCATAGCTAGATGCAATATGAGTCCTTCAGAGACTACCACGCTAAACTGGATCAACATTAGGAGAATACATTTAGTTTTACAAAAACAATCCTAGGGTTCAGCAGGAAACCCTCAAAATCACACTTAAAGCGATTATATTACTCTCTCTCTGCGCTTCATCTCAAACACCAACCTGTAATATTTAGGCTTCACAATTTTACAGTGTGAATCAGATCCTTACTTTGCGTTTTTTCGAGGATTTCAAATCTCTATCTTAGTTTGAGAGGATTGGATTATTTGCCCGTCAATCACGATGTCGATGTTCCTCTGCATAGGGGTACATAACTACTAATGTAAACAATAATCGACAATCATATATATCCTAAACATTTCTCTAGTGCATGTACATTCAATAAAAATTTCACAGTCTGGTACCAGCGCCACTTCAGGGGCATTCTCATCTCCTTATCCCTAATAAGGAGGTATAAACTTAGAGAATGTGGATCATATATGATAGTCTCCCACGAGCACTATCTGTAGTCTTTTCAGAAGCACCACATTTTATAAAGGTGATTGGATTCTTTTATGAGGCATAAATAAGGCAGTCGTTCACACTTCAAGCGTGTCTTAACTAACAACTTGGTTACTGTGAGATGCATGTTTTAACCTGCTGAGACAACTTCTCGTGTATGCATCCTCAAGCAAGTGACTCATAATATTTACCAAGAGCGACTGCAGTTACATGTTTTAATCATGGGTAATCTCCAACACCTCAATTGCATCCAACATCTTGGTGTGAGAAAAACAAATGAGATATTTCACGGCAATTCTAGTGGCAGCCAAACTTATCTGATCAGGATAAAAACTTAATCAGATAATCAATTTAGTTGTCGAAATTGCCTACAATAACCTTTTTGGTGGTGTCAGTCATCTCCCTGATTTCAAGAGAGAAGCCTTAAGTTTGTCGACATAACATGTGCCATCTTCTTGTGGAAGTTTTCTCCCTCTGGCTAAGGCGGGCAAAACCTTTCAGGTTATCAACATAATTTGCACCAACTTCTTATGGTGAATTTTTCCCCACTGATTAAAGCAGAAGAACCTTAAAAGGTTATCAACCTCACTCACGCTAAATCTGGTGGTGGATTGTTCTACCACCTTCTGGTGGCAATCAAGGCAGAAACATTACCATCTCATTTTTGGAAACTTCTGGTTCCATAATTTTGTCCAATTTTCAAGGACAGTTCTTCTCATGATAGTTTTTGGGTATTAATTAAACCACACAATGGGTATACCAAAAACAACTGCAGGCTTGATAAAGATGAGACATTTCACGCCGTTCATGTTACGGCTTACTTCCTCCCCCTAATGGTGGGAATACAGTCTCATTTGTAAGAAGATATTACCAGTTCACGGTTTTAAATGTTTTATGATGAATCAAAACCAACAATATATATATAGTTAGGTGGCTCCATTGACAAAACACGTAAATAAAAAATATAAGGTTTCTTTCCAAAATAATATTGATGGTAAACAGTTGGTCGAGCAATCATCTAAAGATGCTTAAACAAAGAACTCAACTATACCATGTTGAGTACGCACATGTGCTATTAGTGCTCGACATGATACAAACTTAATGCAAAGCATCAAAAGCATGTAAATTTATCACCAAGATAAATTGACTTAATTGGAAAGTCCAAAAATGGATAGGCAACCACAAGATTTACACAAACAGTTTGTCAAACACAAAATTACATGTTAATATAAACAACAGATCATCTAGTAGATGCGTTTGTTAATACTAGAAAATATTGAAATTTATCCATGTTGCAGGGTGAATAATCCCTACAAATGCCACCCTAAATCCTCTGTAGGATTTTTGGTGATTCAACGAGTTACCATAATGCCATTGTTAATGCCAGCTAAAGAGCCAAATGTCTCAATGAACAAATAACACAATTTGCACCCTTATCTGGTAGAAGCTTCAGGTTCTGTAAATGATGTTCATGAGAATTTTTTATCTTTCTACCCATCTTGGTGGAACCTAGGTGTCCAAGTCGACCATGCCTAAGCATGAATAACTCAAGGTCATTAAACTTCTGGCTAATGACATTATGAGAATTGACTGTTTGAATTCTCGAATGGCACACCCCATAAGAGAGAGCTTTTAAAGCTTCTTTACAACATTCTTTTGGTACATAACATATGAAGTAATAAAAAAAACTTCATAAAAATGCTCATTTTTCATTTCAAGGTGGTAGTTACGCCAAATATTGTCAAAAATCAACATATTCTTCTGGAATCCGGAATAATATAAGGTGTCAATAGTAATAACTTTTACACCACCAGAATGACACACGCTCTTCCGGAGCCATCTATCATATTATTCGAACTCAAAGTAGTATTTCACATTTCCCTTAAACCTCTTCAAGGTTATAAAATTATTATTGGTTCAAAAAATTGTGATTGTTGTTCCGTTGGCTACGAGACAAATATCTCTATCGTTTATTTAATGCTGAATAAATTACTTGTGGAATCCATATCCTTTGGCACAGATAGACGACAGAAAATAATAATAAATCTATTAAAAAAAACATTTAGGCTACTTCGGGAACCCAAAATTTTATGATTTGTTCCTGGAACCCATTATTTCCACAGACCACTTTTGAAGTCTATTTTTATGAATTATTGCTGGAACCCATAATATTTGGATTACCACAGGAAACCACAATTTCTATGTTGGACCGCTTCTGACGTCAACAAATCCATGAATTGCTTCTGGAATCTATTATTTACAAACAAATGATTTAAGAACAAATGAAAATGAGGGGTACATAAAAAAAAACATACATAGGTCACCTTTAGGGTCGATGAAATATTAATTTACAAATGTGCACATGAACATATTTCTCATGGCAAAAATTGCCTCACTATCAATAACAGGTTACTTCAGGAACCACTGACATAGACCGGCTATCAGTTCGTTACAGGTCACTTCTGGGACCGATCAGCTAGCAAAGCGCGCATTTTGAGTTCACATGATGCCACACAATATTCCAGCTTCTGGTGGAATGGTTTGGAATTTTCCAGAGATTATTAAAGCCGAGAAAAATCAAATTTACGCCATCCTTCAGGGATGTGATAATTTCTCGCTTTACCGGTATTAAAACCGTTAATACCATTAAAAAAAACGTAAAATTATTATTAAAGTTCGCGGAGTCGTGAATCTCACATTTCCCATACTTACCAAGAAATACAAATTAACACATATATCGAGCTGATATATATATATATATATATATATATATATATGCGCCTTAATTAGTATAAGGTTCAATTTAACGGTATAAATTGAAACCATAATCCGTTATGATATCCTGATCAAAACAAAAATAATACTGGTAAGTACATGGTTAGAACCATATTTAATGAAAATAAAGTAGGAAAAGTTAGAGAAAAAAGAAAATAATCTCTGCCGATTATCGATGTCGTTTTCCACCAATTGATCAAATGAATCAGCCATAATAGTAGCTTAACCATCGCGACGTGCTGATAACGTGTTGCGTATTCGCTATTCGATCACGCTATTAAGAACACTCAACTATATCTCTTAAGATATGTTAACCGGAAATAAAAGTAAGAAAGTAAGACTAGTCATATTAAAATGAGAGAGAAATGAGCATCAAGCTTTTTATTTCTTCGTGTATGTTAATATTACATCCTCTCGGACTAATACATTCGGTGGGTATTTAGGGCGTCCACAATGGGACGAGCATCCCAAAAGACCAAAGACTAAAATTTTTAGTCTATGGTCCGGTCCAAGAACAACCGTAAATAATCGGACGGTGTTCTAATAGAACGCCTGGTGTTGGGCGGTATCCCAGCATAACGCTTGTTGAGACGGGAGGAATCCTAGCACAACGCTTGAGCCAAGCGGAATCCTAACGTAACGCTTGATGTGGTGCGGGAGCGGAAGATACCTCCTGATTGTAGACGGTCCCCTAGGACCACGCCCAAGAGACGGGCGGAGAACTAGCAAATCGCCTGATGGGACGGTGTCCCAGCATCACGCCTGGTTAAGTTGGACATGTGCGAATGGAGCGTGTGACATGATAGGGACATGCGGTGTCCTAGCGCCTCGCCTAGAATTCCAAGCGGATCGCTAGGAGCCCGCCCCATCATCTCTTCCTTATTCTTCAGCCGTAACTTTTTTCAAAAGCAAACACAAGCAAACCCTCTTCCGCCTCCCCCTCTTGAACCCTATTCTTAACAAACGATCCCCCAAAGAACCGCCTATGATTTTGAAGCTCCGCTCAAGCTTTTTCCAAACATCCAAGCGCAATCAAGGTAATTTTTTATTTTAAAAAAAAAATATATTTGTTTTGTAAATTAAATTTAGAGTATGTTTTATTATTATGTTTTGTTAGTTAAATTGGTTATATATATTCAATGATTAAACATGTGATTATGAAATAGAGATATTTATGTTTTAGAAATTGTAATTATGTAATTGGGATAATTGTTAGGGTTTATGAATGTTGTAAATTGGGTATAAAAAATTGATGATAATTTGTTGAATTGAAGATAAAATTGATTAAGTTATCGTTTAATTTGATTTGGGTTGTGGTTAATTTTTTGATGAATTGACTAGATTGTCTTGAAAATTTGGGAATTTGGACTGTTTATGTTTTAAAACCTATGGAATATATAATTGGGGAATTTTGATGATTTTTGGTACAATTGAGGCTTTGATATTGGAGTATTTTGTGAATGATGAATTTTGTTCAAAAATGTTTGATTTTTGTATGTTGGTACATATGATTATGTAATTAGATAATTACTTTTGTAATTATGAAATTATTATGCTTTTCCTTGATTTATTGATTAATGTAGATTTTTATCTTTCTGCATTGTGGGGATTACTCTTGATTTTCAATGTTGTATGAACTGTTTGCCCATATGTCGCGCAGTTTGACGTCCAGATTCGTTGGCCGAAAGAAGAGGGCCAAAAAGACTAAAATTGTTGAGGATTCAGATGAAGACCGTATTATTGAAGAAACGGTAGATGTTCCCGGTTTGGAACACTATACAGTTGTGGAAGATACTGAGGGTCACGCCTCCACCAATATTACGTATTCAAGCGACGCCAATTTCAAGTTTTCACATCGTGGTTCCCTCAAATCGGTTCTTCAGACCTATGCAGGTATTGTTAAACATAGCCATAGGGTCAAATATATTATTGAAAAGGGAGGATGAGACCGATTACTTACCATAGATGTAGTAGATTCATCGCATGCACTTATTGACTATATTGTTGAACGCTTTTGGGATACCACAAACACCTTTCACTTTTCGTTTGGTGAGCTTGGGTTCACACCCCTTGATTGAGTAATGTTGACAGGCATTATTATTGGTATTGGTAGTCGTATTTCGTATGACTCATGGAAGTTCCAATTTGAATATGTCCGGGTGCATATTTTTCCTGAACTTAAAGATAGTGCGGTTTGTAGAAGAGAAGGTATTCCCAGCCAGTGGGTTTCAGATGCAATTACGGTTAAATTTTTGAGCACATATTTTGATCCACAAACGTTGGTTGCGGCTAACGATGATAGTAGACTTGCTGATAGAGTGGCCATAGCCTTCTATATGTATGTTTTGGGTCAGTTCTTCTTTTCAAATGCAAAAACCTATATTGATGCTGGATGGTTAGCTGTTTTTGAGGATCTAAATGCAGTTAACGATTATGACTGGGGTACTGCTGCATTTTCGAAATTGTATTCCGGTCTCGCCGCATCTGGCAGGGGACAAAAGTCATTAGTCGGACCCTTCCAAATATTGGAGGTAAATTTCTTAGTGTTATTTATAATTCTTTTAAATTTTTTTTTTTGTTGCTCAGTTATTTATTCCATTGATTGTCATGATATTCTAGTTTTGGGGGTACGAATATCTGGGCATTTGTCGTCCAAAGAACCCTTCGCCTGAAAGTGAACAAATGTGGCCTAAATGTTGTCGGTGGACGAGAAGTCGGAGGAAGAGTATTGATATTGTTCGTTCAAAGACTTCTATGAATCATTTGTCTGTAGACGATGTGACCTGGTAACCGTGGGAATCTGCGATCATGGTCCTGGATTCTGAAATTGGACGGAAAGCTGTAAAGCTCTCAAAGAAAAGGGTTATATTCTCTTGGCTAGGTACTGTGAGTTTATAAATTTATTTCCATTGGAATGTTATTTATTTTCTTTGAATTTCAGTTAAATGATTGGTGTATTTGTTTATTGTAATTTTCTTGGATAAAGAATAACATGTATCTCGGAGATCGGTGTTGGAGGCAGCACCATCAAACATGGGGCGTTCCTAGCAACCCGCCTAGTCGTATTTCCAATTTCAGTGACGACGAGGTTGAGGAGATGAGCGAAAACTGTCTGGTCCATGCAAGTGAATTAGTACGTATCGTTAACTATGATCTGTATATGGAGTATTGGCGACACGTGACTAACCTGCATAAATATGCCACGAAACTCGATTGGGAGGTTGAAACATACGGTTATGCCGGTGACCGTATTAAACACAACATCCAACGTCCACGTGAACATGTACCCATTCCGCCTCAACAACAGCTACCATACGTAAGTATACAACAAAACACTGTAATTTGATTTTAGTATACAGTGATGGTTCAGAATTTGATTTTATTTTTTTCATAACAGGTCGCGGCTTATGATTTAGCTCAAGATTATGCTAATTTTACCCACGAGTTTCGTAACTTTACGTTAAATGAAACTAAGGAGAGGATTGACTTTTTCACGGCCAAAGATGCAGAAATACAGGGTCTACGAAATGAAAACAACATGTTGAACTCACAGCTTGCCCATTTTCGTCAACAACAACCATCCATTGGGTTTGGCACGTATGCTCAAACTATGTCACCACCGATGTGGAACACCATGGATCAGGGATCGTCATCAACAATGCAATCAAATAACTATAATTCCAGATCACCTTTGCCTCCGTTTATTCCCCCGCGCTCGACGTCCGAGAATCAAGATACGGAAGAGTAGTAATTCATTAGCATTGAATTGTTAGTTGAACAAAAAACTTTTTATTTTGTCAGATTTAAATTGTCTTTTCAAATTATTTTTCTTACATTTATAATCGTTTATTTTATTGTTTTGTTACCCTGAACCCGCTTTTTCTTACCTGCTTTTTGTTTCATCTCCTAATATTTATAATCGTTTATTTTATCCTTTATATTTGTTTTGTATTGTCAAAACTCTGAATTTTCTTTCCTTTGTCGTTTTGGTCATTTGGTATTGTCTTGTCAACCGACATTTCATATCTCTGATGCGTCTGTCCACCCCACTTGCCTCAACTCTGCTTTTGCATTAAAATACCAACCGTGTATTGTCAATTCAAAACTCAAAATCTTATCTTAATTTGCCTATAAATTGAACACTCGATTCTCCAATTAAACAAACCAAAAATACAAACATCAAAAAACAAATGGCATACTATCAAAATAACAATCAGTACTATGGTTCTTGTTCTTATATTCCTCCTCCTCCTACTTCTTCTTCTTCTTCTTCTTCTTCTTCTTCTTCATCAGGTGATGATGATAACAATAGTAATTACTCATCAGACGAAGGTTCACTTGCATTGAGACAAAATAACCAAGCAATCACTGCGGGATTAATTGTTTCAAGTATGAATTGGCCACATACCCGTATCCAAATACCAAGAGAACGTGATGCCGGTGCAAAACTTCTATGGAGAAATTACTTTTGCAGAAACCCGACGCTTCCTCCTAATGTATTTCGTAGAAGATTTAGAATGCGGCGAGAATTATTCAACCGTATATTGGGAGATGTCGTAGCCGTAAATAATTATTTTGTTCAAAAAAAAGATGCTTGTGGTGTTCTTGGATTAACCCCTCAGCAAAAAGTTACTGCAGCAATACGAATGTTAGCTTACGGATGTGCGGCAGATGCAATAGATGAGTATTTACAGATCGGAGAAACCACAGTTTTGGAAGCAACTCGTAGGTTTTGTAAAACGATAGTCCATCTGTACGAGAAAGAATATTTGCGCACACCAACTAAGCGTGATGTTGAACTGCTTCTTGCTGAGAACAAGGAAAGGGGATTTCCGGGGATGCTTGGTAGTGTTGATTGCATGCACTGGAAATGGGATAATTGCCCATCGGCTGAATCAGGTGCTTACACTGCGTACAAAGGTAGTGAAAGTATTATCCTGGAGGCAGTGGTGTCATATGATCTATGGTTTTGGCATGTATTTTTTGGTATGCCTGGTTCTAACAATGATATAAATGTGATGAACCGTTTGTATATTTTCAAAAAGCTAATCAATGGGAAAACACCGGCTGTGAACTTTGTTACCAACAGACATCAGTACGATATGGGGTATTATCTTGGTGATGGAATATACCCGGAGATAGCTACTATTGTGATGTCGATTAAACATCCAGATTCTCAGAAGAAACAAAAATTTCTTCTATGCAGGAGGGTTGCCGAAAAGATGTAGAACGAGGCTTCGGGGTACTGAAAATCAATTTGCAACCACCAAGCAACCAACACGAATGTGGAATCCAGACGTATTAGCATATATAATGAAAACTGTAATCATTCTACATAATATGATATTGGAGGATGAGCGTTTACCCGGTGATTGGTCGCATGAGTATGATCAACGCAGCCACGGTGCTCCGGTAAATATTTCTATACACAACACTGCTGAACTTTCAAGAATGAGAATGAACCAACGCCGACGTGCAGTATTCGAAAAAGATACTCATATTCGCTTGCGAAATGACTTGATCGAACACTTATGGTCAGATTTTGGTAAGGATTAAAAATTTGTAAATCCTATGGATAGGTTTTATGGGTAAATCTCTTGTAAACCCCCCTGAGACATAACTCGGCCGCTAGGGGAACCTAGGGGTTTAAAGGCTTGCTGCACATGCTAAGTGTAGCCGCGATGCCTGCGAAAGTGAGTTTAGCTCTACTTATTAGCTCATGTTATTTTTTTTATCATAAATTACAAACTCATTTCCTAGCCGAAGAGTTGTCTCATTTGAAAATGGAGTAATGAGTTTGATTTATGTAAAGAGAATTCATGAAAAATTCTGTATTTAGAGAGAATTCATGTTAAGTAGTATGTTTTTGAAAATACTAGCCGTTAAGTCTCTCTCTTTATCCTATAAATACATCTGTTTTCTTTACCAAATACCACACGCACCTAGTTTCATACACTCTACAAATTTCATTTAATCATCTCCTCTTTGTAATTCACTTCATAACTCTACGTACAAACATGGCAACATTTGATTCAGCTGGCATAACGAAACTCTACGTGAAGATGTCATAGCTGGAAGGGTTGAACCTGAAACCTTTTAGGGGAGGATCTACATCCAATATGCTCGAGAATATGGAAATCCAAAGCAAAGATCTCTTGAACAAATTCATGATAGATACCAACTTATCCGAATAGGGATAGCTGATTATATAGCTATACAACAACGGATCTTTAACCCCACCCATTTAGGCTTGTCGACCCAACAATTTGTAAGTATCTTTTACATAAGCTAAGTTGTTTGGTCTTCCAATAACAACATAGTTAACTTGATGAATTATGTTTTTTTTTCCTATGCTTCTGTAGGAGGATCTCGCAAAAATGCACTACTATCAGGAAAAAGGAGAAGAGTTTACATTTGTTGAAAGCTACGAGTTCATTAAGTCCAAAGTGTAATCGAAAGTAACTGTTAACTTTATCAACCGATTTTGAGATTTTTTCTAACTTTTGTCAAAGTTTCGTTGTAATCGGTAGTAATTTTTTAACTTTATCTTCGTATTCTGGAAAATTTTCAAATATTCTCTCAGAGTTTGGTTGTAACCGGAAGTAACTTTATTTTGTAACATCATTTCATTGAATCGAAAAGGCATACATAGCGTAACGTTAAAGGAGATGAAATATAATAAATCAATAGATTTAGACACTTAAGAAAACCTATTATCAAACCTTCAACGGGTCGTATGACGCCCGGGACGATGTTCTTCACATCTTCGGAGAATAATCAACACAAAAGGATTGTATTCTTCCATCACCCTTAGGATCTCGAAATGAGGTTGGTACCTGAAACCTGAACGTTTCCATCTTCTCCATTCCTCCAGAGATCTGGCAACAACTTCATCATCAGTTTCATTCCTAATTTTTCTTTCATTCACCTTAGCGGTTAAAGAAGAAAATTCTAGTACTGCCCTTGTGATTTCCATATATCGACAAAAAAGACCTGCTCTGTTCCGGTTATTGCGGTTACCGGTTTCATTACAAAAGTTAGCATGAATATCTTCTAACCATTGCATGTTCATTGAACCATTCATCCGACGTTCATGACCCCTTGATGGATAATGTAATACTATGTTTCGACATAGGCATAAATCTTCCTCTAGGGTAAAATTCTCTGCATTAAGCCTAAAATTTTCGTAAGCCATAATTATGAAAACGATAGATTATAAATTTTCTATGAAATGTAAAAGATGTGGATTTGAAATGGGAATGATAGATATAAATTCATTTATTTATAGGTGTATCAGAATACAAATTATAGCCGTTGACAACGGTAACAAAACGGTAACAAATTATCCAGGAGGACTCCTAGGGGCGCGCCTAGAATCGAGCGGCGTCTTAGCGCCTCGCCTATATCTGAGCGGAGTCCTAGCAACACGTTTTATTGTAGGCGGTATCCTAGGATTACGCTCCAACTAAGCGGTATTCTAGCATTACGCCTGTTAGTGGGCGTGATCCTAGAGTCTCGTTTCATCAGGCGTACTTCCAGAATAACGCTTGATCAGGCGTATTCCTAGCTTACCGCCCGTATTTTTGAGCGTTGTCCCAGAATAACGCTTGGTGCCAGGCGATTCACTACGGTGCCGCTTGATGCTAGGAGGAACACTACGAGCCCGCTCGACTATACCATGTTTAGTCCAGAAAAAACCCAAATCTAGTCTGCTACAGTGGTTATTCCGGACTATCCACTAAATACACTCGTTCCACGCGCCACCAATTTCCGGACTAAAGACTTCTTTTGCTCTTTAATCCGACTTATAATCGTCTCATTTTGGACGCTCTTACCTACCCCAAATATAAAAAGTAGAGAACATTAGCCATGTATATGTGGAGGACCTAGAGGTGTTATTATATAATGTCTATCCATTTTAGATTAGCTTAACCAAGTCAAATTTATCTGTTATTGAATAATATTTTAACCAGTAGAAGATTCTCGGTGGTCATCCACTAATTCAATACCGACTTTATATAACATTGTTTAATTTTACATACCATTTAAAGACCATAGATGAAAAGATATCCAATGATCATCCTATTGCGCCAAATCTACTTGTTATAATGAATTGGCTTGACTCACAAGCCGAACCAATTATCTCTTTAATCTGTTTTTGAGTTAGGTAACAAGAAGATCTCCGTATAACAAAAATAAGGGATGCTCCTATATCTCCCCGAATAAAAACTTCAATTGTATAAGGAGTCATCGTCTTCCTCCTTTTATCTTCGTCTACGTTTACTTGTATAAATTATATTTTTTTCCTAAAATGCTATAGAAGTTTTAGTGATCCAATAAAATCGGTGCACCATGGATAGTGTATGCGATGATGTGGAGAAGGATGATGAGCTTGATGTTCCGGTGTATATGGATGTGGATGAGATCCAAAATGAGACAGATTGTAGCGACATATCCACCCCTATAAAAGAAGCTAACAATACAATGAAAACACCATCGGTTGTAATAATTTTTAAATTATATGAGGAAGCTTATGCTTATTATAGTGAGTATGGGATACATGAAGGGTTCAGGGTGAGGATTCGATCTACAGATAAAACTTGTGCCGGATTTGATCAAGTGACGTCAGCACTTCGTTTGTTCCCCAAAAGGAAAAAGGAAAAAGGATAATGTAGATAGAATAGACCCAAAATTTAACAGTTGTAGTACTATCTAATGTGAGTGTAAGGCGGAGATGCGAGTTCTGTATAGTACAATCTTGTGCAAGTGGAGAGTAACAAAATTTTTAGATGTGCATAACCATAAATTTGTGTCTCCTATGAAAAGGATACAACTGCGGCCTAATCGATACATGCCGGGAGAAGCAAAAGATTTAACTGGGGTATTCAACTATAGGATTTGACAAAAGAAACTGTTATAATCGTTTGCGTATTATTAGGGAAGTTGGGGATGCTCAATCAGTTCTCAATTATTTTCAAAGTAAGCAAAGGGAAAATCCTAAAATTTTCTACTCACTTCAAGTTGATGGAGATGGGAGAACAGTTAATTTCTTTTGGGTGGATGCTAGGTTGCGTATGGCTTATGAGCATTTCGGCGACGTGTTACATTTGACACCACATATAGGACAAACAAATATCAAATGCCATTTGCACCTTTTACTGGAGTAAACCATCACTACGGGTCCATACAATTTGGGTGTGCACTTCTTCAAGATGAAACTGAAGCTACTTTCGTTTGGTTGTTTAAAGAATTTCTTAAGGCAATGGGTGGACGCCATCCGACATCTATTATTACTGATCAAGATTCTGCTATGTGCGCTGCTGTAAGGGAAGTATTTCCTAATACGCGCCACCGTTTTTGCCTTTGGCACATAAAGAAAAATCAGAATCAAAATTCAAGCCTGATATGAAAATATGCATCCATTGGACATACAACGTACATGATTTTGAAGAGATGTGGAAATCTTTACTTAAAGATTATGATTTAGAAAAGAATGAGTGGCTCGCAAACTTGTATGAAATTCGTGAGGATTGGATACCAGTATACCACCGTGGTACGTTTTTTGCTGGAATGAATACAGCAGGCCGTAGTGAAGGAGCAAATGCGTTCTTTAAAGAATTTCTCTCACCAAAAACCAACTTAAGAGAGTTTGTAATTAGGTATGATCAGGCATTGACAAAGATTGTCGAGACTGAAATTGCAGAAGATTATGGATCCGAGCAGAAGGATCGTCTTGTAAGCGAGAACAACTTAATTTTGAAGCATGCAGCAACCATTTATACACGTAATATCTTTGACAAGTTTCGTGAACAATTAGTTGATTCAATTCGTTTTAGATCAGAAGAGATAGACGTTGACAGAGCTTTCAAAATGTATTCAGTTAAAGATAAAGAAGGGCCTGCACATTTTACTGTGAAGCTGAAGGCAGACACAAACGAAGCGTATTGCACATACAAGTATTTTGAGTTCATGGGATTACCTTGCAAACATGTGCAACAAATTTTAAATAGACTTGAAATCGATGAAATTCCCTTACATTTCATCTTAAAACGTTGGCTCAAAGGCGCGAACTTGTTTAGAGTAGTTGATGGAAAAACTACATGGGATAAATACGAGTGTGCTGAGGCACTTAGGCTCACCCACTTATGTAGGATATCAACACAAGTGTGGTCTAGTGCTTCAAAATGTGATACTCCTGTATAAGATCGCACTAGCAGGCATCGAAGCAATGTCTACACAGATGGCTCAAGAGCAACAGAAACAAAGTCAAAGTGATAATATCAATAGTAATCAAGTAGAAGCTTCAAATAATGTTGAAGAAACAATTCAGTTACAGGTTAAAGATCCTGTAGTATCACAAACCAAGGGTAGACCGAAGGGGAATGTAAGTAAAACTGGTCAAATAATGAGCTTGATTGAAATGCCGCCAGAAAAGAAAAGAAAGTGTGGTCACTGTCATATTCCAGGTCACGACAAAAGAAAATGTCCGGGAAACCAATAGATATAATTCTGTAAAAGTAGCTTGTGAAGTTGTTCATGGTAACAACTCACTTAAAAGTACTTATGTTGAGGATGATGCTGATATATGCATCCTTGAAGACATCAGTGGCCCCAGAATTTCAACTTCAGTTATAGTGCATGGAAAATCTCTTGTTACAGCTCACCGTTCTGGATTCAATGACTCCATTAACCCAGAAATGGGAGTCACGCGGATTAAGGCAGATGATGAAAGACTAATTTTCGAATGGCATTGCAGGTGATTTCCACCAACACGTGTTTAGTAATCTAACTGGGAGTATAACGTGTTGAAATATATGTTCTGCATTGAGATTGATTTCAGTCCAAGTTAAGGTTTTTAAATGTATGCGTTTTTTTCTTCTTCATAGTGAGTAACAGCCTAATTACATACTATCTCTGATTCTGGAAAAGTGTTACTGTCACTTTTTCATTTTAGCCTAAAAATATGTCAAATTAAAAAAATGATAGCAACTCTTTTCCAAAAACGGAGGGAGTATTATTGTATCTGGGGTTTTAATTTGATGAATGGCTATGAGGTTCATTTTCTTATAATTTAGTGTGCTCACCTAATTTAAGTTTTTGTCAGGTGATTTGAATTGCACTTCAGTCTCTGATTTAAATTTTACCAAAAGTCCAATAGTATATGTAATGATGCAACATTCCTACCTGAATTGCGTGACGCTGAGTTATTTGATGTACATGGTACCAAGAACAATAGGCATAACGCCCGTACATGTTACAGGGAGTTAATAAATCATCTGAAATAGATAAATACATGTTAAAGGGAGTTAATAAATCATCTGAAATAGATAAAATGCAACACAATGGAGAAATCCATATCACAACATTTGAAATTCCATACGTTAATACTTCGATAAAATCTAATAAATATGATTGTAAGTTGTCTAAACAAGTAATAAAATTTTCCATATAAACAGTAAAAGCTAAAGCTTTAATGCTTGAACATAATATATAAGAATAGGAGTATCATACCCTGAGAAGACTTCTCCTGATGTATGAATACACTTTACATAATTTGCATTAAGCCAAACACCACCCATCCGTGGAACCGATCTATCTCTTATGATGTTGTACAACTCAGCATTGATATTCATTATTTCTTTAGTAGCAGCATAATCTGTCCTCTACAAATTCTTTACCCTTGCTTGTACTATAGAGACTTATCAAAGTCTGTTTTGTAATATTGCATAATAGGTTCTTATTTTCTAGCTATATAGTTCAAAAATCCCTTATCCATCAGTAAAAGCTCTGGCTTGAGTGACGTTGCTGAATGGTGAATACTCTTTGAACTAACAGTTCAAAATTAACAAGCAGTAGACATTAAATTCTCATATTCCCAAGGCTGGGCTCAATGCATAGTTTTCATTACTCTTGGTAATATTATCACCTCAAGTGTAGTCCATTATTTCAATTGACATGTTACATCTGCAAAGGTATTACCGAGTGACAAGGTCATGTATTATACTAATTTTTTCGATTTTTTCTCTTTTTTTAGTCACAACCGAGTGGAACCATCTGCTTCCCTGAGAACGGTGCATGTGAATTTGATGTTCGATACCAGAGAGAATTGGGTGCAAAACTGTTAGGTTGTTTAAAATTGAACGAAGAAGAACGTAGATTTCTCTCTTGAATTGGATTTTTTTCCTGGTTATTTTCCTTCGGAGTGAAGATATTGAGATTCTACTGCCTAACAGAAAGACATGGAAATAAGATAGATACGGCTAGGCTTGGAGCCAAGCCCATTCATTATAACAAGTGGATTTGGCCCACTAGGATGACCATTGGATATCTTTTCATCTATGGTCTTTACATGGTGTGTAAAATTAAGTAAATTTTCTAAGTAACAGGATCCGCTCCATTGGATATATAAGAGGGATAAAGCCATAAAAAAGGTTGGCTGTGGTCGGTTGTTAACTGGGCTGGGCTGGTTATCTTTTTTTTTTTTTTTTTTTTTTTTTCGAACGATATTTTTTGGGACCATCTTCATTTTGCTAAGGTCATTAGAAGTAATTCTTACTCTCCCAACCATATAATTCTAGTAATAGTAAAAATATCCTCATTTAATTAGAAGGTAATAATCAGAGTTAGTTAACTTAGTTAGTTGTTAGTCTTAGATGAGATAAAATATTTGAGTTAGTTATATTGTTGTGTTAGAGAATTAGAATTATTGAGAGAAAGAGAAGTAGAAGTAGAAGGAGAAGAAGAAGAAGAGTTTTGGGGAAAAAAAATTTGAAACCTAGATTTGGTGATTCATAAATTCAAAATGAGTGATTCTAGTGCAAGCTCAGAGGAACTGGAACCTTCAAATCGTAGAGTTAACAAAGTATTCGTTAATCTTTGATAGGATTCTAGGAAACCTATATAAATAATCGTAATTGCACGGCGTCTAACTAGTAGACAACGACAAATATGGGTCAAACCCACAGGGAGCGGTGGAAATACTGCAATCAATATATCTAATCAACTAACCAAAAATGATATTTTTGGGATTTTTAGAAATAAGAATGAAACAAATAAATTAAACTAAACGAATAAAGTAAATACAATAGAAGAGTCGGTAGCTAGGGAATTTGGTTTCCACCAACTTAATCATGAAAAATTCATATAATCTACAAACATAATTTCTGTAATACTCGAGACAATTATTAAAATCAATAAAATATTTTAATAAAATCCTAATTGTTTTAGTTTCACCGATGCAATTTCCTTCGCTTCTAATGTCATAATCCTAAAATACTATTCATCAATCAAAAGCATACACCGTCAAAGAACTTAACCCAAGCACGACATATCAATCACAAAGCATAAATAGTCAATGAAATCATATAAATCAATTAAATACCAAACTTTTATGAAATGGAATTACTAGTCATTTAATCATGCGAAAATGTTATTAAGGATTTCACATGAATCCACAATTAAAATTGGTTTCTACCTAACACCCTAGTTACAAAGCAATTAGAACATGTCTATGGGTTTCTCAAAACTCATAAAAATAGATAATAGTAGAAGAGAGAATAAGATTAGCCCTTTTTTGAACCAAGGATCCCCAACCAGACGTCTCCACCTTCTTCCTCTGTACACCTTCTTCCGCCTCCATAGAAAACTCTTCGTCCCAGATCCCAACTCCGAATAAACCCCCGTTTCTCTTTGTTGTCCGGTTTTGTTTTTATACCTAATCTCTCTTAATCTGTCACGTGCTAGTCCCATCACAGCCTCAATAGGAATCCGAAGTACGAACCACCTATTTCTTCACCTGACACTCACGTGTTGCTAGAACTTGTCTCTGTTTTCACGTGTGATGTCCACTTCATAACTCCAATCTCACCAACTTCTCCGTCTCACAAGCCACAGACCAGACACAAACTCAAAGCCAAACAAATGTATCAACTCTTTTCAACCAATCAACCACCGCTAACTCACATTTTTTTACCGTCACGTCAACATCCAAACACACTTGCTTTTACTTTTTCAATCAGCCACAACAAATGAGAACTTTTTTCCCTTTTGTTTAACCGAGCCATACAACCACTTTTTTTCTTTCTTTGACCATTGTTCCCCACTAACCTTCTCAATGACTTTTTTCTGCTTTTTGTTAGACTCCAAAAACTCTCTCGGTATCACCTTTCACCGGACTTTAATTATTACTCCAACCAACAACCTCGTGCTAGTCAGCCAAAAGAAAAGTAAAGAACATATCTCCACCAAAGAAGTCATCTCCATCAGCCAACCACTCTATCTCTATCGGTCTATGCTTTGCCGTCGGCCAACAGAAATGGCAAATAATTGTAATTCTAGCCCATATTTATTTGTACCATCGGGTTTTAGGTAAACATCCTATAAAAACATAAAAATAATGATTTAGTTTAAAATTGAGAACTAGTAAACATAAATTGGATGGTAAAAATGTATAAATAAAGTGCCTATCAATCCTCACAACGATTCAATGATGGATGATTTGTTAGATGGTGAATGTTTTATTCCCCAAACCCAATCTCAATCTCAAAACGAAGGTTTTTACGAGATAAACGAGGATCACAACGAAGAATATGAAGATTATAATGCTTTTGATGCTCATGTATACTTGTTAATGTGTTTTTGTTGCTTGGATTGGCTTAAATTTGGTGAAAATATATGATTTTATAGCTTAGATTCGGCAAGCTCGATATAGTTCGTCTAGGACAATGAAGTACACAAGTAGCCGAATTCGGAGTTCATGGAGTTTTGGACTAAGTTAGGCTACCTAATTGATGAAATCCTAATGTTCGGCTAGTTCTGGCTGAATCAGAGTAATGTTCGGCTAGTTCGAACCCAAACTTTTCTTAGCCGAACTCTTAGGTATAAAACTAGCGGGAACTTTTGAGTACAAAGTTTGGCAGTGTATGGTCCTAGCTGAACTTAAATATTCGATTCATATAGGCTATGTCGACCTAGCCGAACTGTTAAGTTCGATTAGATATAGAAAATTATTCTTAGCCTAACTTTGTAGTATTTTTTTTTGTCACAACTAACATTGTCATATAGTTTATCGATCCAATCGGAACTTGTACCTATGAATGATCAACCAACTCCTGTTGATATTATATACGAAGATACATCACATCATTATACGAATGACTTGGTACGCTACCAATTTATGTGCACTTAGATGTTTCAAAGAAAAATTGTCAAGTTTTGTAACTTTGTGTTTTGCTCAATGTAGACATGGGATAATCCCGATGAAACAAGAAGTTAGGCTAGAAAACATGCAAAACGGGATATGTGTGTATTGGTTTTGAATAGAAAATCTAGCAAAACCCGTTTTGAAATGGTTTATGAGAGAAGTCGTAAGCCCGAAAGCTACAAGAAGAAGGGTTATATGTATATCGGAAAGACCGGGAGGAAGAATGTAACTATCTCAAAGAAGACTAATTTCCCGTTCAAGCTTGTATTTAATTTCAACAAAGAATTAGGGAAATGTGTTATATTCAAAGTTGCGGAAGGTAGACGTAACCACCAACGTCCTGAACATCTTGAAGGACATTCAGTCGCCGCAAGGCTCCCTCTTAAAATGAAGAAACTAGCTAAGATGAGGAAAATGCGTATTCCACCGATTACTAGGCTTCGCATAATTAAATAAGATAATAAGGATAACTCTTCTCTTTGTCCACTATTTACAATGCAAACGAGACGTTGAAAAAGAAGGAATTGAGAGATATGAAGGTAATGCAAAAAAAAATTTATGTAGCACAACAGAAAAACTACGTCGTTCAAAAGCAAGTAGGTTCGGTGGAGAAATTACACATCTCTTTATTACGCATCCGATGTGCGTTCATTTGGCGTAATGCTTTTACCAAGTTCTTATAATGGATTGCACTTACAAGACTAATAAGTACGAGATGCCATTGTTGAATGTTGTTGGACGCACATCGACCAAGTTACCGTTTAGCGTTGTGTTTTATTTCTTGAAGGATGAGCAGGAGCCTAGTTACACTTGGGCGATGCAACAAGTGAGGTCAATTTTCCGAGGTGATAATATTCCTGGAGTTAAAGTCACCAACAACGAAGTCGCACTAATGAATGAAATAAAGGTAGTTTTCCCGTTAGCACATAATCCTTTATGTATCTTCCACATATAGTGTAATGTGATGCATAGGTGCAAGCCTCAAATTCTACCACCAAAGAGAAAAGGTTATGATGAGATAAAAAAGCTAACGGAAAATGAACAAGCCAAAGCGAAAGAGGAATTTGATAAACAATATGAATTAAATGAAGCCAAATGGGCTTGTTTCTCCAATGAATGAAACTCATTGACCTGGTCTCTCACCGAGGATGATTACAATCTAAATCTTGAGACGTTTATCGGGCATTAGACTAGCCCCGAGTACACGGATATGATCAAAGAGAAGTTCCAAAAGAGCCTTTTCTTCAAGATTAAGAAATAAGATGATCTTTCATTGCTCAAGGGAATCCATTTTAATGTGTTTCATGCGTGTATTAAGAAGTTGATGGTAGAAGTCGATTTGATTAAGGATTGGGACACAAAGCCGTACAAGGTGTGTGTTTGTGAGCCGATGGGATTACCTTATCGCCTTATTATAGTCAACTACAAACATGGTGTGATTCCTATAGATGACATTGATCCATTTTGGAAACAATTAACTTTCAACATCCTATGGAAAAGCCTGGAGAAGACTTTGGGGATACCGAATTTGGAAGAACCGTATTTGAGATGTAACGTTACATGAAAAAAAATTCAACAAAAAATCTTTTGGGATGACATGAGGACGATCCTTTATCCACACACTTCGGAGAATGTTTATGAACCCGAAAAATGTAATCCCAAAAGTAAGCCATGCACCAAAGAAACAAGGAAACAAGCGAGGAAGTATGCCAAGATTTTGGCTAAGAAGTATGGTGACATCCACGCTAATCATCGAGATCCTTCGATCACGAGTACACTGCAGAAATGTACGCCGAAAATCAAACAAACGAGGTCGGGGTAGTGAGGAAAAATCCGAACCAAGTGAACGAGATATGAAAAAAACAGGTCCGATGTTTCCATCGCCACCAAGCAAACCACATATTCGAGACTTGAAGCTAAAGGGTCCCATGTTTCCTAATCAACAAAATGGTCGAACATTTGTTGATATGGCGTACTTGGAAGAACTACCTCAAATCATTCATGAGTACGTTGATGTAATTTTATATAGTGGTAAAAAGAGGTTCGATTCTCGAACTTGTGAAGGTAATGATTTTAGAAAATAATGATTCTACTTAACTCTAGAAAACTCCAGGAATAATAAAAAGACTAAATAACCTAAATATGATTTTTGAATAATTTTAAAAACACCAGGAATCAGGAATCAGGTAATTCTAACAACCTATGTGATTAATCGGATAATTCTTTTTAAATTAATTGAAGCACAAATAATTGCCAAACTTGGTTTTGTTATGCTAACAAACAGAGGTAAATCACAAGCATGGACTATCAAAATTAATTAACTAAGCATAATCCATCAAGCAAAAGCACAACTGTTGAAAGAAAACCGTTTCTTACTATTCAAAACTATGCAATTTTAATGATAAAAGAATTATAAATAATTATTAGAAAATAATTAAATCACATAAAATTGAGAAAATTACCTTATCCATCATCCCAGTAAATAGACTTAGCTCATGGTGAAGAAAACTTGCTCAAAAGTTGATTTCATTGCTCAAAATATTGATTACAAGGTTGAATAACGCTGTAAAAGCTGATTTGATACGCTTATATGCGTTACAGGAGAGGGTTCAGCTGTTACAGAAGAGTTTAAGCAACAAATGGTTTGAAGCAATAGACAACAGGAAAATTCAAATCAGCAACACTTATAAATGTTACTGAGTCTTCTTCTCCGGCAGTGATGGATGAAGAACAGCCGGCCGGTGCAGCAGCAGCTCGTCGGCGGTGACGGAATAGTGACCGGAATTCTCTAAAATCTTCTCTAAGCTTTTGTATCAATTTGGAAGCAAAATAACTCGAAAATCACGTTGATTTTGAGTGTACAGTTGAAACGGTGTTGCTGCCGATGAGTCCCGATGAGTCACCGATCCAGCCGAGTTGACCCGCTGAGTTGGCCCGATCCAACTCAGCCCGATCCAAGGGTGTCCCTTATCCATTCTTGGGGTGCCAATAACACTTGTCCCGGGTGCCTTTATCACTTTTTAAGCCAATTTTTCCACAAATCTTTATTCTTCAAATGTACCTACAAAAGCATAAAAATACGTAATATTTGCAAAATCGAATACTAACTTAATAGAAACTAAGGTGCAATTTAGACACTAAAATGTGTCTATCATACGTCATATCCACCGAAGACGTCCCTGGCGATGAAAATTGTGGTTTTCACGTTTCGGTTGGACAACTAGGGCCGTTTCAGTACAGTGCCAAGGAATACAATGGTTTTGAAATCACTTATATAAGGAAAAAGCTATTGACAAAACTACGGGAGAACCCCGTATTTTAAAGACAATGATAGGAGGGTTGGATGGTGGAGTGAACTCGGAGTTTATAAAATATCAAATTCTTCTACACGGGCCAATCTTATTACATGGGATCATTGGATGACTATGTCGATTGGTGGGCACTTAATCGCCTACGCATTCAGTTATGTGATTCATATTTCACAAAGGTTATAATGCTATATTCACCCTAAAATCAAAGAAATGTATCCAACTGCATCGAAGAGTATTCAATTCATTGGTTGGAGGCAACCACTTTATCGGTCTCCGGTTAAAATCCGAATGTCCAATTCCTCCGTTATGCCTAACTTCCTATTGGGAGTGATTTAATACCGGCGATATGAAGAGTTGGTGTAATTTGTATGAGGCAAACATGAATATGTGGATAGCTTTGATAATGTCCCAGGAAAAAAAAATCCCAACCAATTGTAATTGAGTGAGTGATACATGTAATTGAAACGTGCTTTGAAGATCATATATTTTGAATGAAAGAATATTTTTGTTGAAATTGTATTTATTTTTGGTAAAAGGTTCGGCTAGCAAGGCACATTATAGACCTTACCGAACTACTGTTCAGCTTAGGAGGAACAGTTCATCTAGGAATCGATCAATCCAGTGTAATGTTCGGCTAGAAATAATAATTTCAAATATAGCTGAACTTGAAAAAAATCGCAGGCTCAGTTTCCGTCAGAAGTTCGGTTAGGACGAAAGTATTGCAGGTAGTCGTACTTTGCTGATTTTACCAGGTTTTTTTAATCAGAAGTTTGGCTAGGCAAACAAGTGTGCCAGGTAACCGAATTTTAAAAATTTAACCAGGCTCTTTAAGTTCGGCCAGATAAGAAATTTTGTTTCCTAGTCAAACATTACACTGGATTGAGTAATGCTTGGCTGAATTGTTCCTCCCTAACTGAACTTTTTACACAATAGTTCAAAATTGTTTTGTTAAATATGCTACTAATACTGAATTACAAAGTTAGAAACCAATATTTCTACTAACACATAATTACAAATATAGAAATCGAATACATTTTTAGCATCCTCAATACCCCATACGTATTATGAGAAACTTACGAAGGATGTCATAATGAGCTTTGTCTTCGAAATTATTTCCTTTCCATCTTCTCCATTCCTCTCAAGATCGCACTACAACATCAGCATTGGTTTCACCCCTAAGTCGATATCGATTGACAACCCGAATTAGCTATAAGCTCTTCGACTTGTTTTCTTATAATTTAAAATCTAAAAAATAACGTCGGACAATCCCTATTATGAGGATTATCTGTTTCAATGCAGAATGTTTCAAGAATTTTACCCCAATAACTCATACTAATTAAACCATTTTGACGTCGTTCTTCACCCTTTTTTGGATACAAAAGTACATAATTTGTGCAAAGATATAAATCTTCATCTAGAGTAAACTTAGCATTAGTGAATGTCATTCTTGAGTGAAGATATGATTTTTAAATGTCGATTAATAGTTGGGTACATATACAGTACACGTTCCTAACAACTATATTTTTGAAAGTGTTGAAACTAAAAAAATTCGGCTGAAAATAATTATTGGTTAGCCGAACATTTTTCAATTTTACTATGTATCTTGTAAGTTAGAGGTTCAGATGCAAAGTTAGATGAACTGTAACATAAAATAACATTTATTTTCATTCATAAAATCACCCATTACATAACTAACCCACATACATCCCTTTATATATCATTACATCATATTAATTTCAAATAACTCTGCATCTAGTAGCTAAATATATGAATCTTGACGGATAGCTCTTTAGCGAACCTCAGCGGTGATAGACACATTTTAGTGTCTAAATTGTACCTTAGTTTCTATTAAGTTAGTATTCGATTTTGCAAATATTACGTGTTTTTATGCTTTTGTAGGTACATTAGAAGAATAAAGATTTGTGGAAAAATTGGCTCAAAAAGTGATAAAGGCACCCAAGGACAAGTGTTATTGGCACCCCAAGAATGGATAAGGGACACCCTAGGATTGGCCGAGTCAAATCAGCGAATCAAATCGGCGAGTCAACCCAGCGATCCAGCGAGTCAACTCGGCGGAGTCGCCGATCCACCTATCGGGAATTCCTGTTTCAAACAGGAAAAGGATTTGGTTGTGAATTTTGAGTTGTTTTCGACAATTGAAGGTGACCCATTGCGATTAAATTTCAAAGCAATAAAAAGACAGCAAGAAATCCCGTAAAATTAGCTCGGGAAATCCAATTTTGGCCGGAAATTGGACTCGGTTCATGTTTCAATTGGGAATGGGATTTGTGATGTGTTTTAATGAGTTCTATTAGGTTTAGAACTCTCTAGAGGGTTTGTAAAGGCTATATATACCAAGAGAAGCCAAGAAAAAGAGACACGCAGCCCTAGAGATTAATTCCGTCAATTTCCGGCCACTTCCGATAACCACCGATCACTGCTGCTGCATCGGCCGGCGTGTTCTTCATCCAGCCATCATCGGAGAAGACGACTCAGCAACGTCTACATCTGTTGCTGATTCAAACTGTTCTGTTGCCTGTTCTTTCTTTTCCTTTGTTGCTTAGAACTTTCTGTAACAGCGGAACCATCTTCTGTAACACATATACGCGTATCAAATCTGCTGTTACACCATTATTCAACCTTGTAATCGATATTTTGAGCAATGAAAAGATCTTTTGAGCAAGTTTTCTCCACCATGAGATAAGTTTATTTACTGGGATGATGGAGGAGGTTTTTCTCTCAATTTTATGTGGTAAGTCTATTTTTAATTAATTATTTACAATTCTTTACTTGTTAAAATTGCATAGTTTCGAAATAGAAAAACGGTTTTCATTCAGTAGTGGTGTTTTTGTTTGATGGGTCATGCTGGGTTGACAACCTCTGATGTTCCATGCTTGTGATTTACCTCTACTTGTTTGCATAAAACCTATTTTGGCAATATTTGAGTTTAATTTATTTAAAAGAATTGCATGATTAATCACATAAATTGTTAGAAATAACTGAATCTTGATTCCTAGTTTTCTCCATATTTTATAAAAATCATCTCTAGTTTATTTTCCTGATTTTTATTTAATTAGATTAAGTCCATTATTTTCTAGAATCATTACCTTCACAAGTTCGAGAATCGAACACTTTATTTACCACTTTAAAAACTACATCAAATTTTGGCGCCGCCGACGCGGACTTGTTTTTAGGTTTAGGATTTTAGATTTATTTTTAGGTTTTTATTTTTAGTTTTATTATTTTACTTTGTTCTATTTTACGTTTCTTTTGGTATTTCTCCTTTTTGCTACAGGTTGAATTTTTGATCGAAAAGGGAAGTAAGCCAAAGTTTTGGAATTAAAGCTAAAGACTTGGAATTAAAAAGGGAAAAGCTTAAAGAACGAAAAAGAAGATCGAAGATTTTATTTTATTTTTCTTAATTATATTTTTAGTTTATTTTAATTAGTTTTAATTAATTTAGAAAATTGTATTAGGATTTTTATTAATTCTGTAATTTTTCTTTTATTTTTTTCAGACACTGTTTGGACTTTCTTTTGGACATTTTGGACATTTTATTATTTTTAAACCCTACGGAAGGGTAGTTTTAAATATCAAACTGTGTGCAGAGAAGGATGACAATTACGATATTGTCTCGGTCCCTCGGGTTCGCACACTATTGAAAAGGATATTAGTGGCCCGAGTCGACTTCAACGGTTCGTCACTCGAGGTAGGTACACTTCGTCAATCCACGAATCATCTGTCAGTGGGTTTTCTGGACGCCTTCGTATGCATATATGTTGAGGACCAAAACGGACTTTATTTTGCATAGTAAAGGGCAAGGCCTGGCCATATAAGATAAGGTTTCGGATTTCATCACCGTCTCCTTCTTGCCCGCCTTAGGAACACGAAACCTACGCGAACCTAAGCCTAAAATCTTGACTAGAAAGAGACCTATAGGGTATCGAGCTTATTGGAAAATCGTTCAAAAAGACTGTACGGGTTACCTTATTAGCCTAACTCGAAGTTCAGGATGATTATTTTAAGTTGATTAGAGCCGCCTTGTAACCCAGGGAAAAGTGCCAAAGAGACAGGGTTATCAAAGATCCTTAGAGCTTATCCTGTTTCTCTTCGACTTAATCTAATTCAGATCGTTCTAAGAGGTTTGCTAAAATTGTAACAAGTTGCTTTTTGAAAGAATAGAAGCTGGTCTAGAGACAATCTAAGTGGAACCATCATGCTTGTTGTTTGCTAGATTTAGGTTTGATTTGGTTGAGTCAGGGCACGATTGTGTTTGATTAATTGCTTGTTAGGATTTAATTTTTGCATGCCAAGAACGCCCTTAAGGCGAACTTGGGATAGAGATCCTCAAGGTAGGTTAATTAGTGGAAGACTCGTAGTTCACCTTAACCTTGAGAAACCAACTGAGAGTGAACTAGTCACTCCCGAGACCGTGTCAGCAATGACATCTCTGAAGGATTTGTTGAATCCGACCCGGACCTCACGTCCATCTTGCATCAAGTTAGCCGCTACTGAAGCGAGCTACGAACTGAAACCCGGAATCATCCAGATGCTTCCATTATTCTTAGGAAAAGAAAACGAAAATCCATATTTTCATGTTAGGGAATTCGAGGAAATATGTAGCACAATCAGGATTAGAGACTTGAATGACGAGTCTATTAAACTCAGACTATTTCCTTTTTCACTAAGAGACAAAGCCAAGTCGTGGCTGTATAGCTTGGCCCCTCAGTCGATTGAAACCTATGCCCAACTTACTTCAGCTTTTATTCAGAAGTTCTTTCCTAGGAACAAAATTTCGTCTGTTAGGCAGAAAATATGCACGTTTTCCCAGCTAGAGGGAGCGCCTTTATATGTGTATATAGAAAGGTTCAATGACTTATTGTCCCAATGCCCGGACCACGGAATAGAGGAATTAAGGCTAGTGCAGATCCTCTATGAGGGTTTAGACTACGCATCTATAACCTTGGTAGAGTCTTTGTCAACCGGAGGGTTCGATAGTAAGACTCCTGCTGAGGCGATGAAACTTTTGAGTGACATCGCCGAAAAGACCCAGCAGTGGGAGAGCATTAAGGAGCCAAAAAGAATAATTCTTCTAGGAAGAGGAAATGTTAATAGGGTAGAAGGATCTTTTGATCCAAAGGCCCAAATAGAAGCCTTATCTAGAAGGCTAGAACTGGTCGAAATGAATCAAGCTAGTAGTTTAGAGTCCAACCAATTCGAAGAGCAGACTTTTTCTCTTTATGATAACACTAGATTTGATAACCATAGAAAGTTCGACCCGTATTCGGAATCTTATAACCCTGGCTGGAGAAACCACCCGAACCTTTCCTGGTCGAAAGGCCAGGCTCAAGGTCAGTTTAGTAATGCTAAAGGTCCTCCAGGCTTCAGTTATAAGAATTCGGCTGGTCCAACTCAGCCCAGCAATGACGAAAAGAATGAGCAGAGATTCCATACCTTAGAAAGATTTATTTCTAGTTTACAAGCCTCAGTTAGTAACATTGCTGCGGCTCTGAGAGAGCGAGAACCTGGTAGGTTCCCTAGTCAACCCGAACCCAATCCTAGAGGAGTCAATGAAATGTCGACTGGGGAGAAATCATCCAGTCACGTGAATGCAATTACGACCCTCAGGAATGGTAAGGTAGTGGATAACAAGGTAACTAGGCCCGTTAGTGAACAAATTGTAGTTCATCCTAACCCAATAGTTGAAGAGACTGATAAAGTCTCTGACGAGCCTGAGGCAACCCCTCAGAGAACTGATTTCATGCCTAGAGCCCCATACCCAAGGTTGTTAGCACCTACTAGGAAGGAATCCAATTTTAATGAAATAATGGAAGTTTTTAAGAAAGTCACGATCAACCTTCCATTATTAGATGCAATTAGGCAGATTCCTGCTTATTCCAAGTTTCTTAAGGACATGTGTACACGAAAGCGAAAACTTAGCGTACATAAGAAAGCTTTTCTAGCTAGTCACGTAAGTTCTATTTTGCAGGATAGTACAACACTTAAGTACAAAGATCCAGGTTCCCCAACCATAGCTTGCACAATAGGAAACTACCGGGTAGAAAGAGCCTTACTCGATTTAGGAGCCAGTGTGAACTTACTGCCGTACCATGTGTACCTCCAGCTAGGACTAGGCGATTTGAAACCGACTCAGATGACTTTGCAGTTAGCTGATAGGTCTGTGAAAATTCCTCGTGGTGTCATAGAGGATGTTTTGATTGAAGTGGATAAATTTATTTATCCAGTGGACTTTGTTGTGCTTGATACCAGACATGTGCCTGATCCAGAGAATCATATACCGGTTATACTAGGTCGCCCGTTCTTAGCAACATCTAATGCGATCATTAACTGTCGTAACGGTGTTATGAACTTGTCTTTTGGTAACATGACTATTGAGCTGAATATCTTCAACATTAGTAATCAACCACCCGAGCTAGATGACCCCACCTTAGAAACCGTCAACGTGATAGAGACCCCAGTTCAGGAGTCATTACCAAACACTTTGATAGAAGACCCGTTAGAAAAATATCTAGCCCACTTTGGATTAGAGTTTGATGAGTTAGGCCCATCAGAGACCTTACCTGTGGTTGTAGCTTCAAATTTGGATAGTGACCAAGAGAATAGGCTAGTAACCGTGCTTCAAGACAATAAGAAAGCTTTAGGATGGACCATAGCATATATTAAGGGAATTAGCCCAACAGTTTGTATGCACCAGATCCATTCAGAGGAGGAATCCAAACCGTCTAGGGAGATGCAGCGTAGGCTCGACCCATTAGAAGATCCATTAGAGAAATGCCTAGCCAACTATAGAATTGATGGTGATAATGATAGTGTTATTAATGAAGTAAGCACTTTGTTAGGTTCTGCACCACCACATTGTAATTTAGAAGAAGCAATTGACTATTTTCGAGAATCTGACGATCCGGAAATGAGGGAAATTGTTATTAGTCTATCTAGAGACACTGAAAACTCTAAGTTTAGGGGTGACTATCATTCTCCATGTGCTATACCATTAACTCTTAGGAAGGTCCCTAGCTTGGGACCTGACATATGCACGTCTGCCATTGTACAAGATCATCTTCGAGCTAGATCCACTGATCCTCCTGTTCAGAAAGAAGTTCAGTTTCCAAAAACCAATCCTCTGGTCGATGTGGTTTACCTAAATAGGGATCAAAGTGTGTTCAGATTGTTTATCTTCGTAGCTTGCTGCTGTTTCCTTCTATTGTGGATAACACTATTTGATTCAGATGATCCACAGTTGTTCCGATTATTGCTATATGATTTAAGGAGGTAACTTATGCTCATGCGACACGGTAATATCTTTCCCTAATTCCTTTTCGTGCAGTGTTTAGAAACATTGAGGACACTGTTTATTTTAAGTTTGGGGGTATTGGGAGACTTTTTAGGATTAATAAGATTTGGAATTTAGAAGCATGTGAACAATTCAGGGTGACACTAACCACTCTAGGTAGATGGAAACTTAGCCATTTTGCTATAAGGATTGGTGTGCCCAGCTAGATGGTCTATTCATAAAGGAGACAGAGTTCAGGTGTTAGAAATAACATGATAGTTGTCACCACCACATCACGTTCTGTTTTATTATTTGCAATTTTGTGTTTCTCCGAGAGTATTGGTGGGTCCTAGCATCGACATGTTAATTAGCACTGGAATGACATTTAGTGTGTTGAGATCATGCCCCACATGAATAATACGTTAGTATTTTAGAGTTATGTGTGTGGTCCCCCTGTCTCCGTCGCCTAAGCAAGTGTGGAATACAGGATCCATGGGAACACACATGTATTAGGTGTCAGAAAAAAAAAGAAAGCAAAGAAAAAAAAAAAATCGAAAAAAGTTAGAAAAAATTGAGAAAAAATAGTATTTGGTATTTTAAAGTTCTCTCTGTCTCCGTCGCCTAAGCAAGCGTGGAACGCAGGATCCATGGGAACTTGTAAATATTTTAGTTCGTAGTAACCGTTGAAAATAAATGGGGAGTATCTCGACACACTAGGTTTCATCTCGGTACTGACCTTCAGACAGATATGGGACACATCGTTCACCTTGGTCAACATTTGCGATCTTCTACAGTCTACGTCATCTTCTAAGTCTTTTCATGTGATGGGTGGTTACATAACTGTCTGAGTAGAACTCTGTTGTCTTAGATATGAATTTTAGTATGCTTGAGTTAACACTCATGTACAGGGATTGGATCCATAAAGGGTAATGGTCCCTATAGCCGAATATCTGAGTAGCCAACTAACTAGCTTGTTTAGTGTCTATCCTTAATAGTTCACGTGTTGCTAAGATCTAGATTAAGGTTTTGTGGGTATACCTCTTGTAAACCCTCACGAGACAAAACTCGTTCACTAGGGACACCTAGGGGTTTAACGGCTTACTGCATATGCTAAATGTAGTCGCGATTCCTGCGAAAGTGAGTTAGGATTTTTACGTTATTTTTAAGTAGTTTGCTCGAGGACTAGCAAAATAGTAAGTTTGGGGGTATTTGATAGACACATTTTAGTGTCTAAATTGTATCTTAGTTTCTATTAAGTTAGTATTCGATTTTGCAAATATTACGTGTTTTTATGCTTTTGTAGGTACATTAGAAGAATAAAGATTTGTGGAAAAATTGGCTCAAAAAGTGATAAAGGCACCCAAGGACAAGTGTTATTGGCACCCCAAGAATGGATAAGGGACACCCTAGGATCGGCCGAGTCAAATCAGCGAGTCAACCCGGCGATCCAGCGAGTCAACTCGGCGGAGTCGCCGATCCACCCATCGGGAATTCCTGTTTCAAACAGGAAAAGGATTTGGTTGTGAATTTTGAGTTGTTTTCGACAATTGAAGGTGACCCATTGCGGTTAAATTTCAAAGCAATAAAAAGACAGCAAGAAATCCCGTAAAATCAGCTCGGGAAATCCAATTTTGGCCGGAAATTGGACTCGGTTCCTGTTTCAATTGGGAATGGGATTTGTGATGTGTTTTAATGAGTTCTATTAGGTTTAGAACTCTCTAGAGGGTTTGTAAAGGCTATATATACCAAGAGAAGCCAAGAAAAAGAGACACGCAGCCCTAGAGATTAATTCGTCAATTTCCGCACTGCTGCTGCACCGGCCGGCGTGTTCTTCATCCAGCCATCATCGGAGAAGACGACTCAGCAACGTCTACATCTGTTGCTGATTCAAACTGTTCTGTTGCCTGTTCTTTCTTTTCCTTTGTTGCTTAGAACTTTCTGTAACAGCGAACCATCTTCTGTAACACATATACGCGTATCAAATCTGCTGTTACACCATTATTCAACCTTGTAATCGATATTTTGAGCAATGAAGATATCTTTTGAGCAAGTTTTCTCCACCATGAGCTAAGTTTATTTACTGGGATGATGGAGGAGGTTTTTCTCTCAATTTTATGTGGTAAGTCTATTTTTAATTAATTATTTACAATTCTTTACTTGTTAAAATTGCATAGTTTCGAAATAGAAAAACGGTTTTCATTCAGTAGTGGTATTTTTGTTTGATGGGTCATGCTGGGTTGACAACCTCTGATGTTCCATGCTTGTGATTTACCTCTACTTGTTTGCATAAAACCTATTTCGGCAATATTTGAGTTTAATTTATTTAAAAGAATTGGATGATTAATCACATAAATTGTTAGAAATAACTGAATCTTGATTCCTAGTTTTCTCCATATTTTCTAAAAATCATCTCTAGTTTATTTTCCTGATTTTTATTTAATTAGATTAAGTCCATTATTTTCTAGAATCATTACCTTCACAAGTTCGAGAATCGAACACTTTATTTACCACTTTAAAAACTATATCAAGCGGATAACTGTCTAATAAATCCTGAAGCATGTCTCTTCAAATAACCATAAAAGGCCTTGTGCTCGAATGTTGTTCCACCATGACATATTATCCAAAGACTTTGAACTCTAGCTCTCTACAAATAAAAGTATAATCAAGTTAGTATACAAAACCAAAAAGACACAAATCACTAGACAAATGTATTTAAATACTCACTCCCTCTACGAGCCTAGCTCTGCGATGATATCGCCTTATCCAACGGAGTATCTAATGTAGTCTTGTAAACTATATAGTATAATTTCAAATATTTCGGCTAACTTCATCTATCTATGGTGTTTAGGGTTCCCATCTAATTCGAAATGGAATTCTTTGACTCTCTTCCAAAATATCGAATAACATTCATTAGGTCTTTCATGGTAAACCGGAACGAAAGCTCGAACAAGCATTAGATCATCCTCTGCGGTGAATGGTTCATTTGATACTAGAAAGACAAAAAATTAGAGGAATAGAAAGTATTGATGTAGAAAATTTAAGTTAAGACGAGAATAGGTGGTGCAAAATGAGTTAGAGAGTGCCACATTTATATATAGACATGCCCCAATGGATCTAATTTTTTTGAAAAATAATATTTTTACTCTCTAAAGTAGAAGTTTAGCTAGGTAGAAATTTGGTATGCCTGGATGAACTTCTTAGTCAAAAATAGATGTTCGGCTAAGAATTTAATTCCTTTTTGAAACCGAACATTACTCTGTTTTGCAAAAAAATTTGAACTTCTTAGTCCAAATCGAAAATACTAACTAAACATAACATAAAACCCAACAACAAAATAACATAGAACATAGAACATAACATACTATATATTGTTCAAAATAACTTAAAACATCCGGGGAAAAAGAAATAAAAAGCAAAATAGACATTCCTAGTTATTAACCAAAACGAGCCCATCCAATTCTTCCACTCCTTGTTACTTTCGACTTCTTCTTCTTAGCCTCATCACCACCTCCCTTCTTGTTCTCCTCAGCTATATCTTCCAACTCTTTAGGTGGACCTATGTACTCACCAGCTTCATTTAGTATGGTTTCACGCCTGTAAAGTTGCGTTCCATGAAAAAGAGTGTCAGATCAAAATCCGAATCATTCTCTATTATTCGAAGAATTTGTTCCTCTGATCCTTCATCTGAGGAAACTTCAATGTGGTTTAGGGGATTGCCAGCAATGTTCCAAGGATTCTCAGGATTGTTTATCATTTTTACCCATTCTGATCATTCAACATCATTTGATATATTTATTATTGAGTTATTAGTGATGGTAAATTGAGAATAGGATTTGAACGAATATTATCCTTTTCCTTTCCCTTTACCTTTACCTTCTTTCGAAGCCTAAATAAAAAAAATTGTCCATAAATTTAAATATGGATAAACTAATATAAATGTTCGGTTATGAATGGCATTGACGAATTAACCGAAAAAAATGTTCGGTCAAGAATAAAAAAGTTCGGCTAGCATGCATCCAAAGTTCCCTAAAATAGTGTAATGTTCGGTTGACAAAAAAAAATTTGGATCTTGACCGAACATTTTGTTCCCATTTTGTGACTAAAAAGTTCGGTTAATAAGGCTTATTATAGATCTAACCGAACTCCAACTATTTTTACTTAACAAAAAAGTTCGGCTGAAAAATCTTGACAAAAAAATATTCGGCTAGACCCTAATTTTTTTCTCAACCGAAATGTTCTTGATGTTCTTCCTAACCTAAAGTTCGGCTAACAAAATATGGTAATCCTAACCAAACTTTTCACTGATACTACCTTTTGAACTATAATTTTCATGATTTTAAGTCGAAATAACAATCAAAAAACACATAGAAATGATGGGGTTTGTCGGGAATTACCTTCTAATATTACTACTGGAAGATTCATCCTTTGCTTCTTTCGTTTGGGTCTCGATTTTTCCTCCACCATCAACAGGTTTAATTTGTGGTACAATTTCTTCAATCACTTCATCAATCAGTTCTTTTGCAATTTGTGCAAGACCATGGTTCGTTTCTGCCATTGGAATAATTTTTTAATGAATGATTAGATTAGGTTAAAGATAAAAAGGATGATTTGATTATGGGAGATGAAGAGGGAAAAAAAAAAGAGAAGAAGAGTTTTGATTTTGGTTAGAAATATAATTATGTTTAGATTTAGATTTATATATGATTAGGGTTAGGGTTGAGGTCAGACTAGTATTAGTTTAATAAAGGGTAACTAAGTCATTTTTTACAATTAGGACACCCCTTATCTTTGTAGGGCATATGACTATATCTAGGATCAGATGTGTGTGCTTTGCTAGCTAAGCTAAAGCCTTAAACCACATTATAGCTAAGAAATAAACCATAGTGGTTGGCCTTAGCTATAATGTGGCTAAAGCTAAGCTAAAAGCACCACCATAATGCTTGGCGTTAAGGTTCTTATTTTCTTTTGTTTTTTCTTTCCATATTTAATGGCTTGTTTTCGTGAATTAGATAACTTATCACATGCATCTATAATAGTTTTCTATAGCGCTATAATTGTTTCAAGTATTTTTTTTCGAGGGAGATTTACAATGGCTTGACGTAGATTTGCATTTCAATGAAGATCAATGACTACTAGGTGTAATTACAATTTTAATGTACTACGCAAATTATTCCTTCCTTATAATAGCATTTTATCTTACCAAAGAAGATAAATTTGTTCTTAACGAATAACACAAATTCAAATGGTGGAATCAAAATTTTCACACCATCCCTCTATCATCGTGATTTCCTCGGTAAAATACATGTATCTAATATGTTGGTTGGATCTCGGAATACATAGATTTGTATTACAATTACGATGTATATGATTGGTGTATGCATTCTTACATAATATATAAATTTATGAGCTTTTCTCCAGTTCCTACAAAAAAAATAGAAAACCTAATTAATTGTATTTTATAATACGTGCCATTTTGCATGGGATTGAGAATAAATAATTTTTTGTCTCTGCCAATTTTGACCCTGTCATTCATTTTTTATTATAAATTGATAATTGTTTTCAGTGTTTTTTTAAATTTCATGTTTTATTTTGTAAAGTAACCGAGTTTATTTTAACGCTTAATAAGAATCTTCCACAATATAATGTTACCCATGCATGTCGTAAATATGCAGAGTTAACATTGTCCACTGCTACTCACCACTACCACTACAAGAGTCTCCCACTACTATTACTTCTTCCAGCACCACAACTAATGTCACCGCCTCCTCTTCCACTCAGATACACCCCCACTACCGTCACCGCCTCCACGACCACTTACCAACACCACCATGACTACCAATAATCTCCATTGATATGGTTATTATGATAATTAATAAGACACTTATCATGAGAAATTGATAGGAAATTTATTATGATAAGTAAACTAAGACCATTGGGTGTATTTATAACTTTCAATCATAGGCGTCACTTTTAAAGTCTAGATTGAACAAACTAAGGTTCTCAAGTATCTTAAAATCACTTTCAAGAAACTGATAATATTTTCAAGAGAAACTCAAGTTAATAGCAGACTTATGCATTCTACAATATGGAAATATTTATGGGGTTGCAGAACTGCTCATAGGATTAAGCTTTTTGCCTGGAAGTGCATTGGGGAACTAATCCTAACTAGATGCAAGATTGCTCTTTATAACAACATTGAAACTCAATATGGAATTTGCGGTAATAATACAAAGACTATTGAACATTTGATATTTGAGCGAAGACATGCTAGAGCAGTGTGGAGGGGTATAAATATTAACATCGATTATGTCAGGAGCAACACCAATAATGTTGTTGAATGGGTTACAAGAAGGTTTCATGATTACCACATTAACAAATATGATAAATGGTTATATTTTCTATTGGAATTTGGATTATACGTAAAGATAAGTGTGAAACTGTTTTCCAGGGAGTATCTCTTAATCCTTACAGTTCAGTTTATACAATATACTATTGTTTTAGGGTGAAAAAACAAATGCATTGCAAAACGGTACTTTCAGGTAGGTTCGAGAAATCAAGCTCGAATAGGACAAGCCTAAACCAAAAAATGGCTGTTCACGTCCTGCTTCGATCACAAAAGTGGAGAATATTGGGTTGATCTTAGGGGAGGGAAGAAAAGAAAGTTGAGAAATCTCAGTGTAATGAGTAATTGTAGTGTGTAGCTTAAGAAATGATTATCTCTGGGATAGATCGTTAATTCTAAATTCTTGCCTCTTAGTTTTTTTTCTTTTTTTGAATAAATGAAGCCATCTATTTATACTTTGGAGGAGACACACTGATTTTTCGTAAGTGGTGGAAGTTACAAAAGAAGTGGAAGATTAACGATTATGGAGATTGTAGTGGAGTCATGTCCGAAAAAAATAGGGAGGACTTGTATGACCACTACTCCTAGTGCTCTCAACTGTCTTGTAACTGTCCCACTACTTGTACCTTCTTATTCGTGGATGTGTTGGTACAACGCACAATTGTCGTAGAACGCCAGACCAATACCCCAATAAGAAACCCCCATGTGCTATATTTGGTATCTCGTGGAAATAGTGGAGTCGTGTACTAAAACTTTATTTTAAGTCAAGTCAGTAGATTGTTAAGTCAGTGAGGCAAGTTGCGCAATTCACTAGACTAGTAATCAGACTGGTTAGTGTCGAGTCTGATAAGTTTAGTGGTGATGTACTAACTTACGGGTAACATAGCATAATTCTAATGGACAAATATCAACTGGAAGTGACATGGAGTAAATCAGGAAGTGTTTGAAGCCAAGATTGCATGAAATTTTCAAGAGACCAGTAGTGGCGTATTTTCGGAAACTTGTGCGAAAGGTTGTCGAACAAAAGTAGTGACAGGTCCCTAGGGAGCGTCTTAGAAGTAGGCTGGCGCTGGCAACAGGCCAGCGCCTAAGAAGCTAGTGATCCAGCGCCCATTTGCCAGCGCCTATCGTTATGAAGCGTCCCTAGAGCACGTCTCTATAGAAGCTGGCGCTGGCCTTTAGACATCGCCTCTGACTTGTGGAAGGTGACGCTGGCTTTGTCGGCACCTATTGCTGTGACGTGTCCCTGGGGACACGTCTCCATAGAAGCTGGCGTTGGATTTGCCAGCGCCTATCATTATGAAGCGTCCCTAGAGCTACGTCTCTATAGAAGCTGGCGGTGGCCTTTAGACATCGCCTCTGACTTGTGTCACGTCTCTGGGGCGCGTCTCACTCGAGCTAGCCTGCGTCATTTTGCGAAACGTCTCTTGAGACATTGCTCTTTTATGATGGTGAGTCCCAAAGGAATGACACATAATTTGTGACCTTTCCTTGATGACTAAAATGTTAAAGTGACATATTTTAGGGTTAGGACGGCGAATTGTGATGTGTTCTCTCCGAACAGGGTATTAATATGAAATGCGTTGATGCGTGTCATAAGTGCAACAAATTAATCAATATATTTTCCACTAATTAACTAGTAATATAGCAGTAGTGAGGATCGTTCTCACATAGAATTGTGTAATTGAGATGTTATTTAGATTAGAAAAACTATAATAAAATAAAATACTAAAGAGAGGGGGTTTGTGAGTTAATTAACTAAAAGTAACTATAAAGAAAATAATAAGAGAGAAATATGATCAGAGAATCATTCTTCGTTACCAAATGTTAACTCAAGTAATATACTTATCTATCTTTCGTTAGAATCACTCATCAACAACCGTTGAACATCAAATACGCTTAGTTATCCCTAAAACTACTTATATCACCGGACAACAGGTATGCATAGTCACCGGATTATATCCAACTGGGCCGTCTTGAGGTTCGCTTACAAGATGTAACTCAATTGAACGCTTTAAGGTTCGTGAATTTAGGTTTGATCCCATCAGTTAAACTCAGTACACTCGGTTCACTTACTGGTGTTGTCTTCACACACGATCGTTCCACATAATCCCTCTGCAAGATCTCACGTTTTCTATTTGTGTAGGAGATGCTCGACAATTACGGATCGTTGAACTCTCTACTAGCATTAGAATGCTCAATATAATAACTTGGTTGCATACCCAAACAATATAGAAATCAATCATAAACCCTAAATATAGTGAAAACAAATGACAACGATAAAAACCCTTAATAAACTTGTATAACTGATAAAGCTTCATGTTCGGAACTTAGAAATCATCCTTAATCAATATAAAAATTAGCTACACATGATATTTATGACAAATAAAGAGAAAATATAAAACTAAACACAAAAACTCAAACCCAAAATGGAAAACCAACACAAGCAAGCACGCAGGTGGAATATTGTTAAATGTTGTAAACGTAGTGGGCTGGTGGTAGTGTATGAAACAAGCTCGAGGCGGACTGTTGGTGTTCCTATGTAGCTGTGGTGTTGTAGCAGGTAGGTTGAGATGGTGGTGCAAGAGGGAGGTACGTATTATGGTGTCTCTGAAGGATGTGTTGCGCTTCTCTTTATATAGCTTGCGGAAATCCCTAGATCTTACAAATTCTAATCGGATGAATACCCTAAGTTTCCTCGTTATCTCAAACTCTAAAACACACATAATATCCTCCGTTCACGGAAAATATCAATGCACATACCCATCTTCTTTTCCTATCTCCTCGGCCAAAATGTTGTTTAAATATCTAACTTCTTCCCTTATTTCTCTCTTTCAAACTCTGTCCAGATTCTAACACAAGTCATACCCACATGTCATGTTGTTCTCAAACTCAAAACCCTCGAAAATATCTTTTGAACCCACGAACTCAACTGATTTCTCATAATTCTCGGCTGCAAATAACTTGAACCCATCCAATCGAGTAAAATCCATAACCAGCAGCATCCTCAGTTCCAAGCGCAACCCTATCTCAAACTCCTTTTACTTCGACAATGGCAGCAACCCTCACTGACTTCATCTTCTCTATCACATTTTCAAAACAGCCAGACTCAATCTCTATCTCGACCACCATCACTGCCTTCATTCAATCCTGATAATCATCACTGCCATTATAAATTATCGATTCACTATATCACAGCGTCACCATCAACAGACTCGAGCTTCCTTTATCAACAACGAACCCAAATCACCATCACTGCTACTAACATCTCCATTACCCATCATGTACTAACTGCCATCATCTTCTCAGACTCATCATAGCCACCATAGTGTCTCTGCTTTTATCAACACATAACTCATTCTTCTCGGCTAAAACCCATCAATCATCGATCTTCTCAAGCCATCGTATAGAGAACTAGCTAGTCTTATCGAGAATCAAGCCATTACCAACGACAGCCACCTCGTGATCATATTAGAGATAGAGAACCACTTCAAATACACCACCATCATTACTGCCATCAATGGCAGAAACTCCATTCCCTGTTTTTCCGGCCACTCAACTTGCCTGTTACTCGCGTGATGAATAAGATGAAGGTGGTTGTGCCCTTAACATATTCGCTGGTACCTTTAACACCATTCAAATATTGGAATCCCTTAGTAAAATAGATGGTTCCCCTAGTAAATTCGTGATTTCAGTCCTTTAAACTGTTAGTTCCGGGAAACCGACAAGTCTATTTCTTGTTTTGCTCATAATTTCCTCGTACGAAGTCGGAATGACTTTATTCTTTCGCCGTTGGCTTCATTTCTTTGATCTCTATGATTTGGTGATAAGAAATCCAAGATTAAAGCAATTTTCACCTGGTCTTTGGACCTTCTTCAGCTGTAGCCCATCTTTTCTTGCACAATTAAGTGTCGATTCACTCCATTTGAATGATCCACCTAATAAAAGATAATAAACAAAATCAAAACGTAATATACATTAATTTACAAGAAATATAGCAAATAAGTGCATGAAATTGACACTCTAAATATGTAAAATATGCACTTATCAAATTCCCCCACACTTAGCTTTTGCTAGTCCTCGAGCAAACTAAACTAAACTAATATAAGCTAACTAAACGAAAATACAACTCCCTTTCATTAAGGGCACGGTTACACTTAGCATGTGTAACAAGCCTTTTTAAACCCCTAGGTGTCCCTAGTGAAAGAGTTATAGTATCATGAGGGTTTACAAGAGATATACCCACAAACCTACTCCAACTTCAAAGTCACAAGCATCCAAGAGCTACGAGGACATAAATCAAACTAATAATAAGAAGTCAGATATGCCAAAGAACATTATTCTCATGCTTAACACTTGAGTTAGGAGAAAACAACCATATGAAAGAATCCAGCCTCGAGAGCGATCAAATAAGCATTCCACCTCGACTTCTGCCTCACCAATAGAGTTTTATGAAATTGCACTCAAAAGACGCACTTTATGGTTCTCATATGTGCAGGAAGGTATGAAGATAGAAATCCTACACACGTTGAATTGTGGAAAGAAAAAAAAAATTTCTAAATTATATTTTGTTATCCCATAGAAACATGGGGCGAAAAGAATTTTTTTTCTGATGATCTTTAAGAAAGGAAATAAACCACCATATTAGGATGGGAATGCTCATTCATCTTCTCATCCAATCTACAATCGGCACCACTCTCACAACGTCCCATAGAAACGTCTTCATCTTCGGCTTCAACTGTAGATGACGAACTCTTGAACTTCGTAGAACTTTGACAATTTCTAACTCTTTTCCTCAATTTCTTGTTGCTTGAAACTTCTTTAAATTTCTTCTTCCCCACGACTTTATTGAATGAAAACAAAAAATAAATATACACTAAAGCAATATATTTTTTTTTAATAAACTAAAAACATATAATGCAAATAATGTGGCCGTGGGGGAAGGACTTTACCACGTGATTTTTTACAACTTGTGTTGTCTCAATATCATACACTTGAATAACTCTCATCCTTTGATTTTTCCTTCGCTCTTGTACATTGATAGACACATTTATGTGTCTTATTTGAGCTTATTTTAATATATTGTTAGTCCTTATTTTGTACTTATATTGTAAATTTATTGTGTTTGTTTTTGAAGAATAAACTTGTGTGGAGAAATTGGCTTAAAATTTATAAAGGCACCCTGAAAAGTGTTAAAGGCACCCAAGGTTTATTATAAAGGCACCACCTCTTCAAATTCAATTTTGGCCGGAAAAATATTCCTTTTGTTAACCGTGAAGCTGTTGACGTATTTTGGATAGGACTTCAAGATCAAAGGCAAGAATATCTTCTTACCTTATATGTAAGAGTCGTATAAATCTTGGAAACCAATTTAATCACAATTGATCACGAATCTCATGAGATATTCTCTCACGTCAAAACAAGGAACAAATATTATTTACGGGTGTGGTTTGAAGTGAATATTCGAAACAAAGAGATATTATCTCATGATGGAATGAGGCAACAACATTAAAAAGCATCACAGGAAATGGAAAGAAAATCACAGAGTTTTAAAGACCGAGGATGAAAAAAATCGAGAAGATATTCACCAATTTGATTTTGATATTTTTGAGTCTGATTTAGTCAAGAATCTATCTCTTTAGTTTTGAATATGGTAACAGTGTTGATCACATCACTCTCGAAAAGGAAAACATCATCAAAATTGTTCTCAAGTTTGAGTTTTAAGGGAAACAACGTGATTCTTCCATTAAAAGAGAAGATATTGAAGAAGATTTTAGAAAAGAATCAAGTAGTTAGACGTTGTGGTATAAATAGGATTTGAAAGGAAGATATTAGGGAGGCCGGCAGAAGCCATATTGAGAGAAGAAAGAAAAACCCATTGTTTCTGCTACACAGGCGAGAGGAGGAAGAAGAAGAACAGAAGGCTGTTCTAAACTGTCATTAAAATATGTCACATTACTTTTATATTTAATACCTTCAACGATGGTTTCCTGAATTAAAGTACTTGCGACACTTTCTATTTCTAATACACAAAGAGTTTGTGCTAAAACGCCTGGAATGAGTCGTTGATTTATAGAAACTATTTGTAAGCAATTTTTCATCAATAAATACTTTGGTTAACTGTTTTTCTTCCATTTTTCTTCTCCATGAGTAGCTAATCATTTTTCTAGAGTGTAGGAGGAAGTTATTTTTGATGGGTAACTATTAGTTTTTAATTTCTTAGACACAATTTACTCTATTATTTGTGCTAGCTAGTCAATGTTTAATAGTTTTTCATCTAATAAAGCTTCATAATAATTGTTCTGAATAGTTTTTAAGCTATTGATCTTTTATAAGTGAAGGAGATTATACTTTTATACAACGAAGCAAGTCGTTTAAATATTTTTAAACATTTTATTTTCCAAAACATGAGATTGGGTTCAACATTGTTTTGGGAAATTTGAGAGTGATTGTTTAAGATAATAATTGTTAATTTTTACAAACATCAAAAGTAGTGGAATCCAAACCCTAAATTTCTCTTTCTAGTTGATTAATTTGTATAGTTATTTTATCTTTTTATTATGTAACTTATTCAATAAAAATCATTCTTTTGTTATTAGCACATTAGTTAATTAAAAACTAGAAATCCTTGGGAATGAACCGTGCTTGCATACTGTCTCATCAACAGTCGTGTTCTTGCGGTATAAAACAAAATCACATCAAGTTTTTGGTGCCGCTATCGGGGATTAAGACATTGTGATTTTTTTTTTTTCTTAAATTTTGTGCTAATTAGTTTAAGATTTTTATCTTATTTTTATTTTATCTTTTAGATTTTACTTGAGTATTTTTTTGCCTTTGATGCACAGGTGATCTTTTACAATTATTGTGGAAATTGCCTACCAAAAAAGGTAAGTATTAAAATCTAATTTTCTTTATTTCATTAATTTTTAGATTTTCCATTAATTTTTTTTAGAAACAACTTGCATATATTAATTTTTTTTTTAGAAACAACTTGCATATATTTCTTTTAGATTTTATTTTGTTTTGTATATAAAAAAAACACGTGCACACACCAATTGCATCGTCAGACTACTGAACTCTAGGAAAACTCATGAAAAAATAAGCTGAACCCGTGCCTTGGGCATGATGGGAGTTACCAGCTGAAATTCCACAATCCTTAGCCTCGTACCTTTGACCAGTCTTTGATTGTAGGTATATTTCGCTAAGGTACGTACCTGAGCTTACCTATTTTAGTCAACCTTGCATTTTCATTTGCACCAAAAAAATAAAAAATAAAAAATATTGAACTGGTATTATGAGAACCAATACAATGGTTATCGACATGAATTTCAAAATGGATATTACACGTACTATGGCCATAGTGTGGATAGTACTTTGGACCAATATAAGCCTTCTGAAGGTTATGGTTCATACCATAGTGATCCCAATTACTATTCGCACGCTCACCAGTCGTACGAACGGGTAAACAAGTAATATTATACAGAGCAAAATGTTAGTTCTTCATCTTTAGAATACATAAGTCTTCAACATGTATATAGAATTCCGCTTCTTGTACTGTTGTTTCACTTGAATCTGAAATTAGCTTTTCTTGTACCGTTGCTTGTAAACCTTGAACATCTTCAACTTTCTTCAAATTTATAATTCTCCGCTTGTTGTGATGATAATATGTTTCTATGAACCTGTTGTTGTCGAGAGAGAGAAAATGGTGCCAACTGCAAATCAAACTATAAGGTAAAGTATTTTAGCAATTCTGATGTCACCCTCATGATTGATAGAATTAGCACTCAAGAGATCAGAAAGTAGTGTTGAAATAGTGCGAGGTTAAGTAGATCATTATTCTACTTGGAATTTGCGCAGATGAAATACTTTAAACGGACAATATTGAAGGTTTGGAGCCTCACTCATATATGGGTAGTCTCCACTAATGATTGATCAATTTCTATAATATTGTATTCTTTCTGCACCTAATTCTCCACTGGCGGTTTAAGTCCCTTTTTGTCGACTATTGCCTCTCAACAATTAAGAAAACCGAACATAGTTCTCTAATAATTCTAATTTCAGTTATTTTGGTAAGAACTCAATATGTAAACTAAGCTAAAAGTATACTAAGTAACTATAAAATATCTGAAAGTTGGAGGTTTCATGCAGATGTTTACGAAAATTTGAAAAAATTTACTCTACTAAAGTAGAAAACTTTAACTAAACAACTAAAAACTCTATATGCAAAATATGCAAATACTCCCCCACACTTAAACTTTACGTTGTCCTCAATGTAATTGACTCCTCCAATGTAAAATCAATATGGGAAATCCTAATATGATATGAAAAACTAAAAATTAAAAGAAAAAGATAGAAATACGAAACCAATGGGTTTCCTCCCATTCATCGCTTAGTTTAACGTCCTCAGCTTGAACTTCTTGTTAACGTCCGCACACCAACAATATGAAAATTTGGGGATCACCTAGATAACAATCTGCAGTTCTAATAACAACTTCACACAATGATTATCATAAGATATAAATAATGAAATTGTTATTTTATGGAAGTTTCCCGCACACTTAGTCTTTTCTGCATTTGAAAGTGTATAAAGAACATATAACAAGGGAACTTCTTTGGTTTCCTCTCGGTGAACATGCACAATGCTAGAATCAAACACATCTAGCGGTGGATAATTAGAAGCAAAATAATTCTTAAGAATTTTTGTCGCACATATACCCAACCCTAAGGGAGGAGGATCAAAATATTTTGATTGGGGGAGGAGGGTCAAAAAAATATAGAACTATACAAAGGAGGATCAACCTTTTGTGGAGCTATTTCGATTGGGGGAGGAGGATCAACAAATATAGAATTATACAAAGGATTAGACAAACCTTTTACGATCTCTTGTATTATAGGGTCCTCATTATTCTTACAGAAATCCAATGAATTATTTACCTCATATATATCGTGGTCCTCTGTCAAACTCTTTAAAAACCATTCTTCGTCAGTTTCTACTTCAATCGAAATCTTAGCATCATTATAATCTTTGGCAAGCTCAACTGGTTCTTCCATGAAATCAATTAATTTGGTTTTCACTGTCTCTTCAATACTCTCGTCATCAGAAACATGGTCCTCTTCAAGAAAATTTTCCTCGGTGCAGATCCAAAGATCTTCGTTTGAGTACGTTACACCATTTATAACAGTATATATGTCATATCAAGCCTCCTTCTTTTGAATAGGTGAATGATCGTTAGTATGACTTGGAGTTGGAATAACTTCATCATTGTTACAAGGAATTTCGAAAGGTTGCTCATCTTCGTAATCGTCATCAGAATTTTCGTTAACCTCGTAATCTTCATTATCCCAACGACGTTGGATTTCCATATGTATGATCCTATTAATTTTCTGAAGATTTTCCTATGATGCTCCATCTTCTTCCAGTTGATCGTATTGTTTAGAGAGTTTTCTGATGTTAATACGTTTTCCACCATTACTCACAATAGAGTCTCTAGACCTCATCTCTTCCTTTGAATGGGTGAATGCTCAAAATATGAGCAATATGAGTGGGTCTGGATACGCTATCATAAGTTTTTAGTTCAAAACTCTCTGATATCTATACATTACTAGAAAACAACTGATTATAAGTATAACTATCCTTCCATCCTGGTGATTGTTCACTTACATACCCTATATAAGGTTGTTGGCATGTATGAGAATAATCATAAGGTTGTGTAGGATATTGATCATATCCAGAAGATTGGTTTTGATTATACCCTTGGTATAGTTGGTAGTTGTCATAAGAATGAGATTGAAAACCATATTGATTATCACTATTATATGATTGATCTTGTGCACTATACATGTTATTTCAGAATGGAAACATGATAAATACAAGAATAAAAGAGAAAATCCAAACAAAAATCTAAAACCTAAAACAAAAAAAGTAAAAGTGATACTTAAAACCTGTTTTCAGAATTTACCTCCCGCTTTTGACGAGTTGTGAATACCTTCAACAAGTTATTAACACCACGAAAACCTAAAGTCGTGAAAAACGCTAAAGAAAATGGTGAAAATATCTAAACTACTAAAACAAGCTAAAACAAATAACAAATCAATTAGCGACTGCTCCCCAGCAGCGACGCCAAAATTTGATGTGTGTCGTAAGTGCAACAAATCAATCAATATATTTCCACTAATTAACTAGTAATATAGCAGTAGTAAGGATCGTTTCCACAGAGAGCTGTGTAATTGAGATGTTATTTAAATTAGGAAAACTATAATAAAATAAAATACTAAAGTGGGGGATTTGTGAGTTAATTAACTAAAAATAACAATAAAGAAAATAATAAGAAAAAATATGATTAGGGAATCACTCACCGTTACCGAATATTAATTCAAGTAATATACTTATCTATCTTTCGTTAGAATCACTCATGACCAACCGTAGCATAGCATGTGTGCTTAGTTATCCTAAAAACTCCTTATATCACCGGATAACAGTTACGCTTAGTCACCGTAATCTATCCAACTGAGCCACCTTGAGGTTCGCTTATAAGATGTAACTCAACCAAAGGTTTTAAGATTTGTGAATTTAGGTTTGATCCCAGCAGTTAAACTCAGTATGCTCGGTTCGCTTACTGGTGTTATCTTCACACACGATCGCTCCACAAAATCACTTTGCAAGGTCTCACGTTTTTTACTCTGTAGGAGATGCTCGACAATTACGGATCATTTAACTCTCTACTAGCATTAGAATGATCAATATAATAACTTGGTTACGCACCCAAATAATATAAAAATCAATCATAAACCGTAGATATAGTGAAAACAAACGACAACGATAAAAAATCCTAATAAACTTGTATAACTAATAAAGCTTCAAGTCCAAAACTTAGAAATCATTTTTAATCAATATAAAAATTAGCTGCACATAATATTTATGATATGAAAAATAAAGAGAAAATATAAAACTAAACACAAAAACTCAAATCCAAAATAGCAAACCAACACAAGCAAGCACGTAGATGGAATATTGTTGAATGTTGTAGACGTAGTGGGCCGGTGGTAGTGTATGCAACAAGCTGGAAGCGGAATGTTGGGGTTGCTATGTTGTTGTAGCAGGTAGGTTGAGCTGGTGGGTGTCTCTGTAAGATGTGATGTATTATGGTATGTCTGTAAGGTGTGATGCGCTTCTCTTTATATAGCGTGCGGAAATCCTTAGATCCTACAAATTCTAATCGGATGAATACCCAAAGTTTCCTTGTTCATCTCAAACTCTAAAACACACTTAATCTCCTCCGTTCATGGCAAATATCAATGATACAGACCCATCTTCTTTACCTATCTCCTCGACCAAAACGATATTTAAATATCTCACTTCTTTCCTTATTTATCTCTCTCAAACTCTGTCAAGATTCTAACACAAGTCATACACACATGTCGTGTTGTTTTCAAACTGAAAACCCTCGAAAATATCTTTTGAACCCACAAACTCAACTGATTTCTCATAATTCTCGGCTGCAAATAACTTGAACCCATCCAATCGAGTAAATCCATAACCAACATCATCCCCAGTTTCAAGCGCAACCCTATATCGAGCTCATTTTACTTTGACAATGGCAACAACCCTTACTAACTTCATCTTTTCTATCACATTTTCAAAACAACCAGACTCAATCTCTATCTCGATCACCATCACTGCCTTCATTCAATCTTAATGATCATCACAGCCATTATAAATTATTGATTCACTCTATCACAACGTCATCATCAACATACTCGAGCTTCCCTTATCAACAACGTGTTGGATTTGTGGCCCACATTTCCATACCCGTTCGATACAAAGAGAGCAACTCGTATTAACTTTCTCTTGAATCTCCTTGGCGGCAAAACAAGTGTGCATGGAGCCGAGAGAATTTTAAAAAATTTGCTATGAAAAGTGATAGCCTAATTGTTATGATTTCTTTGATGGAAAGAAATGTTATCACTATAAATAGCATAATAGAGGTGTAAAACCTATTCCTTTCCATTGCAAAAGAGTTGCTAGAACAACCATCATTAAGAGCTAGCAACTAGTAGATTAATGGTGAGAGGAATAAAGTTTACTCTCAATGTCTTCAATTTCATTCGTTGATGTTGCCAACGGAGATGGAAAAAGTTTGATCATAATCATGTATGTTTCATCACTTATTTAAATTAATTTATATGAAGTAGCAAGCTTGATAATCCTAGATCCCGTTGTTCATGCCTAGAATTGACTTAATATCATGATGAATGTCTAACAGTTGGTATAAGGGCATGGTGGATTATTCTTGTTTGCTCATAAGAACAATTTTGAGGTTAATCTAACGATTGTATACTTAACCTCCATTAAAGTGATGATCATGTTTGTGTTATTTTGATCACTGTATGCTGTTTTGATCAAATTATGAAGTCACCTGACTATGTCTAAGAATTAGTGAATAACTGTAAATTGTGAATGTGTGAGATGCACGTGTAAGTGCTGGCAATAAGAGAATAGAGTGTCGAGAGAGAGAGAGCTATAAAACTCAAGCCTGTCCTATAATCATAAAATTATCTTTTTCATTATCAATCAAATCGTTTAAGCAGCAATGTAGCATTCCATGAATGTTATCATGGTATCAGAGCTTCAGTCTCAGAGATTTTCAATTTTTGAGGGTATCGATCCTTCTTCACTACTTTGATTCTTCTTCTTGAAGTTTAATGGAGTTCTTGAAGTGAAAATTTGTTCTGTGGAGTTTGATTTGATCCTGAAGCTTGACTGCAACGTCTTCAAACAGGATTAAGCATGTATTTTGGATCTAAAATTCGGTTTTAGTCCATGAGCTCTTGATTATTTTGGATTTTCAGTTTTGAGTAATTGGATCTGGAATTCTCTACCTCAACAGCTAAAATCCGATTCTCTGCTGGTAATCTCTATCTTAATCTCTAGGTTATTTTAGATTTAATTTCATGTGTTCAGTTTCTACATCACTAGCTCAACAACATTCAATTTTATCTTCAAAAGTTGTTCTCATCATAACTAGTTTTTGATTTCAACTAGTTCTTTCATCAAGTCCTACTAGTACTGATACCTGGAGCTATTAGATCTGAGCATGCCTAATTCTACTACAATTGTTAGTTAGGAAGAAGCTTAATGTTGTTCTATTTGATAGTGGAGAAAATCTCTTCTTAAATCGCAGATGTACATTGATGAGTGTGTGAGGTGAGTGTTTATTGCACAACATGTGCTTAAATAACTAACATTCAGTTCATCCCATTGATGTTAGTTTTGGTACAATCCTCATCATGTGAGAGGTCATGAGTGAGTTGTCTTGCAAGTTTAATGATGAAACTGAAGATGCTGTTATGGGATTGAAATTGGTGAGTTATATAAGTATAAATTGATGTTCTCTTTGATGAGTCTACATTCAATTGAGAATGTGGCCTGGTGTTCTATATCCTTTTAAAATTGTTTACTTCATTATCCAAGTTAAGTACAAGTGTGCTATTCTTGTTAGTTAGACAAAAATCATTTTTCAGATTTTTCTTCTCAAGAACAACAATAATAAAGATCATGTTAGTGACTTCATTCTTAAATTTCATTCATCATGCTGAATAATGCAAGACAACTATTAATCTTGCTCATACAGTCCAGAATTACAAGTTTCATTGTAGCCAAGGATACTTGTACTTCAGTCTCATCTCATATCTCTGCATCAGCTACATAATCAATTGAATAATGCTCACTATTCCCTAGCAAATTGGAACCTATTTGTTGCTTGTTCTCTCTTTCTGCTGTCTTTTTGCTGGTGCTTCTGCAACAAAATTTACTTCTCCTATGCCCTCCTGTCCCATCATCCAGCCCTATTGACGCTTGGTTCCATGTTGAGAGAGTGCTGGCAGATTTGTTGGTGTTGGCAGATTGTTTTTAGTCCTGGTACTCTTATGGTTTTCATCTCTTGCTTTATTCTGGGCATGGAGTTGTATGATGGTGCTGCTGACTGTAGACAAGGCTTTGCTTCATTTTCTGGTTAACAGATTTTTCTTGCATTTTCATTCTCTAGTTAATTCATGAATACACCTACAACTACATGGTTTCTTTTCGCCTGTCTATTCTCCTTCATGTCAGACTCGAGTATCCTTAAGTAACTGCATCTTTTGGTTATCTTTCGTTGTTCCTACTGCATCAACTACATATACTGTCATCATTTCTGTTGTTGTATCCACTATTGATACACTTGGAATACTTCTTCGATCTGATCTCTGTGAAGCAAAATTCTGCTTTAGTTGCTGCTGGTGAATAGAGTTAAGTGTTGCAGCCGTAGTTCACAGAAAGGGTGCAGTTTACAAGGTTATTTGAACAGATCATTACAAGTCGCCTATGCTCCTTCAAACCTAATCTTTGTGACAGGTTGTTGCTGCTGCAATTTTTCCTACTCTGCAACAAGTTTAAACTTCAGCATGCTGAACGGTAGAATAGAATATGTGAATAGAGTGTGTGAATTGTGATTCTTGTATGCAATCTCTAGTTGTTCTTTTCAAGACCACTTGAGCTTGAGGGAGGGTAATAGAATAGAATATGTGAATATAGTGTGTGAATTGTGAATGTGTGAGATGCACGTGTAAGTGCTTGCAATAGAGAGAATAGAGTGTCGAGAGAGAGAGAGAGATCTAAAAACTCAAGTCTATCCTGTAATCAGAAAATTATCTTTTTCATTATCAATCAAATTGTTTAAGCAGCAATGTAGCATTCCATGAATGTTATCAAGCTGAGTCTTTGATTTCTATAAGCATATCTCTGTTTTAAGAATAACCATGAACTGTATTGTTTTTTTTCTTCTTCTTCTTAAGAAGATGATAACATGCTAGAAAGAATTTTTCTTTTTTTTTTTGATCGGTCACGTGCTAGAAAAAATTAGTAATTATTCTGAAACCGACTAAGTTTGAACATGATATACATGGAATTGGGTTTAATTTAATTTAAATTTAAATTGTTTACTAATCAGCCATCATGTTATTTATTTTTTCCTGATGGTGGTTCTGATCCTAGAATTGGTAACTTGAATCAGAAGATTAAGAAGTAGGAATGTTGGTATATTTCTTGATGACAATTCTTTTTAGACCCACCAAAGTAGCTCTTCCACTTTCTGTTTTGTGTTCTTCCTCTTCAACAAGATTTTGAAGAGTTCAGACTTGGTCATGGATGTTTTGGATCGACTAAATGTGAAAGAATATGTAGTCGGCATGTTTTGTTTTTCCGACTCCGAGAACTGATTTATTTGACCGACTCGATGATAGTTTTTGAGTGGTTAATGGAGAAAAGCAAATTAAATTCATATTCATATAGTGCGGTACTAAATATGGAGAAGTTTGAATTTAGTATGGTAACGTGTATTGCTGGCTTAGTATTAACCGACTGAATGTGTGCACAATTTAGATCTGTTTTAATTACGTGGGTCCAAGTCAACATAATCAGATTTTCTTTGACCAATTTTCCTAGTCGGTTGAATGATAAATATGAAATGTGAATAAGAAATACAGTATGTTAAATGAACAGCTAAGTTTTAATGCTTAGGGTCCGGTCAATTCATTTAGTCACACCTTAAATGAGTTGATTAATTCAATTATGTACATTGTTAGCTGGTTCAATTATGTATATTTATGAATTATGTGCACATTCTAGTATCGTATTTATATCAACAACCTTAATACTTATTATCATTATTCATTTCAGAATAAAACTAGTACCGATGGAGTTTATCTTTTTTTCCATTGGTTGGTTAGTATAATCATATCCTCTTATTGATTTAGAGCGAAATCATTTGTGTCCGTTGGATAAAATTTGGTGTTGTAATATGCGTTGGTATGACAACATGCGATGTAGATTGGGCGAGTAGTTGTTAACATCCGACGAACATCCCTCATTGTTTATTATGTATGACCGCTGGATGGTCGAGATGCGATTTTAGACGGACAAAAATTTATTTCGTATACTTACACCTGTTTTACGTACTATTTTAAAATCTTACGCCGTTAAATTTTAAAATAAATATTTCTGGACGTAGAATAGAAAAGGATAAAAAATAGAATATATTTTTAAACTTATATTTTAACGTGAAAAATATAAAAAGGATATAGAAAGAAAAAAAAATGAATGCTTAATTGTGGCTATCCAAAAATATAACATCACTCCAAAAATATAAAAATCATATAAGCATTGTGTTATAAATACGGTAAAATAATAATTATTTATTTAAAAATATTATAAATTTCCTTTTTAATTTACTTCGTATTGTGCATTTAAAAGCACTAAAAATATACGTTTTAAATAAATACTATTGATAGAAAATACAGTATTACAATAAATAAGGTCATGAGTTTTATGGTTTCAACTTACCAAAAATATGTAAATACTAAAATACGAGTCAAAAATATAGAAATTCTGTAGATTTTTAAAACGGATTTGTATTAAATCACACCGTTTATCAGATATCAAGTAAATCATCCAACATAACGATACAATGACACGTATACAAAATAGGACCCACTACGATCTTTTTGCATACTCCTCGCCCTGACAAAAAAACCCAGAGAAAGACTTTTACTTGCTTCCATTATTTGTTGTTAGGGTATCGTGTTTGCATTTAGAATCAAGCATTCAGAAATCACAATATCCCTTATTTTCTCTTCGTTCCAGGTTAGATTTCAGTTTTTCCCCTCAATTTAGATCTATCTTAAACTTTACTTTTACGATTGTTTTTAGTTTAATTCGTGGTAGGGTAATTGATTTGGTATTTTATAATAAACATTTACTGATTAATTGTTTAATTTTGTGTGTTCGATTTCATTTGATTTGATCTGATTGTTTTATGTTGTTGCATTGCAGAGAGTAGTTGATGGTAACAAGTTTCTTAATGGCTGCTGAGAGTTCATTCAAGTTGGAACGTCCCCTTGGTTTGTTATATTATCTTTTATCTTTTCTTATCTTATCGTTGTTAATTTTAGGTTTTTCTATTTTGAAATACTAATCATAAATTTGACTCCGATCGTGAAGTGTTATTGTTATGTTTAATTTGAGAGGATTTTATCTATTTCTCTTAGATATGATGATTGGATTTTGTTTGTTATTATTTGAAGGTGTAAATATTTCAAGTTTTGTTTTTGCGATTGTGTTTCTTTTATTCTTATGCCTTATGGTGCTGTTGAATAGTGTTGAACTTAATTGTTGCAAGGTTTTTGGGTGGAGTGAAATGAAAGAGTTATAAGATGCTGTGGTTCAGATTAATTGTAAGATAAGAGTTGAGTTAAAGAATGCATGATTTCTCATCTGCTCGCTAAGATTGTGAATTATATCCTCTGCCAAATTTAGTGCTTCCCCTCCAAGTAATTGGTTTTATGCATACAGGGTAGGCAACTTAGAAGAGCCATTCTGATGCACCTATTGTAAAATCCTAATTTTAGTTTGGTACATCCAAATCATACATTCCATATTTTTTATTGCTTCGAATATTCATACAGTTTTAGGCGGCCCTTTAACATTCGTCCCCATACACTGTAGGTTGAATAAAAAATCATTTCTATAGCCACCTCCTTACATATGGAATTTGATCAAAATCACTGCTCTGCCTAGAATCCATGCCTCATAATGTTTGTGTTTCTATTTAGTTTCCGACACCCTTGCCAACCTCACTGCAAAATCAAAAGTTAACTCTTCGTTGTTCTTGCACAATCACAGTTTCTTAAGGTCCATTGGAGGTCATTTCACGCCGATGGGTCAACCATCTCCACTCTATAAGTTTTGATAGAATCTTTTACACCTTTTAAAAAAAATTGAGTTACACCAAATTTAGTTTGTTTGTTTTGACTCTTTTCCTGATTCAAACGCTTTAAATTTTGGTTGCAGGCTCTGGTGGCTTTTGATGTCCCTGTCACCTGATTTACATTGAAGTCTTCTAGTTTTCTTTGGGTATTTCCTCCCCGCTGTCTCTATCCTTGTTTTTAGCTCGGTTTGTTAACTAATCACTCAATTTAATTTAAACCTCCAGCACATGTTATTAAATGCATTTACAGATGGATTTAATAACATGCCCTTAATTCTAATTCCTATTTAATGGAAATGGGGTATTTCTCTTAAAGGCAAACCCATGCCTATGAATTAAGACAAAAGGTTTGTATCAAATATTATTTTGTTTATCTATATGCAAATTTCTTGATCGTAAACGCAAACAAGTGCCATGATAAGATTTGACAAGCATGTTCGGTGGCACCATATATCTGTAACCTCCAAATGAGAACTACAGAGATCATTTCACCAAAAACCAGTCGATCCTTTTTGGTATTTGTTCATACCCTCCTAAAACGGAACATGTAGAAGATATATGGATTATGCTATACCGGATCTCTTTATAACATTAACTTGCAATCCAAAATGGTCTGTGATCCAGAGTGCACTGGGCCTGATATCTGGACAACATGCAGATGATAGACCAGATATTGTGAGTAGAGTTTTTAATTTGAAGTTAAGGGAGCTGATGAAAGTTCTACGTGAGAAGAGGCATTTCGGGACGGTAACTGCAGGTATGTGTTAGCATATTTTTATACATGTTTTTGTTTTTTTCCCCATCCAGTTAATTGGGCTGTTGTTATCTATTCATAAAGCAGAGCGCTTAACTGCGAGTTTAGTAATTTTGGAGTGTCACTAAGCACTTCTTTAGGACTGGAATTTGATGGAAAATCAAAATTAAATAGATACCTTTTCATCGTTTGTCTGAGCAGTAACTTGATCTTGCCCCTTTGTTGTGCAGCCATATATACAATCGAATTTCAAAAAAGAGGATTGCCACATGCGGTTGAAAGTTTTTTTTTTTTTTTTTCTTTTATGGTTTTGTCAACTATTATATTAGTTTTGTTGTTTTATCCGTGGTTGTGCTTTTTTTTTTCTTTTTGGAAGATCATCGTGCAAACGACGCTGCCTCTCTCTTTGACAACAGCTTCGGTAATCTTCTCAAATCTTTTACCATACCAGATTACCAATTGTGTGATTTTGATAATTCACAATTAGGCATTCTAAAAAAATATACCTAATTGTGTGATTTTTTGCTTCTTCTAAGGGCATCAGTTTTGCTCTACCGATTTAATTTCATGCACCATGACCAATACAACAAAAACCCTTTAACTAATAAGAATTAGATTATTCGAATTATCATCTTCGTCTGCAAACCTTTTCTTTTTTTTTCCTTCTGTTGCCCTTAATTTGTTTTGTTTTTTGATTTTCTATTTATTTCGACATGTTTTTTTTTTGAAGCATAATTTCGGCATGTTTTGATATTGCAAGTTGGGGTTTACCGTTGTTTTAATTCGTTGGTTTTCTACTTATGGGATTTTATTTATGGTTTTTGTGATCTTGATATTTTGTGCTACAAACAATTTCTGATGGTAAATTGAAAGCAGAGATGTTTGTATTTGATTTGCATCCATTGTGTTGTTTTTTCAATATAATCAACTAACTCATTTTGATAAACCTGTTATTAATTGGCTTCCTCTGGCCGTTCTAATCGAACAGAAAATCATTATATGCACGGTGGCACGCAGACTGGAGCGGCTGAAATTACGTACCAGTGATTTCATATTTTAACTTACAAGAGAGAGATTGATCTTAATTTAATTTGATTTAAACAGGATTGTAGCTTGATAATTGACTACAATTGATATGTATCTCTACAAAAATATGTGCATTGTGAGGCAAAAGATATCTCAGATTGGGAGTGATGTGTATAGCAGGTGGGAAGTTGTTGTCATGGAGTGTTCAGGAGGTCCTCAACTTCCAACGTTTTTTGCCTATCACTTCCAAGGTAAATTTGAATATATTGAATTAGATGTTTTAGTTTTGTCAGTTAGCGCTTTTGTGGTGAAATTAGATGAGATTTACTTTGAAATTGATATTTTAGATTTGGGATTGTTTGGGTTTTGCTTAATTTGCGTCTTTTCTTTTGTTATAATGTTTAGGAGGATGTTAGCAAGACAGGTGCATCAGGTTCATCTTCATGTTCTGCTGGGCTTCTTCCTTCGACAGGTGCAGTGTTATTTATGTCAAAGGAAACATTATCTTAGCCTTAGATTTGTCTACAATATCTATTGCTCTCTCATTCTTCAAGGTACACAAATCAATTATCTTAGCCTTAGATTTGTGTACTATAGTTGTTTGTGGAAATACTGGAGAGAAAAAAATGTTTGTAGGTGTTTCGCGTTAATTTGTTAAACGAAAGTAGTAGATTTCTGTACTTTAGTTGTATATACTTGAGAGAAAAAATGTTTCTACGTATCTTACTTTGATTTGTGAAAGAAATGTAGTTGGTATACTACTAGAAAAATAATAAATAGGGAGATAACCTAGAGAAATAGATGATGTCAATCATGATTGCATCCTGCTAGAAAAATGAATAGGGACAAAATATGGAATGGTTTAGGTCACTTTGTCTAAAAACTCTTTTTTTCCATTAGTTCATTTATCATTTCAAAAGATGCAATGAGTTAAAATGAACATGCAATAGATTAAAATTGTTCATACCAGTTGGATTATAATGTGCTGAGCACTGTATTATCCACATTAAGCAATATTCTTTTAAATCTAATATTTAGTTGAGATGTTCATTAACTGATATCTAATGGTATTAACAAAAGATTTACTGTAATTGTTTTTAAAACTATCTCATCTTAGTATAGAGTACCTTTTTACATTTCTTTTTCTTTTTGAGACTTTATGTGGAGTTTTCGTTGATGTTCACAGTACAAGGCCTTGATAGTTGAAAGAAGATTTATAAAACCTGTTGAAAACAATGGCCATCGGTATCAGAAAACAGTTTAATTTTGTGGTGGCTTTTTCCCCGGTTTGAACAATTTGTGCATTTGTTTGCTTTATGGTTTTTGTGATGGTTGTTCTGGGTTGGAGTGAGTTATTTTGTAGTTTATAATCACAAGACATAATTTCACGATTGTAGTTTATAACATATTACAGAATTTGTTAATATATTTTTATACTAAAGAGTTGTAGAAAAAGTACAAATAGATTTTTTTCTTGATCAATGGAACTAGAAAAAGATTCTTACGAACATATATCCGAATCTCTTTGAAGGTATGAGATGGAATGAATGATGCACCGTGTCTTGCCCTTGCTGGCGTTGGGGTTGGTTTACTAATTGAGTCGAAAGAAAATGCAGCATTGGATGCATCATATGTCATTCTTCTTGGTAATGGACTTTCACAGGTATATTTACTTTTACCTTTTTTTTCTTCATGTATTTGCTTTATTTACTTGACATTCAGAAATGTGGGGAACTATGAGAAGATTTTTAATCAAGAAGTGTAACTTTATTGGGAGAACTTACAATGATAAAGTAATTAATCTACAATTCGAAGGCATAAAAATAAAGTTCGGTAAATGCTCCTTGGTGTTTGTATCGTTTTCTCCTTACTGTCACAATTCCATGAAGCTTGGCAATTCCAGTAACCTTAAACCCCTATTTTTCTCTCACATCAAATTAAATTAACTTCACACTTTTTGTTTCCAATCTGTTTCTTATATTGCGGTTGTGTTTTTTTGTTGATGTTACAGGTTTTTATTGCTGAACCAGAGACTGCTTCAGACATTCTTTTCAGCTGATGATATGGCAACGTATAACCCCTGGGGAACCTGGGGTAAGTCTTCTTTTTTTGTCACCAAAAAGAATTTAGCATAGTAATGAAGTAGGTTCATAGGGTTTAGTAGTTTTCTTCCACAACTGGTCTGTTTTTGTCCCCAATTCTTTGAATTCTCTTCATAAGTGTTGTTTATTTAGGTAGCTCATTTCGATCATGAGTATCGTAGCTCAGTTCGGATATAAATAGCTAAAGATTAATGCAAAGAAGGTTGAGAGGGTGGTATTAAGCAAGAAATGGAGGACAAAATGTTTGCTTCAGACAAGGAGAATTGTACAGCAAGACCTACACTTGGAATGAAGTCGATGAGAAAAGAGGTTGGATCAGCTGAGGTCAGGAATATTGGATCTTTTGCTTCCAAGGATGAGAGCAGAATTAAAAATATAGAGGTTAACACTACTGATGTGTTAGAGAAAATAGTTTCTGGGGTTCTTTCTCGGAGTGCAGATAATGATGGTGGGGAATTGTGTACTCCAGATAAACAGAATTCTTCCCTGAGATCCTCACTTGGATGGAAATTAAATATCTTAATAGAAATGAACTCTATTTACCAAAGGGTGAACTTTTAACAGGTTGTTTCATTGTATCCTTATATATAGACTTTAATTCCTCAGGTATTTTGATTTATCGACGAATGATTAGGATTGGATGGTATGCAGGTGTCTACTGCATCGTAATCAGAAATTTTTGTATTTCTATTGTTTGACGAGTTGCTCAAGTTCTCATCAGTTCATCTGCTGATGAATTCTTCAATTTCACCATGGTTAACCCGTCTGCAGGTTGTACCACGAAATTATTATATTTTTCAATTTAATTTAGTATAAGAATTGTGTACAGCTGGTGCGGCTCAAGTAATTCACAAATTTCTCTTTTATAAAAGCGCGGGTGCAACGTCGGATAAGGAAGTGACTGTGTTGAAGAATTACACCTGCAAATAATAACGGCGCAGCAACACTCATAAATTAGTTTAATTTTGATCCATCCTGTAAGTCTTTCTTTTTACCTGTCAACACACTCAAATCCTAGGGGGAAGGTGTTTGGATACACTTAAAGTCGTAAAGTTAGAAGTTACTTGTGAAAATAAATTTCACACTGATATTTAAAAATAAAAATTAACTTTTTATAAACCAAGTTACTCTTGATTCTGACTTCTAGAATTAACTCCTTATGGCATGAATCATCGTTAAAAACAACAATGAAGAAACAAGAAGCACTGTTTATTTTATTTTTACTTTATTTTTGACTCTTAAAATGTTAAAATATATTGAAGGAAAAAAAGTAAATTTAAGATGGAGCACGGAGGTGAAATTTAAGTGTAACAAGGACAGAGGCAACAAGTCCACCTAAAACAAGCTAACAACAAAAAATATAACACCAAATAAGGCTTTAGCCAAGCACAAAAGAACCAAAAGACTAATGTCTCCTAGCATGATATCTTTAGTCTCTCCTTGATATCTCTTTATTTTTCTTAGGATTTTCATTTTTCCCATTCCACTTGATTTTAAAGAATTCTTTATTTGTTTTTTCTTTAAAGACTTATCTTCACTGTTACTATGCATAATAGCACGATATGCTTATTTTCTACTTGGTGCATTCATTTATTTCGGCTTTATTTTGTAGCTTTTTAACCATACGATCAAGCATCAAAAGAAAGAGTAGGCTGGAAATCAAAAAGTTTCCATGTTTGTTATTGATTTCATTTTTTTTTTATTCGTATGTAGTAGTTTCTCAGTTCAAACCAAATCGAAATTAGAGTTTGAGTTCTCATCAAATTTATGTTAGTTCGAAGGTCTGCCAGCTCGAATCAGATGGGAATTGTTTGGTTTATGAAGAAATAAATATCAATGTATTAATTTCCATGATTACATCTTCTTTGACGTGAAGCACTTCATATGCTTTGAACTATTGGAGTTGGCAATCTACTTTATATTAATATCATGTTTTTTTCAGTGGCTCTAATATCAGATATTGATACAACTATATAGTTAGTGTGATTTTTCGTTTAACTACAAGGAGTTGGAGGCCGAAAGAGCAATTTAGTTGGGCTCGTGATTCTTAACGTAAATATATGATTTCTGAAGAAAGATATATCAGTGCATTTTCTTGATTACATCATCTTCACGTGAAGCATTTCATATGCTTTGCACTATTTAGAGAGTTTGCAATCTATTTTATATTAATATCATTTTTTATATTAAATGTCTCTAATATCATATATTAATACAACTATATAGTCAGTGTGATTTTTCATTTGACTACTGGGAGCTGGAGCCTGGAGGAGCAACTGAGTTGGCTGCTTGATTTTAAAGCAAGTATATGATTTCTGAACAAAGATATATCAGTGCATTTCCTTGATTACATCTTCTCCGATGAGAAACACTTCATATGCTTTGCAGTATTTAGGGTTGACAATCTATCTTTTATAAATATCGTGTTTCTTTTTAGTGTCTTTAATATCATATATTGATACAACTATGTAGTGAGTGCGATTTTTCATTTGACTACAGGGAGTTGGAGCCTGGAAGAGCAATTGAGTTAGCCGCTTGATTTTTAACACAAGTACATAATTTCGCAAGAAAGATATATAAGTGCATTTTCTTGATTACATAATCTTCCACATGAAGCACTTAATATGCTTTGCACTATTTAGAGTTTGCAATATATATTAATATTTTTTTTTAGTGTCTCTAACATCAACTATTGATACATCTATATAGTGAGTGTGATTTTTTATTTTACTACAACGAGTTGGAGCCTAAAGGAGCAGTTGAGTTGGCCAATTGATTCTTAACACAAGTATATAACATAGTACGTAAGGAAGGTGGGGAGTGTATATCGGGTAAAGTATAAAAACGATTTAACCAAACTGGAAACCATTATTGGGGTTTTGAGGTAGAATATTATTATAAATTTGTTTCTTTACTTTTAAGTTGCAAAATTTTGATTAACCAAGAAATGTGTATTCTAAAATCTAGCAAGACTAAGGGTAGTTTTAGTGCTACTTTGAATATTACACTTCAAATCTAGCCTTACCAATTATTTTTAGGTTGGTATAATTTCAAAGGTTGGTATAATTTTTCAAATGTATTTTCTTTAAAAAGATTTCTTAATCTCCAAAACTTTAAACAATATGTAATTGGTGATTTTGGTTCCAATTTAATCTACTAAGTGATAATTGGTGTGCACTGCAGTTGTTAATTGAGATCCCTTATGGGACGTGTGCGGGACGAAGTCCCGTCTCACCAAATGGGGACGATTTCCATCACATCTGGTACGTAGCACGAGTTAAATGCTAGTATAGTGGTAATACAGGGTTTATGGAATCACACAGTCACTACATGATCACCAGTTTCCTTAGACGATTTAGTGTGAACGATATATGGCAGTATTGTTTAGTTGTTCGAGTCATCTTAAGGACCCTGGAGTGTAACATGTGTTAAAGAAAAATTATGTATAATACTTGCCATATGATATTCGTTTTTCAGGAATGATTGTTTTCCATTGACCATTTGTTTTTCATGTCTTGTTTAATATGCCATATGCATTGTATATGACCCTGAAGTATATATTTTTGGAGTTTAGCTGATAGATTGGATTACCAAAGTAATCATTCGAAAAAGGTTGGATTTATGGATGATAAAATAAATAATCGTTTGTCTTCCGAACTAATTCGTTTTTTTTTTTTTTAAAAAAAACACCGTGAAGTAAAATATTAGCTCGTGTATTCTTATATGAAGTTGGTCTTGGTGCCTGCCGTATGATATTTAAGGATACTAGACATAACAGATCGATATTTAGGATCATATATTTGGATAAACTTTATGTGTATCTTAATTCCTCGCAAAGGAAGAATTTTGATGTTTCAGTTTATCTATTGATGGTGCATATGTCAAATGTGACTTGAATGATATATAGATTTATCATTTAAGTTGTGCTTCCAAACTAGCCAATGTAAGGGGTAAACTCTCTTAGCAATTATGGTGACGAAGTCGCTTATATATCCTAGTTACGGTATTAATGACTTATCCAAAGACGTCACTGGTTGAAGTAATTAGGTAAAATATTATTTTTTAAGAACGATTTGATACCCCAAGGTGTCAAACTTATGATATGGAGGATATATGAAAAGTTAACATTTGTGTTGCCACCGTATTGGTTGAATTTAATTATTTCGTATTTAAGGTTGGTACAGAGGATATATGACAAGTTGACATTTGTGCTGCCACCGTATTGGATGCATTTGATTGTTTCGTATTTAAGGTTGGCATATTGGTCGCATGTTTATGTCGTCTGGACTGGAATAATAATCATGGTAGAACTGTTTCATGAGTTACATAATATTAGTAATTATTTTATTATTCCATTCTTGAGCAGTACGAGCTCAAAATATTGATCATAGTATTAAGACACAACACATTGCAATATTATGAAAATCCATTAGATATTAATGATTAAAGTAACTCTTAAGTCTAATATATTTCATATTCAGTAGTTTTTCGATAATTAATTAATTGCAATGATTATGTAAATTCTATTTAGCCCAGTAAAGTTGAACCACATTGAGTTTAACCAGTAAATTGGGTTATAAATAACCCTTGAAGAATGGTGAACTCAGTAAGAGATGGGGTTAATAACATTGTCAATTTCATATTCTAATTAATTATGGTATTAGTGATCTGTCCAAAGAGATCACTATATGAAGTAATTATTATATGCTATCCTCATGGTCTTGAAAAAACATGTTAAGACATTTAGGTTTTGAGGATGTATGGTACAATGACAATTAAAGTTAATATGGTGGTAATAGAAATGAATGTTGTACGTTGGAATTTGATCCCAAAGGAGAAGTTTCAGCAGTATGATTTAGTTCACATTATATGTTGTGGCATGTTTTGATGCTTATGCACTTGATTCTTTTGGATGATAACTTGATATCTTTATATCTCTGCTCCTAAAGGTGATAATGAATTGCATAATATTTCCAAAATGAATTTCGTACAACTGATTAGTTTTAGTTGGCACATTAAAGGTACATCCTATCATGAAATATGATAAAGTGAAAGATATGCATAAGCATATAATTGAATTAAGCAATAGTCGCAACTTAGCCACATTATTAATGAAGCGGCAGAATGATGTTTCCTTGTTATTTTGGATTGCTGCATTCTCTGTTTCAGACTAGTTAATGTTTTGGTTCGAGAAAAAGTAGGATTCAAGCAACAAGGAAATGGATTTGCAATATTACGATTTCATAATTTCTTGATATTTCATTTACGATTACTGTTAGGGAATTTTCGGAGAAATGTATTTCACCATGTTTATCAATGGCTTTCACATTATAGTTATATCTGGTAGATATATGTATTAAACATGGATTGCAGTGTTTATTACTGGGCATGAAAGACTATTAGATGAAAAAGTGAAAGTCGAAATTTCATAGGAAATGGTGGAATATATTTTAAAAGGTATGATGGGTGGAGATAACATTCTCATCAAATAACCGAATTCCTAAAGTGTTGTGTTGTGTGTAATGCACAATGCTCATGGTACATAATTGTTCCTGTAAAATGTAATTGTGCTACTGTATTGGACATGGTTAGTGTGTTCCCATTATATTGTGGGTGAAAGCTCTTAAAACTGTTGCATACATCATAAACTTAGTTTCCCATAAGCTTCTCTGAAGAACCCATCAGTCTTTGAGTGAATGGAAACCAAGTTTAGGATGATTAGATTGAGCAACAGAAGCTAGAGTTTTCCACTTGCATGAAGAAATTGGATTAATAAAGACTACTAATCCAATGGGCATGCATATTTTATTGACCTGATTGTAGTACAAGAATTTTTGAAGCTGGAGAAGCTTGATTAATGGTTAATCTAGTGGGAGTTGTAAACTATGAAATGTAGTTTCGATAATTGAATTGTTATTCACATGATAATTTGATATGATCCAATGTATTAAGAAACACAATCATTTGAACTACTCAAATTTTAGAAAGTAAGGAAATTTGATGTTTCTCCTGATAATATGGTATATCTTCAGGAACTGAATTTTGATATTGAATCAAACAAGTTTTGCATTACTGAGTTTAATGACTCATAGTTGTTTGGAGCTTCATCAAATAAATGTGAGAACAATTATGTATAGTATAAATTTGGAGGATAAAGGAGCCGAAAAGGTTTTTCTAAAAGGAAAACTCGACCTTTAGCATGTCATCCTGATGGATCAATATATGGAATTCTAAAGACTCATTTTAGTAGTAACCTTCAGATTTGATAAAATCTTTCTCGATCAAGTTATAAATCTGAAGATCAGTGGGAGTATGTACATATATACTTATTGTGTGTTGATGACACGCTAGTCACAATTTTCATTGTGAATCTTGGTGATTGTTTAAACCAAGAAAATCCTATTTAAATAACTTATGAATGAGTGAGATGAACTTTGCGTCTTGCAGAGAAGGACTTCTCAATAAAGAAAGGTTCTAAGATTTAAATCATGAACAACTCTGATAGTGTTGAAATTACACAGAAGAGTAACAAATGTCAGTCATAACTAATGAATATCTAAAAATCTCAAGAAAATGCAAGGATTACCTTATGCTTCCGCTTATGATAATTTTCATGTATAATGTGTTTTGCATGAAATTAATAGAGTTCTATAATATGAATTCTTGGTTGTTGCCAAAGTAACCCAAGAATATAAATTATTATAGAACATTAAAGTAAATGTATGAACCTTCATATAATTGATGCCTTGAAGGTGATAAATTATTCAGACTCATCTCTCATGGTTCATAGAGTCATTATGGGATTCGACTTTATGCCAATGAAGAGTTGTATCAAAGTGAAGTATTAAGAATCTATAACCGATTCATTCACTATGGAGACTGAATATATGGTATTCGATGATACCACATTTGAGGTTGTGCAACTTATCTCAAGACTTGGAGAATGTCGACACTATAGCCAGGTTGTTGAGTATTTATTGTGCACAACAATATCTTTCTTTTGAAGCAATGTAGTGAAACCTAATATGCTAGTAAGCATATGAAGATAGAGTTTCCTATCATACATAAAGAGGATTGGAAACAACAAGTAGATGTGAAAATACAAGTATAAAACTTGTAAGTCTATATCCATCGATAAAAGCAAGGGTTTCCTTCTGATGTCTTAAAGGAACAAATAACATCATAATGGATTGACCCATATAATGGTTAAGGTATGTATGAATTGTTGGTATCCACATTACTCTTTGAGATCTCATGAAAAGTGTTGTTTCTACATTCCTGTTATTCTATATGTGCACACAAAATTGTTGATGGAAGGAATAATACAGGAATCTTTTGGTAATTCAAATTGATGTATTAAAGCTCTTATGAGGTTTAGCCTTATGAATGGAAAAGAACTTATGTTTCATTATTTTGCAATGTATTGATGTCGTAGTACATGAAAGGGAGTATGTCGTTAAATGATGTCTTACCGTCATGACTCGCCTTAATGTATTACCAAATGATGATATTATGACTTATTGTAATAAATTAAGCTCTCATTTAAGGTTGTGCGCATAATTATATCGTATCAAACACCTGATGAATATATCTGTTTTGTATGGATTATATGGGCCAAGTGGGAGGATGTTGGATTTGTGGCCCATATTTCCATACCCATTCGACACAAAGAGAGTAACTCCTATTAAATTTCTCTTGAATCTCTTTGGCGGCAAAACAAGTGTGAATGGAGCCGAGAGAATTTTGGAAAGTCGACTATGAAAAGTGGTAGCCTAATTGTTATGATTTCTTTGATGGAAAAAAATATTATCACTATAAATAGCATAATAGAGGTGTAAAACCTATTCCTTGCAATTGTAAAGAGTTGCTAGAAAAACCATCATTAAGAGCTAGCAACTAATATATTAATGGTGAGAGGAATAAAGTTTACTCTCAATGTCTTCAATTTCATTCGTTGATGTTTCCAACGGAGATGGAAAGAGTTTGATCATAATCAGATATGTTTTATCACTTATTTCAAATTAATTCATATGAAGTAGCAAGCTTGATAATCCTAGATCCTATTGTTCATGCCTATAATTGACCTAATAGCATGATGAAAGTCTAACACAACAAACCCAAATCACCATCACTGCTACTAACAGCTCCATAACCCATCATGTATTAACTGCCATCATCTTATCACTCATCATAGCCACTACAGTGTCTCTGTTCTCTTCAACACAAAACTCATTCTTCTCGGCTAAAACCCATCAATCACCGATCTTCTCAAGCCATCCTATTATAAACAACCCCACTGCCAACTCCAACAGCAGAGAACTAGCTAGTCTTATCGAGAATCAAACCATTACTAACGACATCCATCTCTTGATCATATTAGAGCTAGAGAACCACTTCAAATACACCACCATCATTACTGCCATCAATGGCAGAAACTCCGTTCCCTGTTTTTTTGGCCATTCAACTTGCCTATTACTGGCGTGAAGAATAAGATGAAGGTGGTAGTGCCCTTAACATATTGGATGGTACCTTTAAAACCTTTCAAATATTGGAAGCCCCTAGTAAAAAATATGGTGCCCTTAGTAAATTAGTGATTTCAGTCCTTTAAACTGTTAGTTCCGGGAAACCGACAAGTTTATTTCTTGTTTGGTTCATAACTTCCTCATACGAAGTTGGAATGACTTCATTCTTTCGCCGTTGGATTCTTTTCTTCGTACTCTACGAGTTGTTAAAAATAAATCCTGGATTAAAGCAACTTTCACCTGGTCTTTGGACCTTCTTCATTTGTATCCCATCTTTTCTTGTATAATTAAGTGCCGATTCACTCCATTTGAATGATCCACCTAATAAAAGATAAAAAAACAAAAAAAACGTAATATACAATAATTCACAAGAAATCTAGCAAACAAGTGCATGGAATTGACACTCTAAATATGCAATTATCATGCGTATTTGGGGATTAGCTACTCCCAGGTTTAATAGACGTTATTGAAATATTGATGCATATTCGAGATGAGTTCAAGGAATTCAGATGGGGAATTTATGCGACTTAAGACTGATTCGATATGGCATAAATATTGTGAATATTAGAGAGACTACATGATCAGTTTAGAACGTCTGTAGCTATTTGTAGAGACCGTATTCTTAATTCGCATGTGGAATATAAATAGAGATACAATATTTCATGTTTTGACATAAAGCTAGAAATATGCGCATAAATATGCACATATACTTCTATGTTCCTGCTGCTAGGCAGAAGGTGATTTTATAATTCTAGCCCTTGTCAAAAGCTCACCATATAGATTAAGTCCCTGCTTAGTGTGGAACAATAATGTTGCACAGTAAGCACTAATGGTGATAATATGCTTATAACAATATATATGTATAATCAAAATTTTAAGAAAAGTGTAAGAAGATGTACTTAGCTTCTGGCTTCCGGGTACTGAGATGATCTCCCCTTAGCATTAATCTTGGATGGGATTAGTAGATGCCCATATTCTTGTCAAAGAGGCTTACCCGTGAGTGTGGAGAGGATATTCCTAGATTCAAACGCCCTTTGGTCTTTAAACTCGGTTTCTTAATTAGATTAAGACTTTCCGTAATTGAATATCTATATATATGTGTATACATTGTTATCTCATCTTCTCATTATTTTCTTCTCTTCTTGTGAACAGTAGGGATAAAGCACTTCCTCGAGTACGCTTCAGCGAGAAGAGTTACTGCTCATACGTTTCCTCAAATACGCTTCAGCAAGAAGGGACGTTGCTCCACCACTTCCTCGAACAAGATTTAGCGAGAAGTATCGCTTTCCAGGTGCACTTCAATGAGAGAGATATTGCTGTTTCCATGTGCACTTCAGTGAGAGAGACATTGTTTCACCTTGTTTCCTTGAGTACGCTTCGGTAAAGAGAGCTACTTCCTCGGTACGTTGCTTTAACTAAGTCTTGTGCATGTTCCCGAGTATAAAACCCATTCATTGCGAGGTGAGTGTTTCTTGAACTCGTCTTTTGGTTGCTTGGCCATAGCTTTTTTTTGTTCTCTTATAACCCTAGATTTTGCTCGTGAAGTATCATCAAAGATTGTTCCCATCTTTCAAACTATTGGCTTAAACAAGCTAGGGTTTTATTTCTTGCTTTGTTTTTTTCATACAGTGTAATAGACCCCGTACTGTAGATCCAGTGCAAACAAATTTTTACTCGCACTAGGTAACTAGAAAGGATCAGTTCTTACTTGTGTGCTCAGCCGTAATTCCATAATCCGGTAGAGCTAGGGTTTCCAAAATTTTCTCACATATCATATGTATATATATATATATATTTTGATAACACTGAGAATATTATTATTTTATCTTTGGAAAACCCTAGTTTCATCGTTATTCTTCTGGAGTAAAGTGATCTTCAACATCAGTAGCGACAATACTAGTAAGTTTAATTATGATAAGCTAAAACCTTTGATAACTCTTCTTTTCTTTCGTGCTGGAATTTAATCTTGTTATTCGTATCTTAAGAAGATCACGGCAGTTCCTGATCGAGATCACAACTCTGATTCTTCAAGTAAGAAAATGGGTTGCAGAAGTAAAATGATGAAGACAACTTCTTCCCAGGAAGTGCTGTCCAATATCAACCATTCCTTGAATAAGGTCACAAAACTTGTGCGAGGCATGACCCTCGATCATTTGAAGGAAGCTTGCGAGTGTGCGGTTTGAATCTCACATTCACGATTAAATGCTTAAGAAGAAGCAAGACTTTGAGAGGAGTTGGAATGAGGATGAGAAACTCACATCTTATATGCAGAAGCGAAGTTTCCCAGCGATTGTGATAGGGAAAGAAATAGAACGGATAGAGCGAGGTATTCGTCCTTATGATGTAGATTCAGATTCTGATTCAGATGAATATCCTTTGAAAAGTATCATGCGGTATGAGTCTGAGTCGTTCTCAGAAACTGAGGCTGAAGGTGAGGCTGAGCGTGCTGATGCTTATGATGACATGCAGACGGGTTCTATTGACCATGCTGATGATGAGGCTGCCGAAGAAGATTCAGAGGAAGACCCTGATGATATTCCAGAACAAGACCCCGAAGTAGAGGACCCTGAAGAAGATTCCTAAGAAGACTTAGAAGAAGAACGTGATTCTGATGAGGAGAGCGATGATGAATATGACTGATTCGGATTTTCAGTCTTCTGATTGAGATCAGCATAGTTACTTTGTCGTATTTTTTCTTTTGCACTTATGTGTTTCGTAGATATATCTTTGAATTAAACATTTTATGTATGGACGTTATGATAGAAACATACCTTTCTTTTAATTTTTTTCATGAGCTTGCATCAATGTCTTCACGTCTTGAGGCGAATGAATAAATTTATATAGAAAATTTACCAATTTTCGTCATAAAAAATTCAGATGTATAGTGCTTTGGGAAAAACGCTGTAGAATCTTCATACAACCTCGGTTTTGAATGATTGACCCCTTTATATTTATTAGAAAATAATTTCCTGCGATTCTAACGAGAATAATCAAGGTTTGGAGCTTGTTTGGGGCGTCAAAACAAGCTAACAGTAAAATTCAGGAAGTATCCAGGAAAATTCTTACAATTTTCACACCCGACAACGCTCACCGTTTTGGCCATAAATCTTAGCTCGTTTATCCGATTGATGGGCCTTTTAGCTTGTTGTAGTAGACATCCGTACAAAACTGTTGACATAAGACTCTTGCTAATATTCTTCACCAATTTCCGCCAGCTTCAGAGTTTTCAGGAGGCAGTGTAAATTCTGATGTGTTTTTTGCGAAACGTCTTGTAACAGCTTCGACTCACATAATTCTTGAAATACTACTTTGTAATGAATGTATATGATACTTATGAATATGTATAATAAGTTTTATGGTTCATGTTCAAGAATTCTGTGTTTGAAATTATTCTGAACTAATATGCCTGTATCCCCTCTACTTTTAGGGGGAGACGGTTCAAGAAACAAAGATGAAATAATTAACGAGAGGAAGGAAGTTACCAGGAATTGCAATGTTGATAACATTCCTCTTGTAATTTAGAGTCATAGGATTATCCTTACTTGATGTATTTTCCAAGCATGACATTCCATATGGCGATGTAGTTTAGTAGTATCTCAGAACCGTGTTGGGTGTCTCTGACACAAATGTGGTCTCTTTCTTCTAATAAGACTCTTTTATATGTGCATGTTCCAAATTAAGTGGGGCTGTAAAACCCATAGGCATGGTTGAAAATAGGTTTGAGTTTTAAGGTGAGAAAATATGCTTCTGAGAGTCCTTAGCAAGCTTTCAAAGGATTATTTGAACTTGAATCTTTATGTATTTTGGAAGGTTTGCCCCTTTTTTTTTGTAGGTGTTTCACATAGACCCGTTTTTGAAATAACGATGCTTCTACTTAATTAATGAAATTGAAATCCTAAGGATGCCCATAGCATACTTGTAGGCATTTTGGAGGAATGGATAAAAATAGGGAAACAAAGGTGATAACAGGGAGTTTAGACATCGAAATCCTTGGGCCATTTGTCGTGGATAACTACTACGACAGGTTCACCCTATGTAGTGATCATCTTATAGTATCCGCCAATAGCATTCTGCGAAATTCTTTATGGTCCTTCCCAGTTGGAGGAGCGACGACGTCTCGATGCTTTGATAACCAAATCTCATACCCGGAAAATATTCGGTTTGGTTGCTTTTGACCTGTAAATCTTATGTTCATATGGATGAACTTCTTCTCTAATACTTCTCGGATTATACATGAGGGGGAATATCTTTAAGAACTCCGGTGGCTCATAAAAGTTGGAAATGGTCTCTACCCATCTGTTGAAGTATTGGGATGGAGTAGCAACCCATTCATAACGACGAGCTAAAGCACGATCGACTTTTCTAGCAAGATCTAGTCGCCGGTCTTGTGATGAACGTGGATGATTCAAGGACAAAGAAATAAATTTAGTAAGAGCTACCTTCTTACAAAATCTATTACTGTAAGCTGATACACTCTCAGTTGATACTTGATTCCCTACCATGGATTTGAACAACTGATATTCTTCCAGGTACATGGGTAAGTTTTTATCAACACTACGTTTGACTCCAAGAAGAGGGCCTTAACTCGAGGTGGAACTCCTGGCCGAGTTCTTATGATGGATGCTAATTGTTGAAGCCATGCACGCCCCATAATCATATCATAATTGAGATTCCCATTTATGATGTGAAATTTGGTATCTGTTTGAGTGGTTCCCGCTTCTACTGTGAGAGTGATGTATCCGTTAGCATCCCTGTTATCCCTTTAGGGTCTCTGACTGTTGTTGGTGAGCGTGTAGCCTCTTTTCGAGTTAGCCCTGTCACTTTTAGAGTTTTGACGGTGATAACATTGACATACACACCATTATCAGCTAATGTTTTCATTAATTCAAAATCTTTGAGGCGCGCAGTAGTAAAAAGTCCCTGGTCACGCCTTTTACTGTCCTCATCAACTGTGTCTTCCAAAGGAAGCTTGTCTTGAGCATAAGTGTCTTCGACGAAGGATGGTAGGCGCTTACCGGATACGACTCGATTAAGGACAGTAAAAATATTTTATGTTGATCCTTTGAAAAATGGAGGAGCTCACACATGCGTTCCATTAATGATCAAACTGTTTGGTTGACCGGTTCTCCAGAGATGGTGAAAATTCTAACATGAAGGGGATTTTTGTGAACACCTTCATTCCCCAATTGCACTTCTCCTGACTCTATTTTCTCTTTGAAGATGCACTTCAGGCTGTTGCATTCACTGGTAGGATGATTGACGAACCGATGTAAGCTATAATATTTCGGGTCTGACATTTATTGAGAAGTAGGCGGGCGTCAAACGAGTGGTAACTTGATGATCCCATCTTGTACCCACGCCTCTAGTAGTTCAAGAACTTCTTCCATGGGGATTGGAAAATCAGGACATGCTATATCAGGTTTTATATCCTGTTCGTTTGGTTGTTGTAGTTGATGTTGCTGTCGCGGTGCCTTAGGCACACTTTGGGACCAAATGACTAGTTAGTTGGTGCCTGGTTTGTGGCTGGAGTTGGAAGGAGGCGTTTAGTTTATGACTCCTGTTGAGATTGAACTTTTCTTTTGGCTCCTTCATTGATGACAACGCTTATTGATGGTTGAACTGTATATTTTTTGTTGATAGTCGTCGATTCCCACGGTTGTCTCCATGACTCTTTTCTCTTGCTGTTCTGGTTCTTCCAATAGGGCAGGAGCAATTGTGGCAGATCACTTTGCAGCTTCGTGTAACTTAAAGAAAGTCTAAAAACGTGAATTTCTAAAAGAACGCGATAGACAGGAATCTTACCATTAATACAAAATTCCACCAGTTGATGTTCCATCACATTCGGATCGTGACAATCCAATGCTTGAATCCTGAATCTCTTCACGTAGTTGTTGGGATGTTCATTATTCATCTGGAACATCCTCCCCAGGTCTGACAGGGATTTGATCGGAGACAAAAAAGTACTTCTTGTAGAAGGCGCTGACTAATCCTCCCAACCAGAGATGCTATTGGGAGAAATATTTTTGTACCATGTGTAGGCTTTTACAGTAAGGGAATTTAAATATTCTTTGAGACGTAGCACATGATTATATTCATGTTCCCTGAGTGATTATAGGAATCGATAGACATGTTCATGAGCGTTCCCAGTTTCACAATACAATGAGAAATTTGAGGAGGAGTAACCTCTTGGTAGTGTGATTCTCTGAACTTCATGCGGGTAAGGAGGGTGGTGCTGAAGAAGCGAGGATGAGTCTTCCTTACCGTGATTTCATAGTAGTCTCTCCAGAATTTTGCGAGTTATAAAATTGGATTGTGGGTTCCCTACTAATGGACGATCAATACTGATATGAACTTCCTTTTCTTTTCGGGTCCCTGATGTACCTCCACCAGTTTTTATTGTGAAGTTAGTCTTGGCTTGCTCCGTCAGGCGATTGAGTTGTTATGAAGAAATGCTCTGTTAAGGTCCTGAGAAAAGGGAGTACCTCTTTCTGAGTGGTAGCCATGTGTACTTGCATTCTGGCAAGAACCTTCTATCTCTACATTAGGTCAGCAAAGCTAAGCGGCGTTTGAACATTCTTAGCATCTTCAGCAGTCGTGTCACCAAGATAAGATGTGGTGGTTGCGTTAGTAGCAACATTGGTGCAAGGAGGATTGGTAGTAGAAGGAGTAGTATTAGAACCGCCACCACTAGTGTTAGTAAAATTGACATTAGGAGCTGTAACCACTCTAGACCTAAGATCCAACATTTGGAATAACTGAAAGTTGACTTTTATAACTGAGAGGTTGATCTCCCTCTGTGGTCGCCAATTGTTTTAGGGTGAAAAAAACAAATGTACTGCAAAACGGTACTTTACGTTCGAGAAATCAAGCTCGAACAGGACGAGCCTCAACCAAGAAATGGTCGTTCACGTCCTTCTTCGTTCACAAAAGTGGAGAAGATTGGGTTGATCTTAGGGGAGGGAAGCAAATAAAGTTGAGAAATCTTAGTGTGGTGAGTAATTGTAGTGTGTAGTTTAAGAATGGATTATCTCTAGGATAGATCACTAATTCTGAATTCTTTCCTCTTAGTTTTTTTTCTAGTTTCGAATAGATGAAGCCATCTATTTATAGTTTGGAGGAGACATATTAATTTCTCGTAAGTGGTAGAAGTTACGAAAGAAGTGGAAGAGTAATGATTGTAGTGGAGTCATGTCCGAAAAAATAAGGAGGACTTGTATGACCACTATTCCTCTTGCTATCAACTACCTTCTAACTGTCCCACTACTTGTTACCTTCTTGTTTGTGGATGTGTTTCCACAACGCACGATTGTCGTAGACGGCCAGACTAATACCCCAATGAGAATCCCCCCATGTGTTATATTTGATATCTCTTAGAAGTAGTGGAGACGTGCACTACCACTTTATTTTAAGTCAAGTGAGTAGCTTGCTAAGTCAGTGAGGAAAGTTGCGCAATTTACTAGATTGGTAATCATATTGATGAGTGTCGAGTCTGATAAGTTTAGTGGTCATGCACTATCTTAGGAGTCACATGGAAAAACTTTAATGGCCAAATATCAAATAGGAATTGACATGGCGTAAATCTGGAAGTGTTCGAAGCCAAGATTGCTCGAAAGTTTCAAGAGATCAGTAGTGGCGTTTGGGAACTTGTGCGAAAGGTTTGTCGAACAAAAGTAGTGACGCGTCTCTAGGGAGCGTCTTAGAAGTAGGCTGGCGTTAGCACTAGGACAACGCCTAAGAATCTAGTGACGTATCCCTGTGGATGCACCAATAATAGGGCTGGCGATGGCTTTGCCAGCGCTTATTGCTGTGACACGTCCCTAAGGAAGCGTCTCTGTAGAAGATGGCGTTGGCTTTCCCATCTCCCATCGTTATGACGCATTCCTAAGGACTCGCCTCAATATAAGATGGCATTGGCCTTTAGCCAGCGCCTCTTACTTGTGGCATGTCTCATTCGAGCTAGGATTCGCCATTTTGTGAAGCGTTTCTTGGGGCATTGCTCTTTGATGGTGGAGAGTCCTAGAGGAATAACACATAATTTGTGACCTGTCCTTGAGTAAAATATTAAATTGGCATATTTTATGGTTCAAACGGCGAATTGTGATGTGTTCCCTACGAACAAGGCATTAAGATGCAATGCGTCTTTAGGGATTAACTATTCCCAGGTTTAATAGATGTTACTGAAACATCGATGCGCATTCGATACGAGTTCAAGGAATTTAGCTGGGGAATTTATGCTATTTGAGATTGGTTTGATATGCCATAAATATTGTGAATATTAGAAAGACTACAAGATCATTTTAGAACGTCTGTAGATTTTGTAGAGACTGTATTCTTAATTCACCTGAGGAATACAAGTAGAGATAAAATATTTCTGCTGCTAGGCAGAGGAAATTTTTACAATTCTAGTCCTTGTCAACAACTCACCATCTATAACTATCCCCTCGCCCCTCACTTGCAAGATATTAATCCAGTTTCTACATCTCATAAGTTATTAACAATATCTCAATGGAAACCTCTTTTACAAGGTATTATAAAAATCAATGTAGATGCTTCCTTTGATCATTTAACTAATCAACTTGGCACTGGTCTTGTACTTCATGATCATACAGGTGAATATGGTGGAATTAGAGGAAACTATGCAAATAGAGTCTTAAATCCTAAAGCGGGGGAGTGTATGATTATATGTGAAACACTAGTATGGGCAAATGAAAAGAATCCTACAAGAACACAGATAGAAGCAGATGCAAAAGTGGTCATCCAATCTATTTCTGGTGAGACTCTTCTAATACAATGGGAGAACGAAAATATCATAAAGGAAATAAAAAATTTAATGTCAAGTTTTAGTTATTGTATTTTTTCTTTTATCAGTCGTGATGATAACCAAGTTGTAGATGAGATAGCTAAATCAGTTTATAGTTGGAATTGAATGTTTTAATAATTTTACTGCTGGCGTTTGTAGTCTTTTGGAAAAAGAACAAACCACTTTTAGTTCTTAATCAATAAATTTTTTAGTTATAAAAAAAAAGAAACTTATGTGAGGCTAAATTATATCCCCCACTTGTATACTCTTGGATAACCATACTCTGTTTTATTATATAGAAAACGACAAGTAGTGTTAGTGAAACTGGATTTTTTCTTCCAGTTTTTCCATTGTGATTATATAATAGATTATAATAGTATATAATATATTTAAAGGCACAATAATAATTAGTGAAGTTGGAAATTATGTTTTCTATTTTCCCATAAAAGAGCGAAAGTGCATTAAGTGATACATAACAAGTTGGTGGTTTGTTAAGGCCAAGTCCTGTGTACATGGGAAAAATGGTTTGTTTGCCTAGTCATTAGGGGTGAGAAACGGATGGGTGAATGTGGATATTGGTATCACCCGCGTCCATTCCATCTAAATGGTGGATTTGAGATTTCCACCCAGTCAAGTCCATCACCCATCGGAATTTCCACCCGTCGGTGAAAAGATGAGCCGATTGGATGCGGGTGTATTTGCAGATTAAGAAAAAAAAACGAATTTAACAAGATTAATATAACTTAGTTTTAAAACTTAGATTGCTAAAATTTAAGTAATTACAACATAACAAGAGTAACGTAACGTCTTTAACAACCTCCAATCAATCCAAAATTGATACTTCTAGAATATATTTGAGGATTTCCAGCGAAATAAATGAAGATTTAATGCAAAAAAAGAACAAACAAAGATAACAAACAAGGGAATCGCTGAATGGGGGAAGCGGAAAATAGAGTTCTCTGAAAAGAAAAGACTAAGCTCTATTTCATAGGAAACTATATCTATTACATACCAATTTCTTGTAATAACCTTCATCTATCTTTGTAGATGGTGGATTTTTGACAAAGGTTAGAATCGTAGAATTGCCCTCTGCCCAACAACAAAAACATAGAAATATCTGCCCGTATTTTTGGTTTATATTGAAAATATAAGGAAGCATTGTGTCCCTAGCACCGCTCCTCAAGGAAGCGTCGTTACCCTAGCACCACTTTTTAAAATATGAAATGTTATATCTCTACATATATTCAAGAGAATTAAGAGTACAATCTCCACAAATAACTACAGGCGTTCTATATTGACCCGTAGTCTCTCTAATATATAATATTTATGCCATATCAAACTAGTTTCAAGTCACATAATTTCCATGGCTGAATTCCTTGAACTTGTCTCGAATGCGTACCAATGTTCAAACAACACCTGTAGATGGTGGGTTTTTAACAAGGGCTAGAATTTCAAATCACTTTCTGCCTAGCAGGAGAAGCATGAAAATATTTGCGCATAATTCTACGCATATTTCTGGCTTTATATCAAAACATAAAATAAAGCCAGAAATATGCGTAGAATTATGCGAATTAAGAATATAATATCTCAAAATGGCTACGGGCGTCCTATACTGATCCCGTAGTCTCTATAAGATTTATAATATTTTAGCCATATCAAACCAGTCTCAAGTCGCATAAATTCCACATCGGAATTCCTTGAACTTGTTTCGAATACGCATCGATGTTCCAATAAGATCTATTTATTCTGAAAATAGCTAATATCTGATCTCCGAGAACGCATTCTAGCTTAATGTTCTGCTCACAAAGAGCACATGACAATTCGCCATCCTAACCTTAAATATATGCTATTGTAGCTTTTTTGCTCAAGGACATGTCACAAATTATGCGCCGAACCTCTTGGACACGCCACAATCAAAGAGCAATGCCTCCAAAGACACGTTGTGTCTCCACGCTAGGTTAGCCCTAGATTCTCCATGCTAGCACCAGGCTAGCACTAGCCTCACTAAGGTAGCGTCCTAAAAGACGCACTACAATTTCCGCACTGGCACCAAGGCTAGCGCTAACTTTACTAAGGGTGCGTACTTTAGGACGCGCCACATCTCTACGATAAGCACAAGACCAGCGCTAGCTTTGCTAGTAGTTTCCTTGAGGATGCACCACATATATGCGTTAGGAACAAGGCCCTCGCTAGCTTTGCTAGCAACGTCCTCGAGGATGCGCCATATCTCCGCGCTAGGCATAAAACCAACGCTATTCTTTGCTAGAAGCTTCTCCACGCTAGGCCGAGGTCATTTCTAGCTTCACTAAGGCAGCGTCCTAGAGACGCGCCACTCCACTCAACGCTGGCCTAATGCCAGCGCTAGCCCTATATGGATATCCATCAAGATACCTGATTGACACATTTTAGTGTCTAATTTGCACCTTAATTTCTAATGAGTTAGTATTCGATTTTGTGTCTATTACGTGTTTTTATGCTTTTGTAGGTACATTAGAAGAATAAAGATTTGTTGAAAAATTGGCTCAAAAAGTGTTAAAGGCACCCGGGAAAATGGATCAAGGCACCCACACTTTGGATTGGGGCACCCTTGGATCGGGCTGAGCTGGATCGGGTCAACCCAGCGGGTCAACCAGGCGAGTCAACCCAGCGAGCCAGCCGAGTCACCGATCCGACTCATCGGGATTCAACTGTTTGAACTGTACGTGTTAATCTCAAGTGATTCGCAAGTTATTTTGCTTCTAGATTGTTCCAACATTGATAGTCATCTCACGCAAGTCATAAACAGCAAAAAAATCCCGTGAAATCAGATCGGAAATCATGTATTTGGCCGGAATTGTGTTTCGATTCGGATTGAGATTTGTGGGTTATTTTTGAGAGTTCTATTAGGTTTAGAACTCTCTCTAGGGTTTCTACTACCTATATAAACCAAAAGAAGCCAAGAAGAAAGAGAACAAAAGCCTAGAGAAGAATTCCGAAAATTTCCGGTGAAGCTCCGTCGCCGCCGGTGACCTGCTACTGCTCCGGCCGGCATGTTCTTCATCAGCCACCATCGGAGTAGACGACTCAGCAACATTTATTTCTGTTGCTAATTCAAACTGCTCCTGTTGCCTTTCTTTCAAACCTTTGTTGCTTAGAAACACTTCTGTAACGGCTGAACCATGTTCTGTGACATTTATATACGTATCTGTTCAGCTGTTGCACTATTCTTTAACCTTGTAATCAACTTTTTGAGCAATGAAAAGGTCTTTTGAGCAAGTTTTCTCCACCATGAGCTAAGTCTATTTACTGGGATGATGGATAAGGTAATTTTCTCAATTTTATGTGATTTAATTATTTTCTAATAATTATTTATAATTCTTTTATTATTAGAATTGCATAGTTTTAAATAGTGAAAACGGTTTTCTTTCAACAGTTGTGCTTTTGCTTGATGGATTATGCTTGGTTAATTAATTTTGATAGTCCATGCTTGTGATTTACCTCTGTTTGTTAGCATAAAAAAACCAATTTTGGTAATTACTTGTGCTTCAATTAATTTAAAAAGAATTATCTGATTAATCACATAGGTTGTTAGAATTATCTGATTCCTGATTCCTGGTCCTTTTAAAATTATTCAAAAATCATCTTTAGGTTATTTAGTCTTTTTCATACTCCTGGAATTTTCTAGAGTTAATTAAAATCATTATTTTCTAAAATCATTACCTTTACAAGTTCGAGAATCGAACCTCTTTTTACCACTATATTAAAATTACATCAATTTTTGGCGCCGCTGCCGGGGACTTGTTTTTAGGTTTAGGGTTTTAGATTTATTTTTAGTTTTATTATTTTACTTTGTTCTATTTTACGTTTCTTTTGGTATTTCTCCTTTTTGCTACAGGTTGAATTTTTGATCGAAAAAAGAAGTAAGCCAAAGTTTTGGAATTAAAGCTAAAGACTTGGAATTAAAAAGGGAAAAGCTTAAAGAACGAAAAAGAAGATCGAAGATTTTATTTTATTTTCTTAATTAGATTTTTAGTTTATTTTAATTAGTTTTAATTAATTTAAAAAATTGTATTAGGGTTTTAATTACTTCTGTAATTTTTCTTTTATTTTTTGGACATTTTTGGATATTTTTGGACTTTTTATTATTTTTAAACCCTACGGAAGGGTAATTTTAAATATCAAACTGTGTGCAGGGACGGACGACAATTACGATATTGTCTCGGCCCCTCGGGTTCGCACACTATTAAAAAGGATATTAGTGGCCCAAGTCGACTTCAACGGTTCATCGCCCGTCTGGTATGGGAGGTAAATTTCGACCAAACCACGAATCTCCTGTCAGTGGGTTTTCTGGACGCCTTTGTATGCATATATGTTGAGGACTGAATACGGAACTTAATTTTTGCATAGTAAAGGGCAAGGCCTGGCCATACAAGATAAGGTTTCGGATTTCATCACCGTCTCCTTCTTGCCCGCCTTAGGAAAACGAAACCTACGCGAACCTAAGCCTAAAATCTTGACTAGAAAGAGACCGATAAGGTAACGAGCTTATAGGAAAATCGGTTGGAAGGACTGTATTGGTTACCTTATTAGCCTAACTCAAAAAACAGGAAGATTAGATTAAAGTTGATTAGAGCCGCCCTATAACCCAGGGAAGCGTTGCCAAAGAGATAGGGGTATCAAAGCTCCATTGAGCTTCTCCTGTTTCTCTTCAACTTGATTTAACTCGGATTGTTCGGAGAGATTCGCTAAAATTGTAACCAGTTGCATTCTGAAAGAATAGAAGCTGGTCTAGAAACAATCTAAGTGGAACCATAATGTTGTTGTTTGCTAGATTTAGGTTTGATTTGGTTGAGTCAGGGCACGATTGTGTTTGATTAATTTCTTGTTAGGATTTAATTTTTGCATGCCAAGAACGCCCTTAAGGCGAACTTGGAATAGAGACCCTCAAGGTAGGCTAATCAGTGGAAGACTTGTAGTTCACCTTGACCTTGAGAATCCAACTGAGAGTGAACTAGTCACTCCCGCGACTGTGTCAGCAATGACATCTCTGAAGGATTTGTTGAATCCAACCCGGACCTCACGTCCATCTTGCATCAAGTTAGCCGCTACTGAAGCGAGCTACGAACTGAAACCCGGAATTATCCAGATGCTCCCTTTATTCTTAGGAAAAGAAAACGAAAATCCCTATTTTCATGTTAGGGAATTCGAGGAAATATGTAGCACGATCAGAACTAGGGACTTGAATGACGAGTCTATTAAACTTAGATTATTTCCCTTTTCACTAAGAGATAAAGCCAAGTCGTGGTTGTATAGCTTGGCTCCTCAGTCAATTGAAACCTATGCCCAACTTACTTCAGCTTTTATTCAGAAGTTCTTCCCTAGGAACAAAATTTCGTGTGTTAGGCAGAAAATATGCACGTTTTCCCAGCTAGAGGGAGCGCCTTTATATGTGTATATAGAAAGGTTCAATGACTTATTGTCCCAATGCCCAGACCACGGTATAGAGGAATTAAGGCTAGTTCAAATCCTCTATGACGGTTTAGATTATGCATCTATAACCTTGGTCGAGTCTTTGTCAACCGGAGGGTTCGACAGTAAGACTCCTGCTGAGGCGATGAAACTTCTGAGGGACATCGCCGAGAAGACCCAGCAGTGGGAGAGCATTAGAGAGCCAAAAAGAACAATTCTTCTAGGAAAAGGAAATGTTAATAGGGTAGAAGGATCTTTCGATTCAAAGGCCCAAATAGAAGCCTTATCTAGAAGGCTAGAACTGGTCGAAATGAATCAAGCTAGTAGTTCAGAGCCCAACCAATTCGAAGAGCAGGCTTTTGCTCTTTATAATAACACTAGATTTGATAACCAGAGGAAGTTCGACCCGTATTCGGAATCTTATAACCCTGGCTGGAGAAACCACCCGAACCTTTCCTGGTCGAAAGGCCAGGATCAAGGTCAGTTTAGTAATGCTAAAGGTCCTCCAGGCTTCAGTTATAAGAATTCGGCTGGTCCAACTCAGCCCAGCAATGACGAAAAGAATGAGCAGAGATTCCAGAGCATAGAAAGAGCTATTTCTAGTTTACAAACCCAAGTCAGTGACATTGCTGCAGCTCTGAGAGAGAGAGAACCTGGTAGGTTCCCTAGTCAACCCGAACCAAATCCTAGAGGATCCAATGGAATGTTGACTGGTGAGAAATCATTCAGTCATGTGAATGCAATTAGTACCCTTAGGAATGGTAAGGTAGTGGATAACAAGGTAACTAGGCCTGATAGTGAATAAACTGTAGTTCACCCTGACCCAATAGTTGAAGAGACTGATAAAGCCTCTGAAGAGCCTGAGGCAACCCCTCAGAGAACCTATTTTATGCCTAGAGCCCCATACCCAAGGTTGTTAGCACCTACTAGGAGGGAATCCAATTTTAATGAAATAATGGAAGTTTTTAAGAAAGTCACGATCAACCTTCCATTATTAGATGCAATTAGGCAGATTCCTGCTTATTCCAAGTTTCTGAAGGATATGTGTACGCGAAAGCGAAAACTTAGCGTACATAAGAAAGCTTTTCTAGCTAGTCATGTAAGTTCAATTATACAGAGTAGTACGGCCCTTAAGTACAAAGACCCAGGTTCCCCAACCATAGCTTGCACAATAGGAAACTACCGGGTAGAAAGAGCCTTACTCGATTTAGGAGCCAGTGTGAACTTACTGCCGTACCATGTGTACCTCCAGCTAGGACTAGGCGAGTTGAAACCGACTCAGATGACGTTGCAGTTAGCTGATAGGTCTGTGAAAATTCCTCGTGGTGTCATAGAGGATGTTTTGATTGAAGTGGATAAATTTATTTATCCAGTGGACTTTGTTGTGCTTGATACCAGACATGTGCCTGATCCAGAGAATCATATACCGGTTATACTAGGTCGCCCTTTCTTAGCAACATCTAATGCGATCATTAACTGTCGTAACGGTGTTATGAACTTGTCTTTTGGTAACATGACTATTGAGCTGAATATCTTCAACATTAGTAATCAACCACCTGAGCTAGATGACCCCAGCTTAGAAACCGTCAACATGATAGAGACCCCAGTTCAGGAGTCATTACCAAACACTTCGATAGAAGACCCGTTAGAAGAATTTCTAGCCCACTTTGGATTAGAGTTTGATGAGTTAGGCCCATCAGAGACCTTACCTGTGATTGTAGCTCCAGATTTGGATATTGACCAAGAGAATAGGCTAGTAACCGTGCTTCAGGACAATCAAAAAGCCTTAGGAGGGACCGTAGCAGATATTAAGGGAATTAGCCCAACAGTTTGTATGCACCAGATCCATTTAGAGGAGGAATCCAAACCGTCTAGGGAGATGCCGCATAGGCTCGACCCATTAGAAGATCCATTAGAGAAATGCCTAGCCAACTATAGAATTGATGGCGATAATGATAGTGTTATTAATGAAGTGAGCACTTTGTTAGGTTCTGCACCACCAGATTGTAATTTAGAAGAAGCAATTGACTATTTTCGAGAATCTGACGATCCGGAAATGAGGGAAATTGTTATTAGTCTATCTAGAGACACTGAAAACTCTAAGTTTGGGGGTGACTATCATTCTCCATGTGCTATACCATTAACTCTTAGGAAGGTCCCTAGCTTGGGACCTGATATATGCACGTCTGCCATTGTACAAGATCATCTTCGAGCTAGATCCAATGATCATCCTGTTCAGAAAGAAGTTCAGTTGCCAAAAACCCATCCTATGGTCGATGTGGTTTACCTAGATAGGGATCAAAGTGTGTTCAGATTATTTATCTTTGTAGCTTGCTGCTGTTTCCTTCTATTGTGGTTAACACTATTTGATTCAGATGATCCACAGTTGTTCCGATTATTGCTATATGATTTAAGGAGGTAACTTATGCTCATGCGACACGGTAATATCTTTCCCTAATTCCTTTTCGTGCAGTGTTTAGAAACATTGAGGACACTGTTTAATTTAAGTTTGGGGGTATTGGGAGACTTTTTAAGATTAATAAGATTTGGAATTTAGAAGCATGTGAACAATTCAGGGTGACACTAACCACTCTAGGTAGATGGAAACTTAGCCATTTTGCTATAAGGATTGGTGTGCCCAGCTAGATGGTCTATTCATAAAGGAGACAGAGTTCAGGTGTTAGAAATAACATGAGAGTTGTCACCACCATATCACGTTCTGTTTTATTATTTGCAATTTTGTGCTTCTCTGAGAGTATTGGTGGGTCCTAGCATCGACATGTTAATTAGCACTGGAATGACATTTAGTGTGTTGAGATCATGCCCACATGAATAATACGGTATTGTTTTAGAGTTATGTGTGTGGTCCCCCTGTCTTCTAGCGTGGAATGCAGGATCCATGGGAACACACATGTATTAGGTTTCAGAAAAAAAAAAAAAAAATCGAAAAAAAGTTAGAAAAAAATTGAGAAAAAATAATATTTGGTATTTTAAAGTTCTCCCTGTCTCTGTCGCCTAAGCAAGCGTGGATCGCAGGATCCATGGGAATTTGTAAATATTCTAGTTAGTAGTAACTGTTGAAAATAAATAGGGAGTATCTCGACACACTAGGTTTCATCCCGGTACTGACCTTCAGACAGATATGGGAAACATCGTTCGCCTCAGTCAACATTTGCGACCTTCTACAGTCTACATTCATCTTCTAAGTCTTTTCATGTGATGGGTGGTTAAATAACTGTCTGAGTAGAACTATGTTGTCTTAGATATGAATTTTAGTATGCTTGAGTTAACACTTGTGTACAGTGATTGGATCCATAAAGGGTAATGGTCCCTATAGCCGAATATCTAAGTAGCCAACTAACTAGCTTGTTTAGTGTCTATCCTTGTAAGATCTAGATCCAGGTTTTGTGGGTATACCTCTTGTAAACCCTCACGAGACAAAACTCGTCCACTAGGGACACCTAGGGGTTTAACGGCTTACTGCATATGCTAAATGTAGTCGCGATTCCTGCGAAAGTGAGTTAGGATTTTTACTTTATTTTTTTTAGAGTAGTTTGCTCGAGGACTAGCAAAATAGTAAGTTTGGGGGTATTTGATTGACACATTTTAGTGTCTAATTTGCACCTTAATTTCTAATGAGTTAGTATTCGATTTTGTGTATATTACGTGTTTTTATGCTTTTGTAGGTACATTAGAAGAATAAAGATTTGTGGAAAAATTGGCTCAAAAAGTGTTAAAGGCACCCGGGAAAATGGATCAAGGCACCCACACTTTGGATTGGGGCACCCTTGGATCAGGCGGAGCTGGATCGGGTCAACCCAGCGGGTCAACCAGGCGAGTCAACCCAGCGAGCCAGCCGAGTCACCGATCCGACTCATCGGGATTCAACTGTTTGAACTGGACGTGTTAATCTCAAGTGATTCGCAAGTTATTTTGCTTCTAGATTGTTCCAACATTGATAGTCATCTCACGCAAGTCATAAACAGCAAAAAAATCCCGTGAAATCAGCTCGGAAATCATGTATTTGGCCGGAATTGTGTTTCGATTCGGATTGAGATTTGTGGGTTGTTTTAGAGAGTTCTATTAGGTTTAGAACTCTCTCTAGGGTTTCTACTACCTATATAAACCAAAATAAGCCAAGAAAAAAGAGAACAAAAGCCTAGAGAAGAATTCCGAAAATTTCCGGTGAAGCTCCGTCGCCGCCGGTGACCTGCTACTGCTCCGGCCGGCATGTTCTTCATCAGCCACCATCGGAGAAGACGACTCAGCAACATTTATTTCTGTTGCTGATTCAAACTGCTCCTGTTGCCTTTCTTTCAAACCTTTGTTGCTTAGAAACACTTCTGTAACGGCTGAACCCTGTTCTGTGACATTTATATACGTATCTGTTCAGCTGTTGCATTATTCTTTAACCTTGTAATCAACTTTTTGAGCAATGAAAAGGTCTTTTGAGCAAGTTTTCTCCACCATGAGCTAAGTCTATTTACTGGGATGATGGATAAGGTAATTTTCTCAATTTTATGTGATTTAATTATTTTCTAATAATTATTTATAATTCTTTTATTATTAGAATTGCATAGTTTTAAATAGTAAAAACGGTTTTCTTTCAACAGTTGTGCTTTTGCTTGATGGATTATGCTTGGTTAATTAATTTTGATAGTCCATGCTTGTGATTTACCTCTGTTTGTTAGCATAACAAAACCAATTTTGGCAATTACTTGTGCTTCAATTAATTTAAAAAGAATTATCTGATTAATCACATAGGTTGTTAGAATTACCTGATTCCTGATTCCTGGTCCTTTTAAAATTATTCAAAAAATCATCTTTAGGTTATTTAGTCTTTTTCATACTCCTGGAATTTTCTAGAGTTAATTAAAATCATTATTTTCTAAAATCATTACCTTTACAAGTTCGAGAATCGAACCTTTTTTTACCACTATATTAAAATTACATCAATACCTTTCCTGGATTTTTAAATGCGCCACGACTGGTCCTTGGGAACCTTCGTGCAATCTTGACTTTGAACACTTCCATATTTATTCCATGTCACTGCTAAGCTATTTTCTGGCCATTAAAATTACGCCATGTTACTCCTAAGCTAGTGCATGACCACTAAACTCACCATACTCGACACTGATCAATCTAATTATCAATTTAGTGAGTTGCACAGCTTGCCTCAATAACTTAGCAAGTTATTGACTTGACCTAATCAAAATAGTGGTGGTCCATGACTCCACTATTTCTACGAGATATCAAATACAACACATGGGGGGATTCTCATTAGGGTATTGGTATGGAGGTCTACGACAATCATGCGTTGTGGAAACACATCCACGACCAAGAATTTAATAAGTAGTGGGACAGTTTCAGAGCAGTTGAGAGTACAACGAGTAGTGGTCAGACAAGTCTTCCCTATTTTGTGACTGCCTACATCCCAGCAGATGACAGATCTGAAATAATGTCATTATCATCGGTATATCAATCATCCAACCAATGAATGCAATAATTTGAAGCGCATCTTCAAAGAAAAGAAAGAATCGGGTGAATTACAATTAGAAGCTGAAGGAGTCCACAAGAATGCCATTCCTGTCAGAAACTTCACTCTCTATGGGAATCAACCAATCTGACAGCTCAATATCTGATGGAACACATGTGCGAGCTTCTCTACCTCTAAAAAATACAACGATAGGATATCTTCGCTGCCCTGAGTCATATTGTAACTGGCAAGCGCCTATTCTTTACAGAAGATACTCATGTTTAAGTCAAGCTTCCCCTGGAGGACATGGTCGACATGTACAGTGAGAAATATGGATGGGGACTCCTCATAACCGCCCACCTCAGAGGTATGAAGTTTGGAAGAGCACTAATTGATGCCAGCATGGATGCCAATGTTATCACAATCAACACCCTTAGGGCTGTAAGGGTTTTTCAGCGAGAGATTATTCAATCCCCGACCATGATCAAAGATTATAAAGGGAAACTCAAAGTGTCCTGCAGATACATTAATCTAGAGATGGAGATAGAAGATGCTGGGGAAGATATGAAATTCTACGTTGTTAAAGGAGACCCAGACTACAATATAATTCTGGGATGATCGTGGATTCACAACAAAGAAGCGGCCTCATTATCATCGTCAAAGCTTGGAGACTCAATCCGGACTTTGAAACTCGACCAAGTAAGTCCTGCTACTCAAAATCCTTTGCAATCCGTCATCCCTGTCCAGTCAAAACCCGGGGACTCTTCCTAGAGGACAATCCTGTTACGAACAAGAGATGCGAATGGGTAGCTAATCCGTTTCAATATTTTAAAAAGAAGTTAAGAATAAATTTTGATGAGAATGAAAAACGCATAAGACATTCATGGGTCAAGTCACTTCTGATCATGGGAAGAGACGTCATCAGCAATTCCTAATTATCCCCAAAGAAGGCTATTCAGATAAGGTACTAAAGTCTGAGCCTTTTCAAATGGGAGATACAGTTCTGAGAAATTACTAAGAGTGCACAACTCTTTGCATTGGTTCCTCCAACCATTAAAGAAGAAACTTACATAATCAATGAAACTATGTTAGGTGGTTACTACAAGCTCATAAACACTGACAAGCCAGAAGGGGTAGTAATCCACGACAAGTGGCTCAAAGCTTACAAATCTTGAATTCTTTGTTATTATATTTCAAATATTTCCCTATTATATATGCAATGTTTGTAATTCCTCCAAAATAATTACAATATTTCTGCATTCATACTTAGGATTTCAAGTTTACCAATCAATTCAAAATATCATTATCCGTAAAAAAAAAAAAAACTCTCTTCACAAATAACTTGTCAAACCTATCTACCCAAAATCCAAAAGAAAACCATAAATGTGTTTCATAAAATTGTAAATCTAGAAGAAATCCGTGAAGACTTGCCCGGTCCCTTCAGAGTACCCCTTTTCCATTATTCCAAGAACTTCAATTGCAAGCTATAGTTCCTCAGAAAGTATTTCAACCTCTTCTCTAGACTTGGTCACCGCCTCCAAACTAGCAAATTTACCTACTTCAGCAAGATGCTCTCGTATAGCTCCCACATGACGACAAACCTATATGATATCAAGACCCAAGTTCTCAGCCTTATTCACAGCTTCCTCCCTTTCCTTGAGGAGAAATACATAGATTTCATTGTTAGGAAGAGAGATCATTTCCTGAATGGTTGGCACCAAACTAGACACGTCCCATTCTAAAGCTCTGTAATTCCTGAAATTATCTACGGAGAAGTGACCGAACTTCTTCCATACCTTAGCATACAGTTCAATATAAATGGATAGAACAGCTAATCCCCCAACACATGAGTACCCAGGAAGGGTCCTACTGAAGCGAAAATCGACACTAATTCCCATATTAGGATACTCAATTGGCACACTCTCTACTGCACTACTGTTCTGCATAACAACATCAGTGGAAACACCATCCTCAACAAGTATGCAAGCAGAAACCCGCTCATGATTTTCAGTATGGAAGTGGATATCATCTACATCGGGATCAATGGTAACTCTCGTTCATCCACTTGTAAGCTTATCTCTCTGATTTCGGTTATTCTCCCCCTAAAAGTAGAGAGGTTACATGCATATTATGTCAGAACATATTATGCATAAAATTTTGGGCATGAACCATATTACTCATTAACAAACTTACAAATTTCATATATATTCATTACAAAGTGATATTCGAAGTATTACATGGGTTGAAACCATTACAAGGCCTTTCACAAAAACCGCATTAAAGATATTTTACACTGCCTCCAGGAAACTATAAAGATGGCAACAATTGTTAAGGAATATGAGCATGATTCTTGTGTCAAAATTTTTGTATGGATGTCTACTACAATATTCTAAAAGGGCGCATCAATTGGATAAACGAGCCAAGAGTTATGACCAAAACGGTGAGCAATGTCAGAAAACTGTCAGAATTTTCCTAGATACTTCCGGAATTTTATTGTTGGATCGTTTTAACGTCCCAAACAAGCTCTGAACATATATTTTTCCTACGTAGGAAATTTTTTTATAATAAATATAGAGGGGTCAATCATCAAAAAAAGAGGTTTTATGAAGATTCTACAACGTTTTTCCCAAGCACTATAATTCTGAAATTTTGTAATGACGAAAATCTATAAATACTTTGCAAATTGGAGCATAGTTATGCTTATATGAGAAGTTCGAAGAGTACACATGCTCTATTATGGTCATAAAGAGAGAAAAACTTATTTGAGATGGATCCAAGTTATTGGAAGAGTCCGGTACTACTTCATCTTTATTGTTTTCTTCGTCATCAGCAGTAACAGATTCAGATTCTTCATAATGTTCCTATGTACAAGAAAATTCTTCAAGCTTCTCATCCTCATACTTGTGTCCGTTCTCCATGTCCACAGTGTCTTACGAAGGATCAGGAGTGTTGATAGCGTCATCACGAACACTTGTACTCACATGCTACAACAAGACAGTAAAGCACATTATAATTCACAAAATGAAGAAGTATCAAGAGTGACAAGTAGAATACTTACATTACTACAGGGACGAGCCTTGCTCCCAGTAAGAATCATCCGTGGTCCTTGTCTTACAGATTGGGGACTTTCAGCAACAACAAGAGTAGCATCCACTCGAGGGCGCACGACACGTGCCTGCTGAAACGAGTAAAAATAAGAATCATAATAGCCATATTTTGAATTAAGAAGTTAAAGAGAAGACTGTTACCTGTTGAGATGCATCAACAATAAGCTTCTGCTTGATTTTGTTTGATTTTTGCAAGTTGGGTCCACAAGATTTGTCACTCCTAGAAGGAACACCACTCATCACCAGCGGAAGTTCTGAGACGAATTTTATGAAATGTTTCCTCTCCTCATTCCAGAAGTGCGTATACATGGATGACACCCGAGATTTCCTATCTGCACAGAAGAAAGAAGACTTATCCCCTCAATAAGGCAGACATTCAAATTCTCCTTCAATTTCTTAACATATGGAGCTTCAGCACGACCACAAGGTACCTCATGATCAAAAACCATCTGACGAGTCACAATGAGAGAAGATGGGTTAATAAAGCCTAAACCATAAATTATCCGTTCCGTCCTACTTCGGTCACAACGAGAGAAGATGGGTTGATCTTAGGGGAAGGAAGCAGAAAAAGTTGAGGAAATCAGTGGTGATGAATTGTGTGTAAGGGGTTTGAACTATGGAAAATAACAGAGCTTGTGAGAATGAAAGCTTTTTATGTTTCTTGAATAGGTTAAGTAGCCTATATATAGTAGTTTGGAATATACACTTCTTTCCTCATAAGTAGTGGAAGTAGTGAGGGGCTGGAGAGATGGAGATTGTGGAGATAATGGTGTAGCCACACCCATAATGTTTGGTAAGTTTCTGGAAACTCCTAAACCATTACTCCATTATCTCTTTAACCGCTATAACCGTCACCACCACTTTGTAACTTTCTCATCATGGGGTGTTGCCACACCGGATGTTGCTATAAACCACAAAACCAATACCAATATGTTTTTATTACTTGTAAGAGTTAGTGGAGTCATGGACTCAAAGAACGTACGTAATTTAAGAGTTTTTTGTCGTAAGATAATGCTACTAGTAAGTTTTATGCCAACTCAGCATGTCAATGGCATATTTGTGGCATGCTTGCAACATGTAATTTGTGCTAGAAATAATGGCGTATGCGAGTGTTATAGGCGCGATTGGTGTGTTTCTTGCACATGCTAGTATCGTGGCTATGGCCTAAATGATGCCGCTAGGAGCGAAGGATGACGCTGGCAGGAACAACTAGGAATGATGCTGGCACGAGTATTGGCGAGGATGGAACGACACGAGAAGGCGAGGATGGCGCAGCAGGTAAGGATGGAGGTAGCACCGACGCTGCTGGCAAGTGCAAGCGCTAGCGTTATCGCTCGTGCTGCTTGCAGTTGGAGTATGCGTGTGGGCTAGTTAGTGGCGCATTGGCGCTAGTACTGGATGGTGTTGCGTTGGTGCTGGGAGCATGGCTAGGGCTTGCTAGGGATGGCACTCGCTAGTGACGTGGCCATAGCCTATGCACTGCTAGCGTTTGCACTTGCTAATAACGTGGCCATAGTCATAGCCTGCTTAGGGATTCTCAATCGCATGAGATTAGTGTTGTCATTATGCATAAAGAACATATTCAAGGAATTCAGCCGTTGAAGTTTGCGACTTGTGATGATATTCGATGCGACTTTGCACTTAGATGGTATGCATATAATTTGTGTTTTAATTCAAAGATGACATAGCATTCATTCTGAATTTTCATAATTTTACATAATCAGTGTGTTCCGATTAATACAGATGGTTTGCATGGACGCGTATGAAATAACGATGGTTTAACTGAGTAAAACTATGAAATTTTGGAGGCGCATACATATATGAAAGAGTTACATGATTAATGTATCAATGAGATGAATACGCATTCTCAATTCTATTGCAGAATATAAGACAAAAGTACATATTCATAATTCTGATCCCGGTCCAGAACGTTTGTACATATACATTTATTTTATGTCTCTGCAGTTGAGCAAAGGCAAATTATTATTTTCTCCCTTGTCAAAAATCCACCATCTACATTGAGTCCCCTGCTTAGCGCGGAACAATAATGTGTTTCACTGGATGGTGACAGCGACACATAAAACTTTGGAAATTCAAAGTTAGAGAAAAAGGTGATAATTACTTAGCCTTTCCTCCATGGTGTCGTTGTAGACCTGTTTTGCTGGTGCAAGCTTAGAAGAAAAATTATGATCCAGTAGACAACGCTGGAAACTCCACGTAGCCGCTACAAACAAGATTTTCTAGCGTAGACATGCTCGTCTCCATAGCCACGAATCATGGTGTGCTGGGGACGTGAGCTTTTCCCAGCCATCATATGGGGTCTATCGTCCCTTCTTATTCTGACTTGTTAACAACGGTTTGTCTTTAGTCAGTAATCCATGCTTAGATCCACTCTCCTCGGAATAAACTTCAGTTTGAAAAGAGAATTCCGCATATGTGAATTTTAGGGTTTTTCACTTTTATCTATTTAAATAAACAGATAAATCCTAAACATCCTCATTTTCTTTCTTCTTCATAGTTCAGAATAGCCTTGTCTTGTCACCGTGACATGTCTGATAACAACAACGGTTCGAACCAGGACAACTCCTGCGTCAAGCGTACTGTTTGGATCGCAAGTCCAGTGAGTTTTTCTTTATTTCCAAGCTTCACATACGTGTATGATCATTATGATAAAAGTTTGAAGACAATTTGATTATTGTTATTTTTCTAGGTTTCACAGGTCAAGAAGGTACCACAACGGCATGTGAAAACTAGGAGTCTCAGAGCTATGGTAGGCAGACCTCTCTTCCCATCTGAAACCGTCCTTTTTTTTTTTTTTTAATATATGCATGCTTGTTTAGTTATAACAGGAGATAGTAATTAGACATATTGGAATTATGGAGAATGGGGAATTCGTACCACTGAATGGTGGAGCAAACGTTGATGCTGACTTTAAGACTCCTCCTAATCCCCTGTCTTCTCTTGCAGATGCCGACTTGAGTCTTCCTGTTCATGATTACACCAACGTCGGGCTCTCCTTTAAGTTGGAGATGGGAATCCTTATCTCGGAAGTATGAAGTAGTGGGAGGGTTTTTCGTGCTGAAGTGCCATGTAGATCTCTACACGAAGATATGGGAGAAATACGAGCATATTGCTACAACAGGGATGGTGAAGAGTTATACCCCCATACTCGTAACAACCACCGGATGACTCTTACCTGTTATTTCCGAGATGGATAATGCAACTCTGTATAATATTCCGGACTCAAAATCCAAGAATGGGGCGAGATGTTGACTACTTGTGAGGGTCTCCGTTTCAACATAAACTGGCTGCGTCAGTATTTGGAGAATGTCAAAGAGGATAGTGTAGCAGCTTTGGCAGAGGAGAAGGGCTTGAAGGAAGAATCGTCCAAGATTGAGGAAATGACACGGGATCTACTGGCTCGTTCAGAAAGATATGGGGAGACATTGGAAAGATTGTACAACCGCAACTTCCCTCTACTTAGAGATCTGTTCTATGCCATAGGATGGGTAGTGAAACATTCATAATATATATTATTTTTTTGGTAGTTCGAATAAAATGTTCCAGATGATTTGGGTGGTTGTAGTGGGTTTTGAATCTGAAAGCTCATATATATTTTGAAGTTATATTGAAATTGTGAAAAGAAGAGGTGAAGGTGTTTTAGGCATAATATGCCTTGAGCCATTTACCGTTAATGACTTCCCCTACGGCTCCTCCACTCATATTAACAATCTGGTAATACCCGCTTGGCATATCCTTGGAGACTACATATGGTCCTTCCCATTTTGTAACAAATTTTGGAGCAGACATATCTTGTTGAATATGCTTAGATATTTTAAGTACCAAATCTCTTACCTGAAACACTCGAGGTTGTACTGCTTTGTCGTATGCCCTGGAGATTCTGCGTCGATAAGCTTCTGCATATTTTTCTGCTTTGGCTCATCTGGATTCAAGTACATCTAAATATGCTACTCGAGAGTTGGGTATTTCAGACTCGTCCCAATAGACTCTACTTGCTGTTGCAATTCTGGCTGATGGGATTTAATCTCCACAGGTAGGATCGCATCGGCCCCATATACAAGAGAATATGGTGAGGTCCCTGTCGAACTCCTTAGAGATGTACTGTATGCCCATAAGGCCATAGGCAATTGCTCGTGCCATGTTCTTGGATGGTCATAAATAATACGACTTAGAATTCTGATAAGGGTCTTGTTGGTGCTTTCGGCTTGCCCATTCCCTTCGGGGTATTATGGTATGGAGAATACCTGCTTGACGCTATATCCTTCGAGTAACTCTCGGACGTGTTTAGTTGCAAATGGAGTACTATTGTCCTTTATGATGTGCTTTAGTATCCTGAATCTACATATAATATATTCTTTGATGAAGGTTGTTATGGTTGTTCCGGTCGTGCTTCTGAGAGGTAGAGCTTCGACCCATTTGGTGAAGTATTTCGTGGCTGTAAGTATGTACTCGTGTTGCTTTGACGAGGATGTGTTGATTTTACTAATGAGATCCAGTCCCCAACTATAGAATGGCCAAGGGATGCTTACCGAGTGAAGAGGAAGGCAAGCTGTGTGAATGAGGTTGCCGTGGATTTGACATTGGTGACATTTCTGAACAAATGAAGCTGCATCGTCCTCCATGGTCGTCCAGTAGTATTTCTCATGGACTTGGAGAAATAATTTTTTCTTGCCTAGGTGCTCCCCTTCATGTATTTCCTTAAGGATTGTCTGAATATCCTCTTCTGCCAAACATCGCAACATATCTGCGCCAAAATACTTTCGGTAGAGTACCCCTTTGTGATAGAAAAATCTCTTGGCTTTTCGGATCAAGCGTGCTGCTTCCCGCTTTTCTTGAGGTATGACATTGTCTCGGAGATATTTGATATATGGGTCTCGCCAGTGTCCAATATGATATATAGTCAGTATCTCTGACTATTGTGGCGGGATCTGAAAATTAGAACAAGACCATTGCAGTAATCGAGATTGGGCCTCCATGGTGGGGCAGTAATACCCAAGACGTTTGAGACGTCTATATAGAGTTACCACTAGTGTCTGACCGCACATCTCACGATGTACTTGATTAAGTTTCCTTTGTGCTTCATCATCTCTCAGACATCTTGACAAAAATCCATCTGAGTACGTATGATATAATGCTCCATGTAATAGGAAGAAATTCTTTAAATCCTTAAGACTAACCTTTCCTTGGCTGTGTGAGTTAATGAGCTCTTGGTTGATAGACGTTCTCCAGTAGTTGGATTGTTCTTCATCAGGCTTGTCCATCCAGGTCGAAGGCATGATACACCTTCGTACAATGATGGTCATCTCTTAGTCTTCGAACTGAATTTTTGAGGCTAAGGTTGCCAAGCAGTCAGAGTGTATGTTGTTGGTACGCCACGTGTGTATTATCGTTACTTCGGCTAAGTGAGTTAATAGTTCTTGTGCTTCATCCCTATATGGGGATAAGGTTGCTTCATTTAGAGAATATATACCGTTCATCTGGTTCACTAGTAATTTTGAGTCTCCCCTTATTTAGAGACGTATAGCTCCATCTTGCTTGGATAGGGACAATCCTAGTAAGAAGGCTTCATACTCATTGAAATTGTTGGTGCACTTGTAGTCCATCTTGAATGAATGCGAGAAAACTTTTCCAGTTGGCGAGACTAGTACAATACCGGCTTCCCCAGTCTTGTTGCTAGGGGTAGAAGAGCCGTAGAAGTATAATAACTAAGCTTCTTCTTCAACAAGAGAGATGTCTGGGAATTCTCCGGGTACATATTCATGTATTGTGGTATCATCTTCCCCTGGAAAAGCCGTAAGTAAGTATGCGACCGCTTGTCCTTTTATCGCATTTGGGGATACACATGATATGTTAAACTCTGACATCTGTAGCAACCATTTTGCCGTTCTCCCTATGAGAGCATGATTTGATAATATAAATTTTACAGGGTCATCCTTATCCATCAACACTACCTTATTCGCCAGTAGATAATGCCAAAACTTCTGAATGACATGTATCAAGGATAGACAAGCTATTTCAACCTTAGGATATCTCAAATCTACATCTCTTAGCGTATGTCTGAGGTAGTAGATGGGACATTCAGTCCCCACGTCGTCTTTCTAAGCCAATAAGGCTCCTATGGCTACTTCGCTAAAGGCTGTGTACAGAAGTATGGCTTGCATGGGGTCGGGGATTTCATAAAAACTGGTGATAACAGTAATTGTTGGATCTAGTGGAATGCCTTTTATTATGTGGATAACCAAAAAAAACTCTCCCCTTTTTTAAGTAAGGGTGTAAACGAAGCAACGAACTGAGCTAGTCCGGGAATAAAGCGTCGAATATATGATACCTTTCCCATGAAGCTTTTAAGTTCCCTTGCAGTGATCGGCGATGGCATGGTGGTGATAGCCTGTATTTTGGTCGGGTCCACCTTGATCCCCTCTCTTGTCACTTTAAATCTTAGAAACCCCTCGGATGAAAAACTAAAGGCGCATTTCAGGAGATTCATCTTAGAATGAGATTCACGACATCTTTCAAACACTGAATATAGAACGTGTATGTAGGATGCTCTGGTCTTTTATTTTACTACCACGTCATCGACATAGCCTTCTACCTGCTTGTGCATCATATCGTGGAAGATTGTTGTCATGGCTCTTTGGTAAGTAGCGCCAGCGTTCTTTAATCTGAAGGGCATTACCGTGTAATAGAAATTTCCGATGGGGGTTCTAAACGCAGATTTCTCAATATCGTACTCGTATATATTTATTTGGTTGTAGCCACTATATCCATCCATGAATGAAAATATATCGTGTCCGCTGGTGGCATCCACAAGCATGTCAATGTTTGGGAGAGGAAAGTCATTCTTGGGACAAGACTTATTCAGGTTCCTGAAATCCAAGCAACATCTTATTTGACCATTCTTTTTCTTGACCGGGACAACGTTATCCAACCATGTTGGGTGTTAGATAGGTTTGATTAAGCCTGCTTCCAGCAACTTCTGAATTTCAACTTTGATTTGCTCTTCGACTTCGTGCCTGAACCATCTAGGTTGTTATTTGAGTGGTTTGGTGTCAGAGGCAACGTGTAAGTGATGGGTGACCAATTTTTAATTTAACCCCGACATCTCTTCATAGGTCCAAACGAAGACAGCTTGGTATTCTTTGAGTAGATTGATGATCCCCGCGTTTTATTCTGGCGACAAGGCTGAGATGATTGAAACGGGTCGTGGATTTTCTTCTGTTCCCAGATTGATGGTTTTGAGCGTGTCGGCTATAGCATCCGTACCGTCCGGTAATTGCCGTGGCGTGTCCTGGACCTCTTCATGATATGGATCTTCGTTGTGGTTGCATATCTGTAGACGGAGGGACTCTTAGTGGGCTTCTCATATTAATTGCTAACAGCGATAACGGAGGTAGACCACCCTTCTCTCGTTGTCATAACTAGTTATGAAGATATGGCCTCTCTTAGTAGGTGAAGGATTTGTAGCGCTGAAGGTCTCGTAGTAGCATCCAGAGGGTCTGAAGTTGGAAGTCGTTCCTGATGACCCTGCTCTTATGACATGGGTCGATGGTTTGTCTGCTATTGATGACCGATCGGGTAGTGGCGTACTATAGACCTTATTGGATGGTTTGAAAACATCGTCCTCTGATTTGAAGAACTCATAATAATATATTGGAGTGTAGGATAACGACGATGTTGTTATGCGTATAAATTTTCTGTTCAAGACTGCTTTCACGCATTGATGGTAGGTGGAAGGAAAAGCCTTGTTGTCATGTAGCCATGGGCGCCCTAGTATCATATGGTATTCGGGCTCTTTCGCAATGACGTGGAATTTCACCTTAAACACGATGTGACCAACTTGTAAGTTTAAATAAACATGGCCGTAGGAGTTAGTGCGGTTACTTTCAAAATCCCTCATCACTATGGGATGATGCATGATTTTGTTATGCGGAATTCGGGCAGCCTTGAGCGTCCTAATCGTAATGACATTGGCATCCGTTCCTGTATCGATAAAGGACCTCTTGAATTCGAACTCTTTGAAATCAGGAGTGACATACATGGACCTATTGTGGCATTATTCGTCCATCATGTCTTCCTCGGTGAAGGTGACGCTGTTTATAGCTGGGTTGTCTGACATGGCTGTTTTTGTCTCCATTGAGGATGATGTCAGGCACACGTTCACGGATATGCCGTTGAGAGCATCAAAGGTGTCGACACGTTGATCCTTGGAAAAGTGAAGAAACTCACACAAGTTCTCAATTAGAAATGTGGCTTCCTGGTCTACCATTTTTTCAGACGCGATGAAACTCCCAATATTGTGACGCGAGGAAGCGCTAATCGGGATGTCTATCCCTGGTTCGATAAAATCTGCGCCTCGTTTAAAAGCACTAGACACCCTACTTCTTTTATTAAGTTAACAAGGGAAGAGAATAAAGCGCCAACCGCATCTTCAAGTCTTGCTAGAATTCTTGCTTGAGACTCTTGTCTTCGCATTAACTCAGCCAAGGTGATTGGGGTTTCGATTTCTTCAGTGGTTTCGTTGGTGAGGCTCAGGTTGGTGGTGCCATCGATTGTTTGAGAGGGTTTGTACGCATTACCATTGATATTGACATAGGAAATGCTAGAATTGGTAGTAGTTGAATCTGACCTAAGGCCAACCATCTTGACCAGTAAAGAACTAACTTCTGTGACCGAGAGATTGATCTCCCATTGTGATTGCCAATTGTTAGTACATAAAAATTTCTCTTAGGAAAAACAATATACTGTAGAAGTACTTTCTTTAGATTCGGAAATCAAAATCGTACAAGTCAAGCCTAAACCACAAAAGTATCCTTTCCGTGTTACTTCGGTCATAAGGAGAGAAAATGGGTTTATCTTAGGGGAGGGAAGCAGAGAAAGTTGAGGAAATCAGTGGTGATGAATTGTATGTAAGGGGATTGAACTATGGAGAATAACAGAGGTTGTGAGAATGAAAGATTGTTCTGTTTCTTGAATAGGCTAAGTAGCCTATTTATAGTAGTTTGGAATACACACTTCTTTCTTCATAAGTAGTGGAGGTAGTGAGGGGATGGAGAGATGGCGATTGTGGATATAATGGTGTAGCCACGCCTATTATGTTTGGGAAGTTTCTGGAAACTCCTAAACCATTACTCCATTATCTCTTTAACCGCTATAACCGTCACCACCACTTTGTTACTTTCTCATCATGGGGTGTTGTCACACCGCATGTTGCTGTAAACCACCAAACCAATACCCATGAAGAATCCCCCCATGTAACATGTTTTGATTTCTTGTAAGCGTTAGTGGAGTCATGGACTCAAATCACGTAAGTAATTTTGGAGTTTTTTTTCGTAAGATAATGCTACCAATAAGTTTTATGCCAACTCAGCATGGCAATGACATATTTGTGGCATGCTTGCAACATGTAATTTGTAATAGAAAAAATTAGGTATGCAAGTGCTATAAACGCGATTGAGGTGCTGCTAGCACATGTTAGTGTCGTGGATATGGCCTAGGTGATGACACTAGGAGCGAAGGATGACGCTGGCACGAACATGCAAGGAATGATGCTGGAACGAGCATGCGAGGATGGCTCAGCAAGTAAGGATTACGCTAGCATTAGCGCTGGTGCTGGCCTTAGCATTAGTGCTGGTGCTGCTGACAGCGGGATCCCAGTTGGATACTTTATCCATATAAAGATTTGTGGAAATAATTTCAACCCCTTCGCGATGTGCCCGCAAGAGAGTATAAAAGTGTAGAAGAGAGAATTCAAAACAAAGAATTGCATTTAAGGCTAAGGGAGGATCTCACTGCACACTTGTGGGCTGATTTTGGAAGAGAAAACCCTAACATGATTTAATTGTTTTTCTTTTTGGAATATTTAAATTATTATTTCAATTATTTTATTTCTTTTAATGTAATTTGATTTGTGTAACTTGACTTAAACAAACATTAAAATTGAAATAAAGTATCAAATTGTTATAAACTAACAGTAAAATTGAAATTGAATTTAAAACAAAGAATTACATCGAAATTAAACTAAATATTACATCCAGAATTTAAAACTAATAAATAAATCAATGTAATGGAATTATTCCCATCCTCATCAAAGGTGTCCTCCTCCTCATCAGAATCAACGTCAACTGAGATTGAGCGTTGTTATGCCTTATGTGCTTAAATTTGATAAAATTCATCTTGCCAGAGTTTCATTTGTGCCCGATTCATCTTTTTCATGTCCATTCCCATGATTCCTCTCATGTGTGCATTAAAAATATTCTTCTCATGCGATTTACGACCTTTCTTCATTAATATAGCCTATTTCTGACCTTTTACTATTTTAACAATATCAGATTTTTCTTGTTTTTCAAAAATTCTTGAAAGTTGATTTCTGAAGTTAATGATTGTGCGGCATCTTGAGCTGCCTTTCTGTTCCTTTTTTGTTTTTTGTTGCTTGGTCTATCGTGTCTTTTTGTATTTCCATTAACATTAAGATTAGAATTACCATGCTGGATCCGCCTATATTGGGTTGATGGGTTGTTTTTTTTCCAGGTGCAGAATAAGGAGAACCTTGCGAAACATATGGCGTCTCGTAAGGGGATTGCTTTGGTACTTGATATCCATTCAACAGTTCGGGGTTATATCGTTTCAGCTTTTTGAGGATTTTGAAACATGCTTTGTGTTTGAAATTCAAACTTGTTGTTCTTTTCCATTGCTCTCGAGTTTTTCGTTGCTGCAGTTTCAACATTTGTAAATTAGTTAATACAACAACTTGACAAAAGCCTTAAAAATCAATTAACAAATTGAAACACAACTTACCACATCGACTTCAATATCACCGCTTGCTTTTCGGCGAATCATTTGCATCACCAAAGCTGGGTATGTTCATGTCTTTGCTGATTGCACCAAAATGACCTGTCAACCCAGTATCATTATGTTTATTTGGATTCCCAATTTCATGTTGAAATTATTTAAAAATACCCCCAAAGCGTTGAATGTTGTTGTTGAACACCATTGATAGGATCAAGCGTAAATGCTACACAACCTCTGCAAATAGCTTTATCTTCATCAAGATTATACTTTACACAACAAGGGTTTCTTAATGAAACTTTTTTGTTGAAGTATCTTTTGTTTGTGATGGGATGGCCATTTTCTTTTGAATTTTTTTTTCTACAGAATGGATGATTTAGAGTTTGAGATGGAAAGATTAAGATTGAAGTGAAAGTATAAGAATTTTTTGGTGTAGAAGGTGTGATTTTGGAGTTGAATTTGTTTGAATTTATAGGGAATGAAATAAAAGCTGGTGGATGAACTAGCCGTTGTAGGACTAGGTTGGGCCGGTCGTCTCAACTAGAGCCGAGATTCGTCCCATGTAAGGCCGATCAACAATAAAAAAACAAAAAAAAGGGGGGGGGGGGTGTTGTGATTATTTTGATATCTTTCCTACTAGGTAATCAATTATCCTTATGCATGAAAATAATAAATTCGGTCTCTAGTTGATTCGCTCGTCTCAAACTGAGATGGGTATGGAAAACCCTCAAATTTGAGGGTTTTCCCATTAATTTACTTGTTTTATATGTCCACTGTGGGCACAAAACTGATAAATCTGCCAGTTTGCTACGCCCACTGGAGTTTCCCTAAGAAGGTCATTTTCTCTTTGATTCATCAATGAATATTCATCTGATGATGGTTGTATATAATAGGTTGGAGTTTTAGGCGCATGGTAGATTCGTGGGTGCCACAAAATTAAGATTGGTTTTATTAAAAATAAATAAATTCTTTTGTTCTTGTCATTCATCGCAGTACTTGCGGCACATTTTGGGATGAAATGATAGACGCATTATGTGTACGATTTCATTAGTATATATAATATCAATATATTATTTTTAGGGTTGGATGTCTAATGGATATGAGATGTTCCACCCGTGTCTAATCCACGGAAAAACAGATCGGATGTATACCCATCAAAATACGAATTGGGTAAGATAAAATCCACAGATTCCGATGTTTTGTTCACCCCTAAATCAAGAAGGATTTTTTTGGGACCCCTTATAATTTAAGGGAACCATCCCCTATTTTTTCTAAGGTCATTAGGAAGTAATTCCTAGCTCCCCATAGCCATAGAATTTTCCTAATGACAAAAGTATCCACACTTAATTAGGAGGTAATAATTAGAGTTAGTTAAACTTAGTTAATTTTAAGTGTTAGATAAGATTAAATATTGTTGTGTTAGAGAATTAGAATAATAAGAAGAAGAGTTTTTGAAAAAAAATTGAAACCTAAGTTTGGTGGTTGTTGAATTTGAAATGAATTACTCTAGTGCAAACAAGGAGGGATTTGAACCTTTCAATCATAGAAGAAACAAATTATTCGTCAAATCTTCCCAACAATCCCATAATGAATGAATTGTTAGAAGGTGAATGTGTTCTTCCCAAAACCCAAACTCAAACTCCAAAATTAGTGTTTTTTCGAGATTACCGAGACCACAACGAAGAAGATGAAGATTATAATGTTTGGGATACCCGTGTATATTTGTTAATGTGTTTATGGCTTAAATTTGGTGAAAATATCAAACTTTATAACTTGGCTTCGGCAAGCTCGATATAAGTTCAGGTAGTTCAATGAAGAACACAGATAGCCGAACTATCTTTGTTCATGGTAGTAGCCGAACTATTAGTTAAAACTATTGGTAATAACCGAACTTAGCTGGTAGTAGCCGAACTAAGATGTTCGGTTAGGAATTTAATAGACTTTCAAACCGAACAATGTTATTCTTAACCGAACTTTCAAATAACAAAGAATTTTATCAAGTATAAAGTTCGGCTATTTCAATAATGGGATTTCATAACCGAACTTGTATGTCTAGAACCATCCTAAAAAGTTCGGTTATGCTTATATTTGGTATTTTAACCGAACATTTTCAATTTTCCAGGTTATTTTGTGTCAGAAGTTCGGTTAGAAATTATTTATTGCAGGCAGCCGGAAATTTATGATTTCACCAGGGATTGTTGGTGTCAGAAGTTTGGCTAGTGCTGATATTTTACTCCCTAGTCGAACATTACTCTGGATTGTGTAATTCTTAGCCGAACTTATAATCTCCAGCCAAACATTACACATAATATCAAACAATTTTATCATGTAGAAAGTTCGGCTAGCTCGATAATAGGATTTAATAATCGAACATTTCCCTCTAGCCGAACATTACACAAAATATCAAACAATTTTATCATGTAGAAAGTCTGGCTAGCTCGATAATAGGATTTAATAACCGAACATTTATCTGTATTTTATAGATTTTAATATATGCAAACCGAAATTTTCTTTTAACAACCGGACTATTTGTTCGGTTTGTTATGTAATAGGATTTATGAACCGATTTTTTTTACCGAACTTACGAAATTTATTAACTAAAGTTTCAAACCAAGTTACGAAGTATTAACGTCAAATACAAACCAACTTACGAAATTCAAACCATGTAACTGTTCTAAAATGCAAAAATACTGAATTCAAACACTCATTCACCATGTCGACGGTTGCGACGAACTATTTTACCATGTCCAAGTTCTTCGTTGGATGGGGTCTCATCTCCACTTGGTTCCAACATAGTAGCAGCAGCCGCACTTGAGCTTTCCCCACTTGGTCCCCTTCTAGTAGAAGCATCAGCAGTTGACTCCCCCTTGTACACGACTCCTCTTGGGCGCTTTCTCCTTGATCGGCTCAACCTCATTGTTCGTTATGACCTTGTCCCATTCGTTGTAAAGGGATGTCTGTTCTTCAGTCGAGATAGAATCTCCCATGCGAATTTTAGCCATCATTTTCCTCAATAACTTCCTAACCTCCTTAGCCTATTCAAATTTAAACATAAAAATACGTTATTTTAGATCAAAGTTTATAACACTTCAAAAATATTTAAGAGATTAACATTATTTATTTACCACACTCTCCAAATCTTTCGCCACATCTTCACCGCAAGTAGGCGTCTTTCCGGTTTCAACTCTCTTATCCTTCGTTTTTTTCCTTTCCTTTCCCTTCGCCTTATCCGCCTTATCCTTTTCAACATGATTTATAACATAGGTATGATTAATACCTAGATACCAATCCATGTACCCTTCTCCATAGGCACTTTGGGTAACCTCCTCCAAAGATATACACTCATCTTCATCAATAAGGTATTCATCCATGTTGTTCCACATCTCTGGCGTTGTTTGTGGGTCATGACAGGGCTTAAAGAAATTGGAGGTGTTCTTTGAACCCCTCTTCAACAATATAAAGTTTTCATTCACCACAGTTGGGATAGTCTGCACACAAGTGAGTTGGCAAAATACTCTTTGAGGGTTGTACATCGAGTAACCGCCAGGGAAGAATAATGGCCCATAGTAAGCCGCGACTAGCGAAATATCAACCTCATCAAAATAGTAGGGGTAAAAAAATACTTCATGCACTCTCAAATCATCCAACACTCTCCTCATGTATGCCAACAAATTCTTTTTATCCTTCAACTGTGTGCGTTTGAACTCATACTTTCCGGTCGTCGGCTTCCCAACAAGCCAACCTTTCTTCTTATCATCCAACTTCGTTATAGGGAAGTGGTCGTACACTCACACCTAATGGAAAAAAAAAATCAAGTTTAATAAAAGTTAGGTTAGAACCAAAATTCAATTTTCATCCCAAGAGAGTGTAGTAGCCTCCGATTACCTGGAAAAGAGCGTAGTAGCCTCCGATTTGTGAAGTATTAATCCGATTAGCGCTTCTAAGTTGGTCTTTAAGGAACGCAAGGACCGCAGTGGCCCAAGAGTAATCATTAACCTCTTCGAGGGGATGCAAAAGCTGGAGAAAATTGGCATCTACCCTTTTTCCAGAAGTGTGGGGAAATATAAGCTTCCTAGATGATACGATAAGTAAGCGGTGACATGTTTCTTAATCTTGTCCTCGTCCATCACCAACTCTCCTCTCTGGACTTTCTTTTTTGTCCCTATGGATTCCCATTTCAAAACGACCAACTTGAAATTCCTCAGCTTCTTGATAAACGGTTCTTGTTATCAATTTCCATCAACTCCATACCAGGTTCAGGCTCCTTAGCAGAGCATCTGAACTCCAACTTGGTCTTACTTCGGCTCCACCCAAGCGTCTTCTCCGCTAACACTTCTAGATCTTCAAAACTCATCTTAGCTTGATAGCCTTCTGCAACACATTTTCCATCAACGCTAAGTCAAGTGATCCTGCGCACGTCGTCAGGAGTGATATACATCTCAACAAATGGGTGGTGCAAAGTATCCGTCTATGGGTAGAACCTCTCGGAAAACGCTGAGACAGTGACACTGTCAAACTCTGCGTGTGCATAATGGATAGCAGACCTCAAAACACATGATTTGACTCTCTCCGCCTGTTCACACTCATCCTCTATATCCCATTAAACCGCCTTCTGGCGTCTCAAAAGTCTAGTCGCATTGTTATGATCCTAAAAAATTAACATAATCATAGACTAACTAACACACACGAAGTTATAATTAAGAGAACGTAATTATAAAAAAAAAATATATAGTTAAAATTCAATACCTTGGTCGAGTAGATTTTGACATCCCATGAGTGTTTGTAGCCGAACAACACTTCGCCTCAATCTTATGGTGTACCACGAGGTGGGTTAGTATGAGTTAAACACAAATCATCATCAGGAATATGTGCATATCTAGCACAAGGTGTCTTAGGCGTCTTCTTCTCTTTAACAACAATAAGAGAAAGATTTCGTTGTGGATCTTCCTCATTATCTTCCTCTTCCTCTTCCTCTTCCTCTTGCTCACCCTCAACTTCCTGGTCTATCTCTTGGTTCACTTCTTCACGGATTACAACTCCCGATAACGACCCCGATTTCTTTGTAGCTTTAGCTCCATGTTTATTTTCCCCTAGGTGTTTACCGTGGCGAGGGGTCGGAGTTCTAAGATCTTCCACTACCAAAGGCTTAGCTTTACCTTTCGACTTGCCCCTAAAAACAAAACAAAGACTACTTAACTAAATTCGAACAACAAAGCATGAAGTTGGGATTAAAAAAAATCGGCAAAGAGTAACAAACAATCGAGTTAACCGAACAAATAGTTCGATCAACAATAAAAAAAGTTCGGCTAGCATCCATCATTTTCCCTCTAAAATAGTGTAATATTCGGTTGGAATGTTAATTTTGGAGTATAACCGAACTTTAAGTTTACATTTTGGACTAAAAAGTTCGGTTGAAAGAACAAAGTATCGATATAGCCGAAATCCTAAGTTCGACTAAAAAAACTAGAAAAAACAAAGTTCGGCTAGCCTTAAAATTATTTCTCAACCGAACTGTTCTTCGTGTTCTTGAAAAACAGAAAAGTTCGGCTGAGACGAAAAGGATAAAACACTATGTGTCTAGTCGAACTTTTATCTGAACCTACATTTTGAACCCTAAAAATCATGATTTCTACTCGAATCGACAATAAGAAACGCATGCAATAGAAGGGGTTTGTCGGAAATTACCTTCTAATTTGTATTTTGAGTTGACTAGGAATTGGTTCTTCCATTTATGGCTCGATTTCGGGTTAAAGAACCGGCTCTTCAACTTCTTCTTGTGCTTGATTCGCTTGATTTGCAATCGCCGCAATCCCAGAATTAGGTCGTACATCTTTTTTACAATTTTTAACACGACTCATTTGTAGACGATAAAATTAATCGACGATGAAATTCGTTTATGAATCGACGATTAATCGTTTATGAAAGATGAAGAGGGAAAAAGGAGAAGAAGAGAATTTGAAGAAAAAAAATTCGGTTAGGTTAGGTTAGAAATTAGTTTTAGGATTTGATTTATATTTATTTTGATTTGGGTGTTTAGTTGGGTGGTTATATTAGATTAGGATAAATTTAACAAAGGATAATTTAGTCATTTCATCATATTTGGACACCCCTTAATTTTATAGGACATATGACCTAAGTAGATAAGGGTACCCTTAAAAATGGGCTGGTCCCAAAAAATCGTTGTAAATCAAACTAATATCTTCGTCGGCCCCTACAGTGGTAGCGGCCATCTAATTTTATGGGCCCATTAAGCTTCAGCCACGCTGTAGTTTCAGCTTGAATCATTACACAGGTATAAGCAATGCAGTACGTACCGGCCGGTACCGGCCGAAATTTCGACCGGTACCGTCCGGTGAGCGGTACGAAACTCAAATACCGCCGAAACGATATTTCACTGAGAAAACCGGCCGGTACGGTTAAAAACCGGTATTACCCGGTATTGACCGATATTATCCGGTTCTACCCGGTATGTATTATCGGCCGTCAGATGAAAAAAATAATCTGATCCTACGGTTGATACCCGGTATGTATTATCTCCATCGTAAGAGATACAGCTGCAAACAAGAGCTTGTGAAGAGGAAACAACGTAATTGAATTGAGTCAGATGTTGCTGTGATTGAATGGTATGTTGGTTGGTTTCGGAAAGCAACAGAAGATGTGGTCTGTGGTACGAGAGTAAGATTGAGTTGTGGTCTGTTGAAGAAGTTCGGAGAAGACCTAACTCCTAACTGCGGATTAGAGAAGAAGAAAAGAACAACAATAAGAATGGGTTTCTGAGTTTAAATGGGACTCGAAGAAATGGGTACTGAGATTTCAAGTTTACAAGGAATTGGAGAGTTGGGTATTGTTCGAATTACAGCAGAGACGTGAGAACAAACACTATTTAGAAGAAGATTTGAACAGATATTGGAAAACAGTGAGGAGAAGGTTGTTGCCGATGAATGAATGATGTGTGGTATCTTGATTGAATGACTAAAAAATGGTGATTGTTGGTAGAGTTTCAGAGAAGTTTGATTATATGGGTTTGTCTCCAATTCAAGAATAGAAGACAGTTAGAAGAGATGGCTCTGTTGGTGGCCGGAAACTGCAGGATAAATAAGAAAACAAGCCAAGGCATGTTAACTATTGGGTTTAGTCTGGTGAGAATGATGCTGTTCGAGATTGAAATTGAACAAAGTTTTGTTGGCTGTGAATAATGGCAGTGAATGGCTCGAGCAGTGTGGTGCAATGGGTGCTGTGAATTATTTCCCCTGAACTGGATTAGTGTATGGTGTGTCTGAGTCTGTTGAATTGATTGAATGGGGTATTTGTGAATGTTGTTAATGATTGCAGGGAAGGAGGTATTGATGATTGAAAATGCCAATTGAACATGCCAGAATGACCATTAGAGTTGCACTCCAAGTGCTTGATAAAATGACTAAAAGACTTGACTTTGAAAGGAAACTAGAAGAACATGTTTTGGGCTTTGATAGATCTATGGGCTCTCTCTATTAATCTGATTTGGGCTAGGATTGAGCGGGTTATATTCTTAAAATCTGAATTTTGGCTTGGACTTTTTTGGGGCATATGATACTGATCAATTGATGTTGGACACGGAAAGAGGACTACTTGGTGATGATTGTGATGATATCTATAATGAATCTAATGATTTTGATTAAAATTGTAATATGGTTGTTTTTATTAGTACTTTAGACGGTGAAATTTGAAGTTGTTGTTGTTTATCTTGTGTTTCTTGTTTGAACTTTGAACTATATATGGAATCTATGGATCTATATATTTCGGATGAAAAAATATTTGTTATAAGTTATATGAAATATATTTCAGTTATAAAATGATACTTATAACGTTTTGAACTATATATGATACTTATAACGTTTTGGAAGATATTTATAGTTATAAAATGTGAGCTAGTATTTTTTTTATAAAATTTTAGGTATAAAATATATGGACCGATATTTCGCCGGTATATAAACCGAAATTTCCCTGGTATACCGGCGTACCAGTATATCGCTCTCAACCGGTACGAACCGAAATCCGGTATGGTATAGTTTTGGGTATAAGTTACGTGGGTAGTTAAAGAGGAGTTGGTCCGAAATTTCGAATTCTAAAATCCAGTTACAGAAATTGTTCTTTTTACAGATACAGCTTTTTCACCAAATTGACTAACAGCGAATGACTTGTTACTTCGAAGTTCGAGGAAGAAGCTCCGTGGAGAGATTAAAGCATTAAAAGGTAAGTATACCACTACCCGCATCTTAACCTGTTAGATATCATTTCCTTTTATGATTTGGAACATAGTATAACGTTGCTCTTAATTTGTTTGCTTAAATGTCTCTAAGAAAATTTACAGTTTTCTTTGGTTTACACCTTTTTGTAGTAAAAACATGTAATGCATACCCAAACCCATCCTTACTTTATACATAAATTAAATATGTTGAGTTTCTAAGCAGTAGATATCCATTATGAACGCATAGTTTGTTTCAAGTTAATGTTGTTAAAATGGCTAACAAAGATCTAGCAACAAAAAGTTATAAAGAACGCTGAACAACGACAAGGCGAAGATATTAACTAGAGTTAGGAAAACATTAGAATCACATTAAAGCGAAATAATTATGTATGCCTACTCAAAAGATGGTCATTACTCATTAATGATCATCGAGGACACTTTCATTTCACAAATGGAACCCCTAATACTTCTAGTACTACTATGTCGTACATAAACTTACTCCTTAAACGACAAGGAAAGTAAAACAAATCCAGAAACAATATGAATTTCCCAAAATAATAAACACGCAAAGAACGAAGGGGTTCCTTAGGACATTTTTGTCAGCTTCTCCTGGGTGAAGCTTGATATATATAACCAAAAGTCCAATATTGATGACCCTAAAATTAAAATAACCAAGCTATAATTTGTTAAAACTTGCTCGAAAATGTTCAAGAAGATAAGATAGGAATGAAATGAGTGAAAGCAAAATTAGAACACTTGACATTGCTAATTTAACAAGACAAGAGACTTTTGGATTCAAACAGACAAGTTAAATGGGATGGACCCATATTTGTGTGTACATATTTGGCTGGAAGTTTCTAGGAAAAATTTAAGGGTTTTCCTCAATCTAAGATGAAGATAATAGTACTTTTCATAACCCATATTATCTCTATATTCCAAAAGGTTTAGTACTTGAAATTGTTAATGTATTCATGTCTTTCTGTTCACTTTCTCTGATAAGGAAAGTTATTAGTGGTAATGGGTTTGTATACATAGCTTTAGATGGGATTCCTTTTGATAGATAAATTTTGGGTCCCAATTGTCACAAATGACAATGTTCGTGATGTTAACTTTGTTGTCTACTTGTGTGATCTAGGTCATGGAATATACTATGTTAGGTCCTATCAATCCGTCTCATGATAATGACATATACTCTGAAATATCTTCAAAAAAAAAATTAAAATTCGTGTTAGGAGAAAACCAGACTTGATTTTAGAACCAAATTCCAACAACAGTTATATAAGATTAGTGAGAAAAATAGGATTAAAGGGTTGTCATTGGTCCTTAATTAATTCGTAAATTGTAGGATGCAGTTTAGATTAAATTTTAATAGTGTGAAAAAGAAAAAATATAGATGGTAGCGTTTGTATTAAGCAATCAGTATTAAGATTTAAGTCTGTAATAAATCCAATGATAGGGTTACACGTATTATGATAACGTTGACAAAACACGACGATTAGGTCGAAAGCATTATCATAAACCCAATTGCAAAACAACACTATATGCTAGATGAAGATGACCATTCGTCGCTCAGTAGAATCCATATACATTTGTCGTGATGACATTTGTGACTTGAATTTATCTTTTGTAAAGCGACAAAACCTAATGTGAATTAGGAGATAAATCGCATAACATAAATAGAAATACGTCGCTAATCTGTCATCCTATAGAGCCATTAGTTTAAAAGCCTCTTTATGAAAGCATAATCTGATACTGGTATTTCTATTGATATTTGTTATAACCTTGTTATTAGAGTTAATTGCAAAATTAACCAGTAATAATTCGAACCATTAAGTTTTTTGCTTAAAAGTGCAAGTGAAATACTACTAGTACCTAAAAGTGCAAATAAAAGTAACAGTACATGTTGCACTACTGTTTTCCATGGAATTTCAATGATAGAGAACAAAAGCTTCTAATGCTTTACCTTATGGTTACATGATCTAGTAAAGAAATACAAATTTTAGCTGTAATGTTTAGTTCTTACTTTGTCACTTCTACTACTATAGGTATCACTTATCACTGGTAAATGTGTAAGAACCTAGCTATCTGGTTAGCAGTCTTATTACATGTACCTTAAGCATTGATTAGCAGTACTGCTGATAAAAGTACCTTAATTATTATAGGCACAGAATAGACAATTGAGAGTATAATCAGTATAACTCAATATCAACAATCTGTATTATTAATTCTATACAATGTTAATTAGTGAATAACGGCAATCTGCTTTACGCTATAAAAACTTAATAATTTACAAGTATATATGTTTAACCAAATCATGTATGAAAAATAAATAGAGATCCTATCTAATTTAGGATATTCTTAATAACTCACCTGACAATATCGGCTCTGAAAAAGTCAATACCCAGAGAGAGAAATCATGAACTAATATGATGACTCTTTGGACATTTTTCTTCTTCTGACAGACAGAATCTCTGATGCCCAATCAAAAACTCTATAAGAAAACCGCCATCCTCGTTTCCTTGATATCTTATGTTCCTTTTCTTATACTGACACGTGGAAATTTATACACACGGAGTATCTTAGGATTTATATCTGATCAATAGCTTAGAAAATACCTTTAGTAACTAAGGGTTCCAGTTCATGTTGGAATTGTGATACGGTTGTCTGAAAAAACCATCACCAAGAGACCCAAGAAGAACTTGATGATTCACAGGACTAACTTGGGGTAGCTGATTTAGTAAAGCCGCCATTATATTATCATTGCTTCCGTTGTTGACATTCTCATTAGTATCGTTGTAGTTTCCACTATTGTCACTGTTGTAGTTTCCATCCATGTTGTTATTTATGTGGAATTTCTTAGCTGATTGATGCATAGTGATACCTGTAGTGTCTGGCCAACAAGGAGAAGAAAGTGTTCGCTTAAGTGTTTGGGTACTCTCGGTAGTAGATGATGGAAGTGTTCCAGAAAAAATCGGCTTGAAGCTAGATGAAGTCGAAGCTGAAGAAGAGGTTGAAACAAATTGATTAATACCCTCTGTGTTAGAAGAATCTAATAAACCGTTGAAGAAATTTTCATCATTTTCGTTGAACTTTGGATTATATATCGGTTCGTGATCTCGATAGTAAAATTTTGAGGCTGGCAGTGAAGCAAGCATGTTGTCTAGTGAATCCTCCTTTTCAATTAATCTCTGAGAGTTATTCTTTTTGTAAATCCGGCATAGAACCCAATCATCCAACTGCAAACAGTAATTAGTGACTATTAAACTGAGCTCTTAATTAGGGTTTTGTGAAGTTTATTGTAAGAAAAATGAGTATTCTAATTTCTGAAAAGGCTAGAAAACTTTTAGATATATCTGAAGCCTGAAAAATGAAAAACAGACAGAAGCTTGACTATTGATTAAGTAGACTAATAGTTGGACAATAATTTAGATCAATATCGAAGACTAATTTATGTATACATACTCGCAGTGAAGTATTCTTGTTAGCTGGATGAATACAAGGAGGCTTCATACTAGACTCGTTATTATCAGCGAGACGATATTCATGCATGATCCAATTGCTTTTGACTCCTTTAGGTGGTTTTCCACTATAAAAAACCAGTGCCTTCTTCACCCCAACCTTTTGAGTCCCACCAGAGGTTAAGATTGGTTTATCAGTTCCAGTTGCTTTCCAGTACCCAGATGTTGCAGCTCTATTAGGTCGTGCACCATTCGGATATTTCCTGTCTCTAGGACTAAAGAAATACCATTCATGATCACCAAACGTCGCCTTACCTATGTTAAAAATATCAAGAACAATATAGATTAGCTAGGGATACATGCATGCACGTACGACATGCATTAATGATCATACAGTAGAGAAAAGATGAGAGAATACATAGTATATATATATATATATATATATATATATACCAGGTAGCTCCCAGGGATCAAACTTGTAAAGATCAACTTCCGCAATAATATTAACTGGTAGTGGAGATGAAGAAGCTTTCTTTTTTAGGTAATCAACAACGAGCTCTTCATCTGTTGGATGGAATCGAAAACCAGGAGGGAGATGTGGTTGTTGTGAGCTGGAAGAAGAATCTGTAGTGGTCTCCATGGACATAAAAATTAAGGGTGTTTCAATCCGATCTCTGTTTCCTATCTTACTAGGGTTTTTGCTTAGAGTCGATTGAGAGAAGAAGAGTTATTAGAAAATGGAAATGAGAAATGGTTTAAGAAATTTGTTCTTATAAACATTCCTCACAGAGGTGGGGTAGGATATTGGAGATGATGACACAATCAAGGGCGTAGATAAAGCTGAAGCACAGCAAAGAACCGTTAATCATGCGACACGTGTATAAATAAGGAACCACTGTAAAGTAAACACGTGTCTAAATTGTTGGTGGGACCACAGACCATACTAAATGAGGCAATGAAACAGAATCGAAACGTGGAAATTGTCGGTCGGAACCGCTTGCACGCTTTCGATGTCATGCCTTTGTTATTTGCAAAATTGCAAACAGCAAAGTAAATCATTCCTTTCATCATCTTGATTTTTTAGAATTTAGACCCTCAAGTTTTGTTTATTTTCTATTTTAGCAGAAATAAGCCTTTCTGTTTTTACTTGAATATGCAGGCAATTTTGAGCAAGCAGGCATGGGAGGCCAATAATACACTTTTGTGCACGTTATCAGGATATGGGATCCGCAATTTAGGCGCTTATAGATGGAATTGGTTTTATCAGCATCAGGTAAACAATTTGATCCATACAGTTTGCTACTTTGAAGTTGACTCGAGTTCTTTCTTGTTTAACATCAAGAGGCCGCCTTAATCCTTTATGCTTGGGGTCAAGTTGTCACCCGTCCTATAGTTAAAAGGAAAAACAAAACTATTAGTTAACGACGGCAGTTGATGGCAAACACGACTGGCTCTCTTACATAGATGACTAACTAGTCTTCGACGGTAAATACTGAATCAGAGCATTGTTGAATATTAGGTGAATAGGAGCAAGAACTAGAATCACCATGTTAACTACTTTCTTGTTTGCTGCTTAGAAAAGGTTAGAATTCATCTGGGCGCGCATATGACCTACTGGTTGTTGGAGCCTTTGAGCTTTTTGGGTCAAACACTATACCTATGACATAGTCTTATATCCAGTACAGTAGCTTGTCTTATACTCTTACACATACTATAATTATACATTAGCACTCCGTATTGTCTTCGACGGTTTCTCTTCCCATTGTGGATATTATCCATTTCTACGGGCCTCCCACTCCTGACAACTCCAACTGTATCTACTTGCACTATACCTTCTTAGCTACTTTTTGGGACGGTAACCACAGTGTGCATGGTAATGTATAAAGACAAGTTAGCTAGGCTAGGATCGATGCCTATTGAAGTTACGAACCCATGAGTATATTCCAACTTCTATAATGACATGGAGATTTTCGATGTCGGTTATCCAGTCAATCCATTGCATATGGGAGCACCTTAATTAGGTCAAAGAACGCCTTCCTTGTTTGAGACTAGAAGACAAGTAATATAGATAAGAAGAATAACTGTTTCTATCAGACTAATATATTTCTATCAGACTAGTATTCTTGGTTGGCATATATCATTCTTTTGTTTTAAATAACAGGGAATAAAAAATTTATGTGACCAAACTTCCCATACAAAAACTTCTCCTATATTATTTTTAATAAATAAAAATCATTTGAATTAAAATGAAATAAAAACCTACTTTCTTTAATATTGGTTAAATTTAGTTTTTACCACTTTTTTAAATGCCATCCTTACCCTTTTTTTTTTTTTTCATTTCTTCTTCTTCTCCTCCTCCTCCTCCCCACCACCATCACCAGCAGCAACAGTAGCTCCTTCGCCACCATCACCAGCAGCAACAGTAGCTCCTCCGCCACAACAACACCTTCGTCTCCTTCACCAACACCTCTCTCTCTTTTTATTTTGCTTTATATTCACCGATAATAAATTTTGTCACCCATATCTGCCACTAACAGCACCTCCGTCTCCTCCACCAACACCGCCAGTACCTCCTTCTCTTTCTATGTCCAGATCCGCCACCAACAACACCTCCTCCTTCCCCGTCGTTTCCTCCTCGTTATTTTTTCTCCTCCACCACTACATGTCCAGATCTACCACCAACAACACCTCTTCTTCCTCCTTCTATCTTCTACAAACATCACCAACACCTCCAGATCATCATCGTCGAAAATCATCATTAAAAAATAATGATACATCATCATTGTCGAAATTAGGGTTTTTTGTTGGTGAAACGTCAGAAAAATGATGAAACCAAATTTGGTTTCATCATATTTCACCAACACAAAAATTAAAACCAATTTTTATGTTGGTGAAATGTCAGACCAAAACAATGATGAAACTTTTTTTGGTTTCATCATTTTTTTTTTTCATTTGGAATAAGATGGAACCAAATAAATGATGAAACCTTTTTTGGTTTCATCATTTTTTTTTCATCTGGAATAAGGTGGAACCGAATAAACGATGAAACTTTTTTTAGTTTCATCATTTTTTTTCGTCTGGAATAAGATGGAACCAAATAGATGATGAAACTTTTTTTGGTTTCATCATTTTTTTTCATCTGGAATAAAGTGGAACCAAATCATTTTTTTTTCATCTGGAATAAGTTGTGTTGGTGAAATGTCAATTTTTGTTGTGGTGGTGGTGGTTGGTGTTGGTTCTGGTTTTCGTTGTTGCTGGTGGTGGTGCTCGTTGGTGGTGGACCTGGTGGTTGTTAGTGGTGCTCATTGATGTTGGTGGTGAAAGTGGTGTTGGTTGTGGTGTTTGGTTGTTGTTGGTGGTGGTTGTTGGTGGTGGTTGTTGGTGGTGGTGGTTCTGGTTTTCGTTTCTGCTGGTGGTGGTTGGTGGTGGTGCTCTTTGGTAGTGTACCTGCTGGTTGTTAGTGGTGCTCGTTGATGGTGGTGGTGGGTGATGGCGGTGTTGGTTGGTGGTGCTCGTTGGTGGTGGTGGTTGGTGTTGTTGTTAGTTGGTGGCTGGTAGTGGTGGTGTTGTTGGATGATGGTGGTTGTTGTTGGTGTTGGTGGTGTTGGTGGTGAGAGAGAATAAAGATTAAAATTGGGTTGATTTTTATTTTTATTGAGTTGAATTAATGTAAAGGGTAATTTAAGAGTAGGGTTGATTTTTATTTTTGTTGTGCTAAATTAATGTAAAGGGTAGTTTAGACAGATTTATTTAAATAGAGTTTTTGTTTCATTTTGTTTTGCTTGGGATTTTAGTGATAAGAGGTATAAAGTTGTGGGATTATAACTCACGGCCTGTTTGTTTTATTCAAACGAAATACATATTTATTAATATTTTGAAGGATTTCTAATGAAATATTACAACACGACCCATGCATGCATATATAAATAAGTCAACATGCTTGGACTGAGTTTAATGATTTGGATGATTAAAAACATAGATTATTTTAGCTAGTATTCATATTTGTGCACAAAAGTGAATCCGGTAGAGATATTCTTCATGCTAGGAAGATCAGAAGTTTAACCATATAAAATATTCTAACTAACTTTGCTTTCGACTCAGTTCAGTATACAGCTAGATGGTATTATAATGAAGTTACACAGGCAGAATTGATAAGAGGGGAAAACAAGAACCACTCGGCAGGAAAACACGTGTTAGTTTATGGAAACCCAAATTAGATATCTTGGCTTTAAAACCATATATCTTTGTTTATTTTGGTTCACTTCTCCCAGCAATCACAGTCGAAGTAGAATAAATGAGGCTAGTCTCTAAAAAAGAAAAGCTTATGGTTCTAAATGAAGTTGATCCCATACAGTCCACCTGGATGCTCTTCTACCCTGTAACTGTCTCGTTAATTCACATCCCACTCTTTCGCTTTGATCATGTCTTGTCTTTCTCAGCACTTAGGGAATTCCTAAACGATGACGTGGCATGCGTGTTGCATAATCATCGGGATCTCCGTCCACCTGGAAATAATTGTCAATGATCCTAATTCTCTTGTTTTGTGTTTGAAAGATAACCATAATGAAATTTGTCTTTGTCAAAATTTTAGTTAGGTGTAACCAACTTAAGCTTGATTATGCTTTCATTTAGCTGGAAAACTTAGTTTCAAATATTTGGTTAATTCCATTTATAACAAAATTCTCACTAAGCACTCCAACTAGTGATAATCTAATCACAAGGGATTTTGTTTATTAATCATGCTAGCTCTTCTTTTGTCAAGCTAATCTCGTGGCAAAACCCCACTAAGCATCGTTGTTTAAGATAAACTGTATGCTTAGCGGTAATAACTCACATGTTAGAATTTTGCTCTATTAGATTAGGATTCTTGTATGCATGCATAATGTATATTCATGTCATTGTACATGTATTCTTCAAATTCGGTTCGAACACGTGTTGGTTGACAAGTAAACCTTTCTAGCCAATAGCACAATCTCTGTTAGACATCGTGATCACTGCTCATTGTCATTGTCATTATCATTATAATCATCATCACCATTGCTAGACAATAGATGTTATTCATTTTCGATCTTTATCTACTTGACATTATTATACGTAGCGCCAAATTTTCAAATTATGATGATAAGATGTATTGTTTTCACAAACGTACTTTCAAAGTCTTAATTTCCATAAACGAATACACTCATCCAAATTTGGATAAAGCTTCTCTAAATTATAGATGGTCACCAAAGATCTTATTGAATCTTAAGATAAGAATAAACAATGGTGAGCTTAATCAGTTTTTGAAAATCCTCGTGCATGTGTTGCTTTTTTAGTATTGTTGACCATCCTATCCTGTTTTAAAAGAAATTCGGGTTCAAATATTGGTCAAACATCAGTAGCGTAGCTGAATTTTTTCAAAAAGGTCCAAGACTTTCGTCTACAATGTATACTGATCGAAAATAATATGCATTATTAAGCTAGTTGTGCAAATACAAAAGAGTGGCACTTTCATGGCAACCATGAATATATACGGAGTTACAAAGATGGTCCATTGCTAAACTTGAAATGATTACAGACGGCATTAATTGGTGGAGATTGGTGCTTGCAGTGTTATAGGAATTAGACTAATAATACATGATCATCAAAGGAGTACTATTCTGAACTTAGCATTATATGTATATGGCAGATCTGTAGGTGAGGGATAGGTTAAGGTAGAAAGAAAATGATGCAGTGCAAGTAAGTATAATGATTGAAATGTATGACCTAGATAACTTGAACAATCGTTTTCAGTTATTATCAGTTAAAAAGTTATGTACGACTCCATGGATGTGTGGAAGACCAGATTAATTGATTGAACTAGCTAGATCATTATTGTTGAATAAAACGTGCTGTAAACTGAGTCTACTAGTCGTTTAGTTTGTTTGTTTTAGCTGTTTAAGTTCCTAGTCTAAGGGGTGAGCTATTATTCAGCTCATTCCGGTTTTGCTTTCATGTTTATCACGTTTCAGTTGTACCAAAGACTATTAGTAGTCCATTACAATCCTAATAAAATTAAGTGATTCCTCTCTTATGTTCTCTGGTTTTAATATTTGGTATCAGAGCAAATACACAAGAGTGCGAGTGATTTCAAGAGTGTGAAGAATCAGAGATTCAAGATGTCAGAAAACTTCATGAAAGCATCAATTCCATCTTTTGATGGTCACTACGATTGGTGGTCCATGACCATGGAGAATTTTCTGAGAAGTAAGGAGCTGTGGAGTGTGGTGGAGAAAGGGATCCCCGCTTCAGCAATTGAGTTTGGAGTGCCATCAGAGAGTGATGCACAAAGGAAGGCAGTAGAGGAGGCTACGCTCAAGGACATGAAAGCAAAGAATTACTTGTTTCAAGCGATTGGAAGGGAAATCCTTGAAACGATTCTTGATAAAGCAACATCAAAAACCATTTGGTGTTCAATGAAGCAGAAGTATCAAGGATCTACAAAGGTGAAAAGAGCGCAACTGCAAGCGTTGCGAAGAGAGTTTGAGTTACTCTCTATGAAAGAAGGAGAAAAGGTAGACAACTTTTTTGGAAGAACATTGGCTGTGGTTAATAAAATGAGATCCAATGTTGAAAAAATGGATCAAAGCATTATTGTGAGCAAGATACTCAGATCACTGACTCCTAAATACAACTACATTGTGTGTTCAATTGAAGAGTCAAATGATCTGAGTACTTTGAGCATTGATGAGCTACATGGGAGCTTGTTGATTCATGAACAAAGAATGCATGGACAACAAGAGGAGGAGCATGTGCTGAAGGTGGCTCAAGAAGATAGAATCGGCAGAGGAAGAGGTCGTGGTATGTACAGTAGAGACGAAGTAGAGGGAGGGGAAGACCATTTCAAAATAAAGCCATTATTGAATGTTTCAACTGTCACAAGTTGGGACACTTTCAATACGATTGTCCTGAATGGGAGAGAAGAGCTAACTATGCAGGAGTGGAAGAAGAAGAAGAACTTTTGCTAATGGCTTACACAGAACCTTCTAAATCCAACAAAGAGGAAGTGTGGTTTCTTGATTCTGGATGCAGCAACCACATGACAGGGAACAAAGAGTGGTTCTCAAATTTGGAAGAGAACTTTAGCCGATCGGTAAAGCTTGGCAATGATATGAAGATGGCAGTGGTGGCAAAATGAAGCATAAAGATACGGCTGAATGGCATAACTCAGGTAATATCCGATGTATATTATGTTCCTGAGCTAACCAATAATTTGTTAAGCATAGGACAACTCCAAGAAAAGGGATTGGCCATCCTAATTCAACAAGGAGTTTGCACAGTTTATCATCCTGAGAGGGGTATGATTATGCAAACAAACATGAGCAACAACAGAATGTTTTGCATCTCTCCTAAAATCTCTCCAGGAGCCGCATTTTGTCTTTAAGCTGCTACAACAACCTCAGAGAAGGAAGCATACTTGTGGCACTGTCGCTTTGGACATCTAAATTACAAGAGTTTGAGAACACTTGTTTATAACAAAATGGTGATTGGCCTACCTCTCTTGAAGCTTCCCGAGAAGGTGTGCACTGTATGTTTAACCGGCAAGCAACAAAGAGTGCATATGCCAAAGAAGAGTATGTGGAGAGCATCAAGGAGGCTTCAACTCATACACTCAGACTTATGCGGCCCCATTAAACCTGCTTCAAACAATGAGAAAAGGTATATTCTCAGTTTTATTGATGATCTAACTCGTAAGACTTGGATTTACTTCTTACGTGAAAAATCTGAAACGTTTGCTACATTCAAGAGCTTTAAAGCGTGTGTAGAAAAGGAAACTGGTGAGTATATATCTTGCTTAAGGACTGATAGAGGGGGTGAATTCTGCTCTAATGAGTTCAAAGAATATTGTCAGTCACAAGGCATTAGTAGGCAACTGACAGCAGCCTTCACTCCTCAACAAAATGGTGTTGCCGAAAGGAAGAATAGAACAATGATAAATGCAATTCATTCTATGTTAAATGAGAAGAGAGTTCCCAAAGCTTTCTGGGCTGAGGCAGCAAGATGGTGTGTGCACGTCCAAAATCGGTGTCCTACGGCAGCAATTGAAGGCAAGACTCCATAGGAAGCATGGAGTGGTGAGAATCCGGTGGTTGATTATTTCCGTGTGTTTGGATGCATAGCCCATGCTCACATACCAGATCAAAGGAGAAGCAAACTGGATGACAAAAGCCGAAGATGTGTGTTTCTAGGAGTCAGTGATGAATCTAAAGCATGGAGATTATATGATCCAACATCAAAAAAATTAGTTGTCAGTAAAGATGTTGTATTTGAAGAAGAAGAATGTTGGAGCTGGGAATTCAAACAAAACACACTGGAATGTGAGGATGACGATCATAACAGTAAAGAAAGCATCCAAGATGAAGGAGTAGAAACTACTGAACCTGTTGCACCAACCTCACCAAGTTCGGGAAGCAGCTCAAGCACACAGGAGGAGCCATCTCAACATGATCCAGAACCTGACACACATGAAGCTGCTGTGGAAGGAAGAAGTGTGCGAGAAAGAAGGAGACCAAACTGGATGTCTGACTATGATCTAGGAAGGGGTGTAAATGCCTTGATGGTAGCTGAAACTGATCCTGTTTCATTTGAGGAAGCATTCACTAGCAAGAGGTGGAGGCAAGCAATGGCTGCTGAAATTGAAGCCATAGAAAGAAATCAAACTTGGGAACTCAATGAACTTCCTAGTGGCGTTAAACCTATAGGAGTAAAGTGGGTATTCAAAACAAAGCTCAACAAAGAAGGAAATATGGAGAAACTCAAAGCCAGACTGGTTGCAAAAGGGTATGCCCAACGATATGGGATTGATTAGACAGAAGTTTTCGCTCCTGTTGCAAGATTCGACACCATTCGTATGATACTTGCAATGGCAGCTCAGTTTGGCTGGAAAGTGTTTCAGCTGGACGTAAAGAATGCGTTTCTTCATGGAGAGCTACATGAAGAAGTATTTGTGGAGCAACCTCTGGGATTTACAAAGAAGGGAGAAGAAGATAAAGTGTATAGACTGAAAAAGGCTCTATATGCTTGGTACAGCAAGATTGAGGCCTATTTCACACGTGAAGGCTTTGAGAAATGTCCCAGTGAGCACACTTTGTTTGCAAAAACATAAGGAAGAAGTTTGTTGCTAGTAAGTCTGTATGTTGATGATCTTATATTTACTGGAAACGATGAAGGGATGCTAGAAGATTTCAAGACTTCTATGATGCAAGAGTTTGATATGTCAGACTTGGGCAAGATGACATATTTCCTTGGAGTAGAAGTTAATCAAAGTGAGGATGGCAACTCCATCTGTCAGAGAAGATATGCGCGAGATATACTATCCAGATTCAACATGGAAGATGTTAATGCAGTAAAGAATCCCATAGTACCAGGCACAAAGCTACTCAAGGATGTTGGAGGTGACAAATTTGATGAGACATTATACAAACAGATAGTTGGAAGTCTAATGTTCTTAACTGTAACTAGACCCGAATTGATGTTTAGTGTGAGCTTAATAAGCAGGTTTATGTCTAAACCTAGCATGTCCCATTGGCTTGCAGCTAAGAGGATTTTGAGATATCTGAAGGGGACACTTAGTTTGGGAATTCTTTACAAGAAGCAAGAGAAGGGATTGAAACTTTTGGCTTTCACTGATAGTGACTATGCTGGTGACTTGAATGATCGACGAAGCACATCTGGTTTTGTGTTTATGTTGGGTTGTGGAGCTGTTTCTTGGTCCTCAAAGAAACAATTTGTGGTTGCACTCTCTACCACAGAAGCAGAATATATGGCAGCTGCAATGTGTGCATGTCAAAATGCTTGGCTTAGAAGGGTATTGGAGACTTTAGGTTTTGAAGACAAATCATACACCATGATTATGTGTGATAATAGCTCTACTATACAGTTGTCCAAGAATCCAGTTTTTCATGGCAGGAGCAAACACATTGATGTGAAGTTCCATTTCTTAAGAGATTTGGTGAATGAAGGAGCTATTGGTTTGAGCTATTGCAACACATCTGATCAAGTTGCAGATATTATGACAAAGCCTCTGAAGTTGGAACAATTTGAGAAGTTTCGCGCGATGCTTGGAATGGTTGATGTAAGCTAAACACATGTGTTTTTAGCTTAAGGGAGGGATTGTTGAATAAAACGTGTTGTAAACTGAGTCTACTAGTCGTTTAGTTTGTTTGTTTTAGCTGTTTAAGTTCCTAGTCTAAGGGGTGAGCTATTATTCAGCTCATTCCGGTTTTGCTTTCATGTTTATCGCATTTCAGTTGTACCAAAGACTATTAGTAGTCCATTGCAATCCTAATAAAATTAAGTGATTCCTCTCTTATGTTCTCTGGTTTTAACAATTATATCATAATAATTCCGAAGAATATGATAATATCCCAGGAATCGATATGGATTTCACATCCCACTTTAACTTGAGCAACACACAACACTAATCATATATGACAAATCACATATGCCCTTGCAAGATATCTAATGGCTTACATATATATACACAGTCGTCCAATCCTTTTCATTGGCAACCGGACAATATAGAATTATAACTAAATATATTGTTTGTGAGCAATTATTCTACATTTCTTAGAAATTTTCTATTTGCGAGTTATGTGTTGGGAAATTGACACCCGAACGCAGTGGAATATAGAATTACAACGAACGCAGTGGAATATAGAATTACAAAGGGCAATTAGTGATGAACCAAACAGGGAGAAAAAATAAGAGAGACAGAAGATAAATAGGCGCACAACCACAACACAAGATATACGTAGTTCATTTTTACAGGCTACATCCATGACCAACACCACCAGACAAATTTTCATTACAATCAAAGACTACATATTCTTTCCACAATCCATGGGAGAAGACCCAAACCGAAGAGTTGCCAAGATATACCTGAGACACCATTGAGAAACCTTATAAATCAACTCTCTTGATCATTCTTCAAAACATCCTCATGTCTTCTCTTCTACACATTCTTCACAGTTGCCAGTAACAGAGGAGAAACATGAAAACACTCTAGAAAACTTCCATAAACACTAGAAACACCAAAATCCTTTCTCTACAAGTCTTTCTCTCACCCCGATATTGACCTTCATGGTTCCCAACAAAGAGACCAAAAACCTAAACACCAGGTTTTACCACTCTTCTAGGTTGGATTGATTACAAACCTCCTATTCTACTCCTATTTATAGAGATACAAATTTAACCCTGAAAAATCTTAACTTTAATAATAAGTTTTTGGCTCTTAAATTCCTAAACTTTAGGAACAAGTTTGCACCAATACAGTTCGACTAAAAATCAACTATTAACCACCGACTTAAACCAATATTATAGATGAATTATCGCCTCTAGACTTACCAACTGACAACAAAAAAAGGAAGAAATGACCTATCAGCATGACGTACATCGAAGGTTTGTTTGTATATTCATAACTGTACAAGGCAATATGTAAGACCAATGTTTCTTCTTCAATCGAGGTACACTAGTGGGAAATACCGCGAAATTTGTGCCTATTATCTATTTAAAAACGTGAGATCGACTGACCGATGACATTTACATCTTAAATCAAGTTGTATTCTCAAAAAAACTCCACCGTTAAATTTTTTCTCAATGGATATATAGCACGACTCGGTGTAAACTGAGTGTAACATGATAATCTCAGTCTCAGCCCGATCACAACATGAGAAACTCTACCGGACAAACTCCCGATACAAGAAGCTGGAGGTAACCGAAAAACTGAGGTGAAATGGCAATTGACACTCGACTTTTCTATGAGCTTTAAACCAAATCTTCAGCAACTGCTACGGTAAATGATTCATTACTCGGTTTTTATATTTACTGTGAAGCCCATTCAAATGTAAATATATCTGCTTTATTAGGGCAATTACTATAGAGAAAAAAATCATCTATATTTTTGTGATGGGTCATATTTTATATACCAAAAAGTTCCACTATGAATAAATTTATTAACCATATATTTGTGAAGTCCAGCTGCTACTTTTTAAATTTAAGGAGGTCATGCTGAAATAGTTCATCCGGTTATAGGCTGACCGGATACCCTCCGGACATTCAATGTCCGAATTATATATATATATATATATATATATATATATATATATATATATATACCCATCCGGTCACTCAACGACTGGATACAAAAATATCCTTTTTTCATCTGGCCAATAAGTATCCGGATGGGATTTTAATTTTTCTGAGTAGTTTTTATTGGAGACGGATATACATGTTATTAATATATGGCAACAGTTTATTTTTAAATGCAACGGTTTGTGTTCACATCAGCAACATTAAATAACCGTAGCTAATTTCAATTTTTTGATATACCTTTAAAATAGACTATCATCCAATTACTGGAGAGCCGAATGAGTTTTTTTTATAAATTTTTTATTTTAAAAATCCGGATTGTAAGAAATCGGATGGACTAATTTTTTAACTTTTTTCATGATGAATTTTATCTCCTCTAATTATTAAGGATCTGCATATATATGGATATTCGTTAAGTTATGGACGTTTTTAATGGAAAATGAGAGAGAAAGTGAAAGATTGTTATTGATTGTACACTTGAAATACAGACTGTACACCCTTATTTATACACTTAGAATTACATGTGTATATCCTGTCCTACGTGTAATATTGACATGGCACTATAACAGACAGATCATAATGCCAGCTCAATGTACTGATTCTGTATAGCTAACATCCCCCCTCAAGCTCATGAGTGGTGGACCAATCTTGAGCTTGGATCGTAAAGCTGAAAATGTTATTGTTGACAGTGGTTTGGTTAATATATCATCCACTTGTTGTGAAGTGTGAACATACTTGATCTCTAAAGCTCGTTCCTGGACCAGCTCACGCACAAAATGATAGTCGATATGGACATGTTTCATCCGTGAATGCTGTACTGGATTCGAGGCTAAACTAATTGAGCTTTTGTTGTCGCATCCAATTGGGGAACCCTTGTTTGTTGGAAATATAAGTCACGCAGTAAGAAACTAAGCCAGACAAGTTCTTCTACTGTGTGTGCAAGAGTGCGGTGATCGTGCAACGGTTGTTTGTTTTTGAGCAGACCACGATACTAAATTTGATCCCAGAAATATACAATATCCCCCTGTTGATCGCCTATCATCAATGGAGCCTGCCCAATACGCATCAGAATAACCTATTAGATATGCTGTTCCTTTAGTAAACATCAAACCATTGTTGATTGTCCCCTTCAGGTACCTTAATATTCGTTTTGCTTAATGTTGTGTTCTTGGGCTTTACATGAATTGGCAGACCAAGTTAACATAAAATTCCACATCTGGTCTAGTCCATGTAATGTATTGAAGTGCCCCAACTAGTGAACGATACTCTGTCGGATCCTTTATCAACTCCCCTGAAGTTTTACTAAGTTTGGTAGACGCTGCTAATGGCGTTTGGCATGGTTTGCAGCCCTCCATTTTATGCTTTACTAACAGATCTACTACATATTTCTCCTGGCCCAGAAATAGTGATCCCTTGTTACGCTTTACTTCTAGACCCAGAAAGTAATTTAAGCTGTTCAAGTCTTTAATTGGAAAGATAGCCTGCAAATTTGTAATCACCTGTCTAAGATGATGTTCCAAATTTCCTGTTAGTACTATGTCATCTACATAGACTAACGCCACTGAAATGGTTGTACCTTCTTTATGAACAAACATATATGAGTCTGGTTTAGATTGAACAAAGTTTAATCTTACCAGGCTTGTACTTAGCTTCTCATACCAGGCTCTTGGAGCTTGTTTGAGCCCATAGATTGCTTTGTGGAGCAGACAGACAGCTTTGGGCCTGGTTGAGTCAATGTAGCCTGGTGGCTGCATCATATATACCTCCTCTTTGAGATCCCCATGTAAAAAAGCATTAGATACATCTAGTTGGTGGAGTTTCCAATTATATTGAACTGCCATTGATAATACTACTCTTATTGTAGTTGGTTTTGCAACTGGGCTAGACGTTTCCTCATAGTCAAGGCCTGGTTGTTGATGATAACCCTTTGCTACTAACCGGGCTTTATATCTTGATATACTTCCATCTGGATTATACTTGATACGAAATACCCACTTACAACCAACTATGTTTTTGATTCCTGGATCATCAACTAGTATCCATGTTCCTGCTTTCTGTAGTGCCTGATACTCACTGTTTGTTTCCTCTTTCTAGACTGGATTTTTGTGAGCAGATGTAATGCAAGTTGGTACTGACACAATAGTACTAGTAAGAGCTACGTTTAATGGGTACCTTGTAGAGAAATGTGCTTTGGGCTTGCTGTTGCCAGTTTTAGCTCTTGTCTACATCTGGTGTATGTTTAAAGTTGTTTCACTTTGGTCTGATCTTGTACTATCAACCACTGATGGACTGTCATTGAGAAATGTTGTACAGACTGTCTTTTCTGGAAAAGAAAAATTCTGGGCAGATGAAGAGATTACTGAATATGGAAATGTTGACTCATCAAAAGATACATGACGCGAAATGTATATTTTTCCTGTAACAGGATCAAGACATCGATAGCCATTTTGATTTATGTTGTACCCAATAAAAATACAGTGTCTGCTCCTTTGCTCAAGCTTGTTGGTTGTATACGGCTTCAACCATGGGAAACATGAACAACCAAAGACTTTGAAGAATTCATATGCAGGTGGCTTTCCAAATAACAATTCATATGGATTCATAAAATTTATCGACTTTGTTGGTAATCTATTGATGATGAAGTTAGCTGTGAGTAATGCATCTAACCAAAAACAAGAAGGCATGCTGGCTTGACATACAAATGTTCTTGTAATCTCCAAGAGATGTTTATGTTTCACCTCAGCCACTCCATTCTGTTATGGAGTGTGAGGACAAGTTAATTGATGTGAAATGCCTTTTGAATCACAGTAGTGCTGCAAGAATGTATTTATGAATTCTCCTCCATTATCTGTCCTTATTGCAATTACAGCAGTAGATAACATATTTTCTAGCTTAGTAACTAGTGTAACAAAAGCATGTTTGAATTCAGCTTTATTTGACAATGGAATCAACCAACAAAATTTTGTGTATTCATCTACTACATTTGCATAGTATAGACTTCCGGAAACCGAAGATACATGACATGTCCCCCATAGATCTATATGAAGAAGTTCCAGTGGTTTTATAGCTATTGAATTTGACATTATAAATGGTAGTTTCTTTGATCTACAAAGTTTACATTCATTACAGGTAAGAGGTTTTGAAAGAATGTTGGACAGATGTAATAGTGAGCATAACCTTTTCATCGTCTGGAATGACGGATGACCAAATCTTCTATGAAGCATGAGAGTATCATTTGTTGTTGAAGATAAAGCAATAGCTGAATTAGAAGATGTCCCAAATTTGATTGGATATAGACCATTCCTATGAGTCCCTCGGAAAAACACCATCCCAGAGTTCTAATCCTTTACAGTAAAACCAGCCAAATCCAGTGTCAAAGATACGTTGTTATCAGTTGTGAACTTGTGAATAGAAAGGATATTATGATAAGCCTCAGGCACCACTAGAACATCATTTAGACCAAAAGAATATGTATTAGCAAATTTAGTTGAGTTACCACTATGTGTTATAAGCATACCTGCACCATTTGCAGTTTGTATTGTTTCTGGTCCTTTATAAGTTTCTGAGTGTTGAAGAGTCTTCCTATCAGAAGCAATATGTCAATTTTCTCCACTATCTGCTATCCATTCTTCATCAGCAAATCTATCTGTTGTAGTAAACATGGCTTTTAGATTAGAAGGTGGTGGTCTGCCTTGATAGTTATAAGATTGTCTTTGGGAGCATGTGGTAGCAATATGTCCTGCTAAGTTGCAAATTTGACATACAGATCTGTTTCCGGATGAATTTCCCCTGCCATAATTTGATCTAGGAAAATAAGAATGATTGTGAAATCTTGAACCATTATACTGACTACGATTGTAGTTCCTTGAATATTCCCTTGTGTTTGGTAACTATTTCTTGAATAGCCTCTTCCAGTATTAGCAAGAAATGCCTTTGCAGTTTGTTCCTCCTGTTGTGCTTGTTGTCTCTCCTGAATGACGAACTCTTCACTGAGTAGATTGTTGTATAATTCTATACACGTTACAGGTGGATTCATATGTCTCATTGAAGTTGCAAAAAGAACATATTCATCATTCAGAGATTTTAGAGTTATCACTACCAATTCCTTGTCAGACACAGTTCTCCAGCAGAAGCTAGTTGATCAGATAGAAATTTGATTTCACTTATCAATGATGAGATAGTTTTGTTACCTTGCTTTATGGAAAGAAGTTTTGTCCTCAGTTGAATGGAGTGAGTAGAGGAGGCTATGCCAAAACGATTTTCTATGTTCTTCCATAATTCAGCAGATGACTGGGAGCTAGAAAAATATGGAATTACAGACTCAGAGATTGTAGAATTAATCCACATAATGATTGTTGAATCCTCATCCAACCAATCTGTGTACAGTTGATTTTCAACTCCATTTTGTTGATTTCTTGGACTTGTGAATTGTTGAGGACAAGGGTAGGATCCATCTAGAAACTTTCTGATCTTAAACTTTTGAATCACATGATTCATCAGGTTTTTCCATGTGATATAGTTTTCTTCCTTAAGTTTGATTTGAACAAAACTAGTGAGAAGATTCAAGGGTACTTTAGAAAAAGAAGTTGAAGTAGGGTTTTCCATTGAATTTGAGGCAGTAGAGAAAGATGAAGTTGGAAATGTTTCAATCATAAGACTCTATAGATTTACAATTCAACGAAATACTAAGTATTAGAATATTTGGAAAAACAGAAAATATGATCAGAAGATATACTTTGATTTGTTCTTGAACATGTAAAAGCAACAAGACTTACTGATTTGATCAAACAGTACTACAAACAAGTATTTCTGGTTTAAGACTATTAAGATTCGGTTTAACAAATCCTCTTCTTAATATTAGAAAACCAGGAAAAATTGCTTGTAAGAATGATCAGAGAAAAAAATGAAGAACAAGAACAGTAAGACCTTTGATAAAAAATGGAAGTAGAGAAATATCAAGAACTGAACAGAGAGATAAATTAAAAAGAAAACTTCTCTGACGCGTCTTTTCTTTCTGCTATCACGCGTCTTCAATTGATGTGTGCATTAAAATATTTCTGACGCATATACCACGCCACTGATGCACTGTCGGCCATTCTTTTGATTTCTTCACTGACAAAAGTTAAACGTTGAATACTGACAATTTTTGGATTTTCAAGAACTGATTCAATGCTGTTGAATCAATTAATTGCTTGATTTTCAAAAAATAACGAGTAGATCTAGAATAGTACAATTAATTTTCTGATTGTTGCTTCAATCAAGAACGAGTAGATCTAGACTTGTTTAATTTCTTCACACGTTTTCTGAGAAGAATTACTCATGTCTCGATTCTTGATGTTGATTGTTTTCAAGAAGAGAAAACTTGATGAATTTTTATATTAGATTGAAGAGAATTTAGTTAATCGATGAAGAAGATTATTGTTTCAAGAATATGACTTCATTAAAGAACAATTGTTTGAAAAGATTCTTCTATCTATGAAGAAAATTAATTTCTTTCTAGAATTTTCCCAAGAAATTTTCTTGCTCTGATACCATAATGGAATATGAGAGAGAAAGTGAAAGATTGTTATTGATTGTACACTTGAAATACAGACTGTACACCCTTATTTATACACTTAGAATTACATGTGTATATCCTGTCCTACGTGTAATATTGACATGGCACTATAACAGACAGATCATAATGCCAGCTCAATGTACTGATTCTGTATAACTAACAGTTTTTACCTCCGTACTACAGGAATTACTCTAACCACTTAGTCAGAAAAACAAAGAAAAATGACAACAAAAGAGGCTTGCTTTCATATATATCGGGGTCCTAGACTCCTAATATAAGAATCCATATTTAAGTGAACCATGTCAGTCCAGAACAGGTCATGTGAAATAATCCAAGACGACCCTTAACTCTCCAGTTACTTCCCTAGTTCCATATAATACTTTTCTAGATCTAGACAGAGGGATAAAATGATAATTTGGGTTTAAAAGATCAGAGCTATTTTGTTGTTAGGATCAATAAATAAACGAGATTAAAAAAAAAAAAAAACGCCCAGGATTGAAGGATACGATGACCACATCTACTTATTTTTTTTTTCTTTGATAAAGAATTTGGTACTGGCGTTGGTGAATTTCGATAAAAATTCGAACCGGATACCATCACTCAATTACTATACCACTTTACTACAGTTGTATCATCGACAGGATGATCATTTTAAGAACAGAAAAATAAGATAAATAACTAATTTACGAAGGACATCTAATGTTTGTTATGTTAAAATCTCTGAATGGCTCAGACTATAAACTATGCTTGATGGCTTTGGGCTATCGAACACACAAAATAAACAAAAACATAAAAGAAAAAAGAAGAAGTGTTCGAACCAATAGAAAGGTTTAAAACAATTATATAAGTTAAGACTAGGGTGAGCATTTGGGATCGAATCCGCGGATTCGATTCGGGCGACCCTATTTGTTTTTGCAGGTAGGTGTCTAATTTCGTATATTAATGGATTGGATGCGGGTGTAATTTATGGGATCCAATAGATTTTAGATTGGGTAAGGTGCTATCTTAAAAATCCGTTGGACACCTGCATCCGTTATATATAAATTATATATTGAATTTTGGTAAAATATGGAACTCGTATAATATTTACGTATGATCACTATATATTCATCTTATCTTTTCATTATTTACTTCCATCGAATTTTTAAGGCTTGCCGTAAGGATTTTTTTTTGAGGTATTATCCATGACACTTGTAATATGAATGTTGTTGTGTAGGTTTTAAGGGAACTCAAATCATTTTTCATAGTTTTTTTTCTATATCAAATATTAATTATAAAAAAAAAATTATTGGATCATCCGTATCCAATCCATCCATCTACATATCCAATTGATGCAAATCCGTTGGATGCAGATATCAAACTTAAAATCCATCATGTTAAAACTGGTCCAATCCGGACCATGCTCACCTCTAGTTAAGACAAGTTTAAAGGACCCAATTTTTCAAACCATAAAGGTCTCTGGCTTGTGGTTAAAATTTGGTTAATGAAACTACATAGGTTAATAATGGCCCATACCATCTTACGCATTTCGTTATTAGTTCGAATCTAAGTATTAGAACTATATCATGTGCAAAGTCCACCTTCAAAGCATGATTTTCTACCGGAGTTGCCATACTCCAAGTCAAGTTCAAGGATTATTGGTCGTTTAAGAAAAGTGGTAAATAAAATTCGTTCACTATGACTTGTGAAGATTTGTTTTAGACCTAAGTTCTAATACTAGAATATAAAACTCAATTGAAAGTTGATTTCAAGAATATAGAGAAAACTGAGACTATGGACTCTACCATTAACCAAATTTTAAGTGATTCAATTAATAAGAATAATCATGCAACTCAGACATTCAAATTGTTTCTAAAATATTGCCAATAAGTAGATTTTCAAAATAGTAGTTGTAAATCAGAAGCATGGAACATCAAGAGCCCTAGAATAAGCATGAACCATCAAAAGTAATCACAACTAATTAATAAAAATCATATAATCAATTTTAATTCAATGCAAAAATCACAAAAACAATTGCAAAATTAATCAAATAATACATTACCACTTTATTATTGGAAAAATGGTTTCCTCTGTTGCCTCAGTAATGGTGTTTAGATCCTCATATCAAACACTCTCTCAAAATAATTTTTCATAGTCAAAGTGTTTACAAGAAGAAAAACTAAAAATAACACAAAAGGTTTGATACGGATATAACTGTTGCACTCAGTGTGCTTTCTGTGGCTAAAAAGAATGAAAAAACACCATTGAATAAAAGACAATCCCTTGGCACAACAAAAAAGAAAGAAAATATAACAGTTTCTGCGACAGTTTGGAAGTGTTGTATGTTCTTCCTCTTTTTCTTCTTCGTGCAGAAAGCTATTTTTCTCCCTGACTTTTTTCTCTCGATTCTCGCTGCTTATTTTCTCGCTCTTTTTGCTTTATAAAGGTTTTGTAAAACCTATCTAGTATTCCTTAATCGATAAGGACCCAAACCATCTCCCATAACAAACTCTAATTCGTCCAAATCCAAATCAGAGAAGAAAATTATTTTCGGCGGTTTTCACTATTTTTCATGGTGTGAAACACTCATCTTTGACGTGTGTAAACATGTGTTTATTTTTTCTTCAAGTTAAGCATATTGAAACTATATTTTATCCCATAAATCTCGCTCCCAAACCAACTCAGATAACTCTCTCACGAAGAGAAATATTTTCCAGCCATTTTTGGATTTTGAATAAAGTAGAGGGTGCCCCTAATCACTCTGATGGGTTCCTTTAGTAATTTGTTGGGGGGGGGGTGCCTTTATCACTTTTTGAGCCAGTTTTTCCGCAAAAGTTTGTTTCCCAAAAACACCTACAAACTCATAAAATAACAAAATAAGTACAAAATTGAGCATTAAGAATATAGAGAATTGAGAACAAATCAGACACAAAAATGTGTCTATCAAATACCCCCAAACTTATTATTTGCTAGTCCTCGAGCAAATCTAATCTAGAAAATAAAAATCTAACTCACTTTTGTAGGAATCACGACTACACTTAGCACGTGCAGCTAGCATTAAACTCCTAGGAGACGCTAGAACACGAGTGTTTTCTGGTGAAGGTTTACAAGAGGCATACCCACAAAACCTTTAATCCAACTTTTAGCTACTTGTGAACGATTGAGGATAAACACTAAACATGCTATTTAGTTGTCCTGCTAAATTCTTTGGCTATTGAAATCATTGCCCTATATAAATCCAATTGTTATACACGAGTTTGCACTCAGCGTACTAAAATTTATATAAGAACTAAAAAATCTACTCAGATAGTCGTCCAACCCACGATACTCAGAATCTATCAAAGTTCAATCACATGAATTTATTTAGAAAATAGATATGAAGATAATGAAGTTTGCACATGTTAACTAAGGTGAACAGTGTTTCCCAGAATATCTGAATGAACGTCAGTGCCAGGATGACTCTTAATGGATTGAGAGATGCTCCCACTTTTATTAACACTAATACTGACTCATCTAATATATACAAAGACTTCATCATCGGTTTATTGATATTTATTTATTTATTATTTATTTATTTATATTTTTTTTTGCAGAAATAAAATACAATGGGGCTTGATCTCAATCACTCTAGTTTATCCCATCGGCGACAACAAGGCAATACTAGGGACCCGCCAAATCACTTAGAGAAGCAAATAAATTTGCAAAAAGAAAAACAGAAGGTGATATGGTCAAGATTGACTCCGAGATATGGTGATGACTATCATGTTATTGATAGGATTTTGGAATACCTATTTATAATAACCGCAATCGCACGGTATCTACAATGCAGACAACGGCAAGAACGGGTCGAACACACAGGGAGCGGGGACAATACTGCAATCAATATCTCTAATCAACTAATCAAGAATAATATTTTTGGAATTTTAGGTTTATGAATAAAATAATAAAACAAACTAAACTAATAAAAAGAAATCAAATAGGAGAAATAGTAACCAAGGTTTTCAGTATCTACCACTATTTATATTTAATTACTGAAGTGAAACACAACTCCTGAATATTCATCTATTGTTCGTTCTATCGACATCACCTATTATATGTATTAGAGTCGCAAATGTCACTGGGACGCCCTAAGCATGACGCATCAAAAGCCCTAAGTCTCATGCATACACCATCTAATTGCGTTAGCGAGAAAATTATATGAAACTAATTATAGGTTCACAAATAATATCTGGCTCTTCTAAGCATACCCCATCTAAGGATTTAACCCAAGCATGAAATATCAAATAAGTAGACAAACATATTTTCTATCCTATTAATTCTGCGCATAAGTTACTGTATTGTACAGAACCGGTTAAGCAACAACTAATTTTTCATTAAATCAATAAATCAAAATCATGAAATTAATCTATTCAAATCATAATTGTCTGTATCAAATAATTCGATTTAATTGATCTAAATTTTTTAAGTGGTTTTAACATAAACCCTAGATACAAAATTAGTGAGACATGGAGATGGATTTTTTAAAAACCATAAAAATAATTAAGAAAAATAGAGAGGAAGAATTAAAACAACTCCTGATACCATCGTCGCGTCGCTTTCTTGCCCTTCCTTTTCCTGTTTTATTCAGCCGCTCTCACCGTTCAATTTCTTCTCTCCCCTCGTGTACCTCTTTTCTGACGCTCCCACTCTCTCCTTCTTTCTGCTTCTCCACGGACCCTAAAACAGCCATCCTCCCAGATATCCGAAAACCCCCTTCTTTTGTTTGCTTCCCTTTTCTTTTATAATCTCATGGAAACAAAAAGAGATAATCCACTACTTCTTTGCCACGTCATCTAACATATTCTCACCCAACACATCTCCACATTTTTTATCCTGTCACCTCTCTTTTTCGGTCCCCCTCTTTCTACTCTAACCTACTCTTTCCCTATGCACCTCCTACTGTACAGCCACCAGCCCTTCTCTCTAGCCTTACTTTCTCTAGTTGTTAAACTCATCTCACTCTTTCCATTTACGTACTATTTTTGATCTGTTCATTTCTCACAAAGATAAAAAAGAATCCAGCCAACCTTGGCAACAAGCCCACGATATTAATCAGTTTAAAATTCCAATTACAACTTCCACTTTGATGTCGTGAGTAACATTGTTCATTTTGATCGCTCTCATCATTTTGCTTATGTTTTAGCCGTTTATTACGTAATATTGGGAATTATACGGTCAACCACCTAATAAAATAATAAAAATACATTATTAGTATAGATTGCAGTACTAGCGAATACAAATTAAAAGGTATATGTGTATAAATTATGTTTGTATCAGTTATCTCTAACACCTGAGTTAAGCATCATTTCATGAATAGATAATTTAGATGGACACGCCAATTTCTATAGATAAGAGCTATATTTCTATCTACCTAGAATGGTTAGTGTCATCCTGAATAGTTCACAAGTTTCTAGACTTTCAAGTTTCATTATTGCAACTAAATGTTTTTCCTTTATCCCCAAACTTAAATCTAACATTGTCCTCAATGTTTCAAATTAAAGAGCAGTACCAAACGGATAGATAAATAGATAAATAAAGAGATAAGTCAGAAAGATAATACATGTGTGAAGCGTAACAATCATTCTACGGAGATTAAGACAAAAAATAAAAACCTAAAAACGAATAAAAAAAACCTACAAAAAAACAGAAAGCCTACTAATGTACATTAAACAACCTTAATGGTCAATCACAGGTAAAAAGGGACCTCTTCAACATCATCGGTAGGAAAAACCTCTAAAATGGTTTCAATCTCTGACCATTATCCTTGGAAGGACTTCTACCATCTTAAGTCTCAATCTTAATAGCACCATGTGGAAAAACAGTGTGGACAACAAAAGGACCGGTCCACCGTTAAGGTAGCTTCCCGGGGAATAGATTGAAACGAATATCATACAGAAGAACTTTCTGACCTAGAGAAAATGACTTTCTTAAAATATTTCTATCATGCACAAGTTTCATTTTGTTCTTATACTCCTAAGTACTATTGTATGCATCCCTACAAATCTCTTCCAACTCATTGAGTTGGAGCTTCCTGTTAGCTCCTGCCTTGTCAAGTGAAAAATTAAACTGCTTTACAACCCAATATGCTCTGTGTTCTAATTCGACGGGCAGGTGACGTGCCTTTCTAAAAACTAGATAATAAGGTGACATTCTAATGGGTCTTAAATGAGGTATGGTAAGCCCATATGGTATCACTAAGCCTCAAAGACTAGTCTTTCTTATTAGGATTAACTTTTTTTTGTATAAAATATTACCTACAATCGGTGGATACAACCCTCCATAAGTACCAATTGTAAAAGCTCAGAGGCAGAGTTTTTCTGTATAAAATGTCGTCCAGAATCGGCCAATGAGGATCACTCGTATCTATCGATTCTGGGAAATCATATTTTCTCCGATTGTTTTACTCTAACTTCTTCATACAAACTCAGAATGACCTCAATATTTTTGCATTGGCTTCGTCTCTCTACAAGATGATAATAAGAAATTGTGGATTTTCACAAGTTAAATTTGGTCTTTGACCCTTCTCCACTTGTAGAACTTGACTTCCTTGTTCATTTTATGTCGCTATGAACTCTTTTATTCCTATTTGGTTGAATCAACTCCAAAACTCCTAAAGAACTCAAAAACAAACAAAATCAAAACATAATAATATGGAAATTAACAAGAAATCAATGAATTAGAGTACCAAACTAGTCAAATAATGCACATATAACGCCCTATTTATGCTCTTACTCTCGGCGCTCTCATTTTTGCATAATTTTATACTTTTTCATGCTCGACGCCTCCATTTTTCAAGAGTTTTTAGTCACTCTCGTTATTTCCGAGGAATTTATAGTTTCTTTTATCATCACAGGATTTAAGTAGAAGTTGTTTGATAAGTGCTTAATTTACATGTTTCTAGTATCGATTTCATACTTGTTTTAGTTATAATTCTTGCAAATTACTTTGTATTACTCTTGTTTTCTATTTTATTTGTTTCTTTAGGTGAATCATACGAGATCAATGGAAACGGTGTTGAAAAGAGCTAAGAAGAGGAGGAAAGGACATTGAAGTGTTGAAACAAGGATTCCATGAAGATTTACAGTTGGGTCTAGACTATCAAACCTAACTGTAATATTAAGGTGAAGATATATGAATATTTGGCTATTACTGTCTTTTATAGAACGAATAGAAGAATCCAAACCAAAAATAATGAGGTCAATCGGACATCGTATAAGGAAGTTATGACCAAAATGGTGAAATACAAAAATGTGTCCAGGAATAATTACGGTTGGGTTCACTAGACTCGAACCAACCGTAAATCTGGTGATTTTGACAAGATTTTCTTGTCATAATTTCGGTTGGGTTGGACCCAACCGTAACTTGGGTAGGCTGGCACACGTTTGGGCTTTTATAACAAGGAAAACACAGTCCCGAAATGATTCTAAACCCTAGAAAGAGAGGATATATGAGGACCAAGAATTGAAGACTATAAAAAAAAACATATAAGGCTCAAACAAGACATCTTTTAAATAATATCATATATTCTACCTCTCATACTACAATCCACAACTAAAACCTAGGGTTTACCCTTTAGTGGAAAATCATTCTTCTTTGTGATACAAATAGCTAGATTACCTTTTGTTGATTAAGGATGAATTCAATGTTCTAGACGTGAAGCTTTATTAGTAATACAAGTTTATTTGGAGTTTTAATCATAATCGTTTTTTTTCACTATATATATGGTTTATGATTGATTTCTATATTGTTTGAGTGCGCAACCAAATTATTATATTGATCATTCTATTGTTAGTATTGAGTTATGAGATAAGTAATCGTCCATCGACTCGTACACAAGTAGAAATCACGAGTCCTTGCAAAGGGATTCTATGGAGAAATTACGAGTGAAGACAACACCAGCAAGTGGACCTTGATCTAATAGTTTAAAATTGGGAACAAACAAAATTCACAAAGCTTGAAGCATTCAGTTGGGTTACACCTTGAGTGATCTACTACTTGGTGGTTCAGACGAATATAATATGGTAGTCGAGCGCTTCCGTATCTAGTGATAAAAGGATTTTTGGGGATAACACTGATCTAGATGCTATTCTACGGTTGGTGATGAATGATTCTAACAAAAGATAGATAAGTATACTACTCGAGTTAATGTTTGGTAACGGCGAATGACTTCATAATCATCTTTCTTTCTTATTATCTTTTTATTGTTCTTTTTAGTTAGTCAAACCAATCCTCCCTTAAAATTGATTTTATTATAGTTTTGCTAATATAAATAACATATCAATTACACATCTCTCTGTGGGAACGATCCTTACTATCGCTATATTACCAGTTAATTAGTGGGATATCAAGTAATTTTTTGCATTTACGACATGCATCAAATTTTGGCGCCACTGCTAGGGAGCAGTTGCTAATTGATTTCTTATTTGTTTTAGATTATTTTATTAGTTTAGGATTTTCACATTTTTCTTTAGTGTTTTTTCCCCCAGATTTTTAGGTTTTTTTGGTGTTAACAACTCGTTGAAGGTGTTCAACTCTCGTCAAAAGAGGGAGGTAAATTATGAAAACAGGTTGTAAGTATAACTTTTTTTTTGTTTTTGTTTTTAGGTTTTAGTTAGATTTTTATTTTTCTTTAAATATTCCCTTACGGAAATAACATGTATGGTGCATAAGATCAATCATATAATAGTGGTAATCAATATGGTTTTCAATCTCAGTCTTATAAGAACTACCAACCATACCATGGGTATAATCAAAACCAATTTTTTGGCTATGACCAATACCCTACGAAACTCTATGGTTATTCCCATACATGCCAAACCCCTTATGGTGGGTATATAAGTGAACAATTATGAGGATAGTTATAATTTTAATTAGTTGTTTTCTCATAATGTGCAGATGTCAGAAAGTTTGGAACTAAAAAACTATGATAGTACATTTAGACCCACTCCTATTGCTCATATTTATGATAGAGACTCTGTTGTGATTAATGGTGGAAAGCGTATTAATAACAGAAAACTCTCTAAACAACACGATCAACTGGAAGAAGATGGAGCATCAGAGTGAACTCTTTAGGAAATTAATAGGGTCATACAGATGGAATTCCAACACCGTTGGGATAATGAAGATTATAAAGTTGATGAAAATTATGATGACGATTTTAAAAATGAGCAACCTTTCAAAATTCCTTGTAAAAGTAATGAAGTTATTCCAACTCCGGATCATAATACCATTCGCCTATTTAAAAGGAGGAGATTGGGTATAACCTATCTATTGTTATAAATGGTATAACGTACTCAAACAAAGATCTTATGATCTGCACCGAGGAAAATTTTCTTGAAGAGGACCCTTTTTCCGATGACGAGAGTGTTGAAGGGACGGTGATTGAGAAAGAAACCAAATTGACTAATGTCATGGAAGACCCAATTGAGGTTGCTAAGGATAATTATGATGTTGACATTTCAACTGAAGCAGAAATTCATAAAAAATGACTTTCAAAAAGTTTGATAGAGGACCACGACACATATGAGGTAAATGATTCATTGCATACCCGTGATGAGGATCACGTAAAAGGTTTGTCTAACACTTTGCATAATTCTATATATTTTGATCCTCCTCCCCCAATTGAAATAGTTCCCCAAAAAGTTGTTAACCCGATTTTTAAGGAGCTCTTAGGGTTGGGTATATGTGCTACAAAAAATTTCTTAAGAATTATTTTTCTTCTAATTATCCGCCACTAGATGTGTTTGATTCTAGCAATATGCAGGTTCACCGAGAGGAACATGTTGAATTTCCCGCATTTTATGTTCTTTATACACTTCCAAGTGCTGAAAAGACTAAGTGTGGGAGTAACTTCCACCAAATAATAATTTCAATATTCATATCTTATGCTAACGTTTTTATGAAGCTGTTAGAACTGCAGATTATTGTATAGGTGGATGGTTGTTGGTTTAAGGGCGCTAACCAGAAGCTCAGGTTGAGTACGTTAAACCAATCGTTGAATGGGTGGTAACCCATTGGTTTTGTATTTCTGTATTTATCTTTTGATTTTTAGTAGTTTTTCAAATCATATTAGGAATTTCTCATCTTGATTTTACATTGGAGGAGTCAATTTACATTGAGGACAATGTAAAGTTTAAGTGTAGAGAAGTATCTACATATAGAGTTTTTAGCTTTGGTTTTTAGTTTTTCAATAAACCTCCAACTTTTTGATATTTTAGAGTCAATTAGTATACTTCTAGCTAAGTTTACATATGGAGTTCTCACTGAAATAACTGAACTTAGAAGTGTTAGAGAACTATATTCGGGTTTCTTAACTATTGAGAGGTAATAGCCGATAAAAAGAGATTTAACCGCCAATGGCGAATTAGGTGCAGACATAATACATTATTAAAGAAGTTGATCAATCATTAGCGGAGACTACCTATTGTAACATCAAGCGAGGCACCAGACTTTCAGTTCTTTGTACCTTTCTAAATTATCCTTTAAAGTGTGTGTCATGTTACGCTAATTCCTGGTAGAATGATGAGCTACCGAACTTCGCAACAATTTCAACACTTTTCTGATCTCTTGAGTGCTAATTTCGTCAATCATGAGGGTGTCATTAGAATTGCTAACTCTATCTTGTAGTCTTGTTTGAAGTCAGTACCATTCACTCGATAAAGCATCAATAGAAACACATCATCCTCAACAAGTGAAGCATTATAAATTTGAAGAAAGTTGAAGACAGTCAAGGTTTGCAAGCAACAAAAAGAGGAGCAAGAATTTTATATCTAAAGTTGAAGACTAAGTACAAGAGCGAAGAAAATCAAAATATGTGAATTTTTATGAAGTCTATGATTCCAAGACAATACAAGTTGTGGAGAATCAAGTGGTGAAGTCCTTCTCCTACGGCCATATTAATTTCACTTGTGAATTTGTATTTCAATTTATCATAAAAAATAATAATAATAATAATAAAGAAAATAAAAAGAAAATAGATAAATAATAATAAGAAAATAAATAAATAATAGATGCTTTATATTTCGTTAGTGTATATATTTTTTATATTCGTTCAATAAAGTCGTGGGGAAGAAGAAATCTATAAAGAGTTTTCAAGCAATAAGGAATTGAGAAAAAGAATTAGAATTGTCAATGTTTTACGAAGTTCAAGAGTTCATCATCAACAGTTGAAAACCGAAGACGAATCTATTTGCTGTGAGAGTGGTGTTGATAGTATACTGGGTGAGAAGGTAAGTAAGCATTCTCATTCTCACATAGTGGTTGATTTTCTTTCTTAAAGATCATCAGACAAAAAAAAGGTTCTTTTCTTCCCACGTTTCTATGGGATAACAAAATATAATTCTGAACTTTTCTTTTTCTTCCCAACCATTTAACGTGTGCAAGATTTCTATCTTTACTCCTTCCTGCACACATGAGAACCATAAAAATGCATGTTTTGAGTGCAATTTTATAAAACCCTATAGGTGAGGCATAAGTCGAGGCGGAATGCTTATTCGATCCCTCTCGAGGCTGGATTCTTTCATATGGTTGGTTTTTTCCTAACTCAAGAGTTAAGCATGAGAATAATGTTCTTTAGAATTTCTAACTCCTTATTATTAGTGTGCAGAAACTTTATGTCCTCATAGGTTTTTGGATGCTTGTAACTTTGAAGTTGGAGTAGGTTTTATGGGTATACCTCTTATAAACCCTCACAAAACTATAACTCGTCCACTAGGGACACCTAGGGGTTTAAAGGCTTGTTACACATGCTAAGTGTAACGTATCCTCGACGAAAGGGAGTTGTTGTATTTTAGTTTGAAGTAGGTTAGTTTAGGAGGTAGTTTGCTCGAGGACTAGCAAAAACTAAGTGTGTGAGAATTTGATAAGTGCCTAATTTACATATTTATAGTGTCGGTTTCATACTTGTTTTAGTTATAACTCTTGCAAATTACTTTGTATTACTCTTGTTTTGTATTTTATTTTTTACTTTAGGTGAATCATCCTAGATAAATGTAAACGGTGTTGAAAAGAGCTAAGAAGAGGAGAGAGGACATTGAAGTGTTGAAACAAGGATTCAAACCAAATCATAAATTAGTTGAAGAGATATGATTATTTGGCCCTTACCATCTTTTATAGTTCGAAGAAACGAAGCCAACCCAAAAAGAATGAGGTCAATCGGACATCGTATGAGGAAATTATGACCAAAATAATGAAATACAAAAGCGTGTCCAGGAATAATTACGGTTGGGTTCCCTGGTCGAACCCAACCGTAAATCTGGTGATTTTGACAAGATTTTCTTGTCAAAATTTCGGTTAGTCTGAACCCAATCGTAATGGATAGTTTGGCACACGTTTGGGCTTTTAAAACAAGAAGAACACGGTCCCGAAAGAATTCTAAACCCTAGAAAGAGAGGTTACTTGAGGGTCAAGCATTGAAGACTATTAAAGAAGACATCTAAGGCTCAAACAAGATATTTTTTAAGTAATATCATATATTCTACCTCTCGTACTACAATTCACATCTAAAACCTAGGGTTATCCCCTTTAGGGGGCCCTTTAGGGGGAAACCATTCTTCTTTGTAATATGAGTAGCTAAACCTTTTGTAGATTAAGGATAAATTCAATGTTCTAGACATGAAGCTTAATTAGTAATACAAGTTTATTTGGAGTTTTAACCATTATCATTTGTTTTCACTACATCTAGGGTTTATGATTGATTTCTATATTGTTTGAGTGCGCAACCAAATTATTATACTGATTATTCTAATGATAGTATTGAGTTATGAGATAAGTAATCGTCCATTGAAGCGTACACAAGTAGAAATGTGAGACCTTTCATAGGGATTCTGTGGAGCAATTGCGAGTGAATACAACACTATCAAGTGGACCTTGGTCTAAGAGTTTAACTACTGGGATCAAACTAAATTCACAAAGCCTAAAGCGTTCGATTGGATTACACCTTGAGTGATCTACTACTTGGTGGTTCAAACAAATAGAATATGGTAGTCGAGAGCTTCCGTATCCAGTGATAAAAGAAGTTTTGGGGATAAAACTAACCTAGCTGCTATTCTACGGTTGGTGATGAATGATTCTAACAAAAGATAGATAAGTATACTACTCGAGTTAACGTTTGGTAACGGGGAATGACTCCCTAATCATCTTTCTTTGTTTTTATCTTTCTATTGCTCTTTTTAGTTAATAAAACTGATCCTCCCTTAATATTGTTTTAATTATAGTTTTGCTAATCTAAATAACATATCAATTACACAGCTCTCTGTGAGAACGATCCTTACTATCGCAGTTAATTATTGTAAAATATATCGAGTAATTTTTTGCACTTATGACACATATCATTGTTCTTGCCGTATTTCGATAAGTGTTTTGACTTGTTCTCTTTTCTTCTTGAAATTGTCTATAGGTGGGGTCACCTTAATTCCAAGGGATCTTTTGGTCGCTCTTCACCTCATTCTAAGGGATCTATTAGTCTCACTCCCCCTTATCAGTGGAATCTTAAGTTGCTCTCATCTTAATTCCAATGGAGATCCTAGCCATTCACCTTATTTCTAATGGAGCTTCTGGTCGTTCTCACCTCATTTTAAGAGAGCTTTTTTTTTTTTCATATTTATGGTTGTATATAGACGGTCAGGGAGAGACGCTTTCCAGAGGCTCTTAGGGAGCGACACTTTCCGTGGACGCTGAAAAGCGACGCCTACCATAAGCATTGTTAGGAAAATAATAATAGTTAGAATTAAGGGTAGTTTAATACTTGTCATATTTGGATTTTTTTAATCAAGAATATAAATGAAAGTAGTGATACATAGATTTATTTAAAGTTATGCTTATCTCTGCTGCAACTTGAAAAATCGCTTCATGTTTGATTGAAGTGTGCAGTTCTAATATGCATTTTTCTGTGGCTCTCTTTTGGAGGTCGCTAAAAATAACCATCAACATGATTGGTGAATGTATGAGGCAATTAGATTACGTTTAACAGTTCATAGCTAAAAGCAATTGATCTCGGAATTAACAGGTTTCATGCACTAAGGAATCAGTTTTCTGAATTTCAATTTAATTCGACATCTTTAGATTAAGGGTCAGGGTTAGAAAGATGTGAAAACGTTGAAATTTATATTTCAAAACATTTTGTTGAAGAACCTTCGGATTCAATGGTTGATAATGGTTATCATCGACTTTTCCTTTGGTCATATGAGGTAATGGTCGCTGGCATAGGTGGTGGCCGTTGGGCATACAGGGTAGTGGCCACTAGACATAGGTGGTGGTCGCTAGGAATACGAGGTAGTGGCTGCTGGGCATACGGGATTGTGGCCGCTGGGTTAAGGTTGTTCCCACTGGGCATACGAGGTAGCGGCCGCTGGGCATAGGTGGTAGATGCTTCTCTATTTGTTTTTTTTGTTATGGTTAGGCGGGTCTAGGCCTTAGGGCATCCACAACCATGCGATCATATTAAAAGACCAAAGACTAAAAATTTAGTCTTTGGTCCGGCCCAAGAACAACCCTAAATAGTCGGGCGGTGTTCTAGTGACGCGCCTGGTGTTGGGCGGTGTCCTAGCAATGCGCTTGGAAAGACGGACGAAATGCTAGAGTAACGCTCGATGTGGGGCGGAATCCTAACGTAACGCTTGGTTCTGGACGGTATCCTAGCACCACGCCCGAGAGACGGGCGGTATCCCAGAAGCACGCCCCATCAGGAGAAGTGCTAGCAACACGCCTGTAGATGGGCACATGTGCGAAATGATAGTGTGAGTAGAATAGGACGGGTGGTGTCCTAGCGCACCTCCTGGGATTCCAGGAGAGCTGCTAGCATCCCGCCCCATTCTATCTTCGTTCTTATAGTCTGAAATCGAATGTGAGTAAAGACAGTGAGATGCCAAGGACTATTAATTGGTGATCGGTGATTGATGGATGATGATGAAGTTTGGGTTTCTTCCATTAATGGCATGTGATGGCGATTGAGCAGTAAATCTGTGAAGGTATGTGGTTTCAACTGTTGGTTGTTGATGGACCTGTTCTTGGTGGTTGTGGATGTTGGGTTCCCGTGATAAGAAAGTCTGTGATGGTGAATGCTGTCATGAACAGAGAGTTTTTGGTGTTCAAGTTCATAGCATTAATGGTGGCAGTTGGTCATTGGTAGTAAGGCTCGAGTAATGGTTGAATTGAGTGTTGATTGGTCGTTGGACGAAGATAGTGGCAGGGAAGAACTCGAGATACGGAGGAGCTGGTTTGAACAGGGAGATCAATTATGGTGAATTATGTTGATCGATGGCAGTGAATGGAATGTTACTGTCAAATAAAGTTTAACAGAGAGGTGGAGCTCAAGTCAGTCCATGGTTGCTACTGGCAGTGAGGTTGATGGTTGGAGTTTAGAAGACAGTGGTGGTTCGAGTTGTTTGGCTGTGTTCCAATTAAGCGGTATCCTAGCAGCACGTTTGATGGTAGGCGGCATGCTAGGATAACGCTCAGTTGGAGCGGTATTCCAGCGTCACGCTTGTGTGTGGTGTTATCCTAGTACCCCGTTTCATCAGACGAACTCCCAGAATAACGCTTGATCAGGCGTTTTCCTAGCTTACCGCTCGTGTTTCTGAGCATTGTCCCAGAATAACGCTTGGCTCTGGGCGAATCCTACGACACCGCTTGAGCCTAAGCGGTATACTATGAACCCGCTCGACTAAACAGGTTTTAGTCAGGAAAAATTCATATTTGTAATCAGCTACAGTGAAAAAAACCGACTATCCACTAAAATTCGTTGACCCACTGCGTCACATAATTCCCGTCTATCGATTGAATGTAATCTTTAGTCTATACTTTCATCGTCCCGTTGTGGACGCTCTTAATCCTATAAAAAGAAACCAGTGAAGTAGCCAAATATAATAGCCATAAAAATAGAATAGGTACATAATCTGCTCCAGAAAGTAATATACAAATCATCGAACAAATAACTCCATCCGTATATTATCAGTTATGGCGGTCACTATTTATAGTATTAGTTAACCTTTTGATGATGTGTATTTTCATGTCTATTTTTTCAAGTATGCACGTTTGACCCCTACACGTATTACCAAGGTTTTTTATTCTTCTGAATGATCCCACACTTGATAAGGGGAGACCACTTCAAGTCTGGTGCTCTCTTGCTTAGCGCCAACTAATCCTTTCCTTCTCGTTTGAGCACCAAACATAGCGCTCAATCTCTGCTTCAGCGACTGCCTTCATGCAGCGCCCTTTATTTCTTGTCTTTGCCGTACGTCTTCCCCATACTTGGTGGTTGATCTTCAACTTCAAGGTGCAATTCCCATTGTGAAGGAAGAAAGTATTATCTTTTTCCTATGGAATAGAAATCGTAATGATTCTAGTTTCGGCTCGATACAGCGACTAGCTAGATCAAAATTTTCCATCAGCAAAATAATAACCCTTGGATGAGATTGGTCTCTGATTGCTCTGTGGTCATTCTCATTTTTAAAATCCTTTGTCAAAAGGAGGCGTCCCAAGATCTGGACCCATAACTTAATAGACTTACAAAGTTTGTTTTCTTTATGAGCTCGGGATGAGGATGTTGTATCCCTCGATTATGTGATTAACAAGAAATATAGAAAATCCAAAACATCTTTTGTGTGTGCATTACGTAAGCACTAAGCATAACATAGCTATAGCTATGCCTCTAAGACTTTTCATGTGTAGATTATGAAAAATTGCAAAGTTGGATCCATAACTAATTGGATCCTACAATTTCTTCTTGTTTGAACATTTGAAAGACATGAGCAAGAGTGAAAGACTAAGGCCAGATATTTTTTTCTGGTTGTTTAATTTCTACAACAGTTGATAACCAATAAAAGTCGGTTATTCAGATATACCAAATACATCAAAATTAAAGTAATATACTACATGCTTTAACATTCAGATAAGAAAAATAAAAGAAATCCTAATAAACGACCTAAACAAGAATGAAATAACAAATTGATTTGGAGAGTAGATGGTCTTGCAAAATATATCGACCATTTGATAGTGTTAGGATTTTAGTCCCACATCATATATCGACCATTTGATAGTGTTAGGATTTTAGTCCCACATCATATATCGACCATCGTTAAGGTTATACAAATTGGATAGTTTATAAGTCTATTGGTTTACTCAATTTGTAGACCGGGTTTAGAGATGAGTTTTATCTATGGGCTTATAATGAGTTAGAGTTGGTAATCTAACATTTGGTATCAGAGCTAACCACGATGACCCAAGCCCCATTTCACGGAAAGGATGACCTATAGGCTAGATTAAGGTGGATGGTACTATATATCGTAGGAAATATTTTCTAAAAATAATAAAATAAAAATATTTAATTTAAAAAATAAAAAAAACTTGTGGGAATAATATACTTAAACATATTTCTTCATATCTTTTTATTAAAATCAACCTGCGTTTATATAAGCTTACAAATACAAACCCTAAGATAATCATAGACTAACTAAAACCTTTAAATAAATAAATATTCCAAAACTCTAGTCCAATTAATCCTAGTATAAAATATAGTGTGTCAGTTTGGTCTATTGACTTAATCCAATTGTTTTAAGATCTTTTTAAAAAAATAAATTTTTAATTTGGTCCAAAAAATTGTAATTTGGTCCTAAGGTGAACGTTACCCGTACGGGATAACGTCATCATTTTTTAAACAGTCTCAGAATACCCGTATTTTCTACTATTTTCTCTCTCTTCGTAAAATAAATAAATAAATAACTTAAAAATTAAATATTTTTTAAACCGTTAGTCAAAAAATAATAAATTTTATATATTCGAGAAGCTCTCGGCGAGACCTATAAAATGAGTACCACTTTCACTGTTTTTAGAAAAATTAATTTTTACGTTTTCCTTTAGCTAAATATCAACTACAAAATATAGTATTAATACAAATTCATTCTACAAAATGAACTGCTAGAAATGAACTATCATACGAGTTTTTTCAACAAAGTGAACTACATGAAATGAGCTATTGTATGAGTTCATTCTACAGAATAACTGCTAGAATGAACTACCATACGCGTTCATTGTATAAAATAAACCACTAGAAATGATCCATCATACGAGTTCATTCTACAAAATGAACTGCTAAAAATGAACTACCATCTGAGTTCATTCTATAAAATGAACTGTTAGAAATGACCTACCAGAAATGAACTACCATACGAGTCAATTCTACAAAATGAATTGCTAGAATGAACTACCATACGAGTTCATTCTACAAAATGAACTTCTAGAAATAAACTATCATACGAGTTCATTCTACAAAATAAACTGCTAGAAATGAACTACCACACGAGTTCATTACAGAAAATGAACTATTATACGAGTACATTCTATAAAATGACTACTAGAATGAACTACCTTACGAGTTCTTTCTACAAGTAACCTACCATACAAGTTCATTCTATAAATAAACTGCTAGAAATGAACTATCATACGAGTTCATTCTACAAAATGAACTGCTAGAGATAAAATACCGTACAAGTTCATTCTACAAAATGAACTGCTGGAAATAAATGATGGGATTTTAATCTAATTGTAAATTCCGCAAGTGTATGGCAGTCGATTTGACAGTATACAGATACGGTTCTTCCACAGAGACTAAATTAATTGTTACCTTTAATTTTATAATTAAATGAAATGCTAAAAAGATGAGAAAAAATTAAGAAAAGATAAATTAAAACTAATAAATAAATAGGATGAGTAAGTGAAGAAATCTAGGGTCTTCAGATTCCACCACTAGTATGCATATAAGATTCATAACCATTTTTCAATAATGTTCTCTATAACATTTCTCAAGACGATTTATGACCGATATATACGTCTCCAAAGATAAAACGTTTAAATTAAATAAAATTCTCAAATAACTAATACTTTTTTTTCACTTAATGATGTTGATCTCTATAAAAAAAATATAACCATTAAATAAGTAAAAGGACATATAAAAAAAACTTATTACCACGATAAAACAAAAATATTCAACAATTTTTTTTTTTTTTTTTTGAAAACTGGTTAAAATTCTCTATATACATAGTAGGGTTGTATTTTCGGTCTTGGTAGAGAGCACTAACTATCCATTACAAACAGAAATGAAAAATAAAAGAACTAAAAAAAAAATCCTAAACTACTACTGCTCTCTGCTCTCGGACATCGGACCTCTCCCGTACGCCTTCCCAACTTCTTCTTATATAGGTTAGAACGTATACCCTGCTTTTCTTTTGAATTCCCGTCCTTTGATCCTCTTCCTAAATAAGATCCTTCAAACATCATGTGTAAGGAAAAAGTGGTCAACTCCCTTAATGCATTTTCCTATAATTGATGAATACATACGTGGCATTATGATTCAAATAAGGAAGTTCACTGCTGTCCCATTAATTTCTTAGTCACCAATTAGGTAACTCATGTGTAACAACTAATTTCAGAATCCATCAAAGGTAATAAACAATTTTCTTTACGGATTTAAAAAGTATGATGTTATCTCTTCAACAATTGTCTATGAGTGGCTGACATTTTGAATCCAAATGACGACTTTCATTTTTGTATGTTCAGTGGTTTCCGGGGAGTGTTATGGGGCGCCGTATCAAGCATACATAATTGGGTGCTATATAAATCAAAATGATGTTATCCGATTATTGCCGCGTCTTATAAAAAAACCTTGGCATATTATCCCGAACTATGTGAATTACACGTTGACTGCTTGATTGGCTTTGACTATATTCACCATGTTCATCCGCATCTTGATATTGCCAGGAAAATAATTTTAGGATTATTTCTGATTTTTCCTCCGTTTACAGGCGAAGTTCGACATTTTAGTTAAATTGAGCTTTATTTGTCAAATACTGTAAAACGAAGCAAAACTATTGAATTTATATAAAATAAAGAACTAAATAAATATGAATTAAATCATAAAAAATAATTTGTTTGTACATTCATCAAATACCTTCAAGTCTACATTTTGATAGTCCTCGAGCAAAACTAAAAATTAAAACTAACTTAAAAAGGAAATAAAAATCATAACTCACTTCCGTAGAAATCGCGACTATACTTAGCATGTGTAACAAGCTTTTAAACCCCAAAGTGGCCCTAGCATACGAGTTTTATTTCATGAGGGTTTACAAGTGGTATACCCACAAAACCTTTACTCCAACTTCTAGCTACTTGCTAATCAATTGAGGATAGACACTAAACAAGCTACTTAGTTGGCCTACTTAACTCTTTAACAACAAGAATCATTACCCTAATTCATAGGGGAATGCCAACTCTACTCAGATAGTCGTTGAATGGCCCACAATACTCGGAATCAATCAAAGTTCAATCACATCAATAGATTAGAAGATGGATATGGAAGTGTGCATATGTTGACTAAGGTGAACGATTTTTGCCAAATTTTTTGGAATAGTCCGGCTAGGATGCTCCTATTTGATTTATTTTGTTTTTATTTTTTTTCTAAATGATGACTAAAATACAAAAATCGTATGTTACAAAATATGAAATATTTCTTGACATTGGAGAATGACTTTGGAACTTGATTCTTCATAATTGTTGGTAACACAAATTTTCACAAAAAAAATTTCTTCGATCACTTGTTGTCTTTATTTTGGATTTCTTCTTCTTCACGACTTCTTTATTGAATTGATTACAAAAATTTAATGAAATAAAATAATTACATCTTTTTTTTTCCCCATGTAGTTCTAATGCATCCAACCTACGACTTTGTGGAAATACTAAGGCCCCACCAATTCATCTAGAGAAAAATAAAATTACAAAAATAAAAACAGAAAGTGATATGGTTGTGATGATTCCGGGATATGGGGAAGACAATCATGTTATTTCTAACACCTGAATTGCGCATTCAAATATGAATAAACCATATTTCTGGGACGCCGGTTCCTACAACCAAGAGTATTGTTTCCATCTACCTAGATTGGTTAGTGTCATCCTGAATTGTTCACAACTTTCTAGATTTTGTAGTTTTTAGTACAACTAAAAATGTCTTCCTTAAACAACATCAATTTACTCCTACACGCATAATGTGGAAGTAGCTAATGTTTAATCCCCAAAATACATTCTAGCTTAACTCCTTGTTTGCAACGAACACATCACAAATTGCTCTCCTGAGCCTAAAGTATGCTACTTTAGCACTTTTCTCAAAGAAAAGCCATGAATTATGCGCCACTCCTCTTGGACGCGCAACAAACAAGGAGTAATACCTTCGAAGATGCATTGTGCCTCTGAGCTAGGCTAACCCTAGCTTTTTCTCGCATTCGCGCCAACCTAGCACTAGCCTCTTGACCTAGCAGCACACTGGCGCTAACGTTCCAGCCCTAACGCTAAAAGCGCTAACTCCCTTTGGCAAAGCACATCTCATCCTGGCGCATCCTCAAGCAAGCGTCCATGGTGCTAGCATCCCATCTAGTAGCGTTCATGGCTTTAGCGCCTCATCCCAAAGCGTCCCAAGCGTTAATGAGCATCCTTGGCCTAGCGCGTCCATGGATAGTATGTTCATGCCTAGTACGTCCATGGCTAGTGCGTCCATGGACAGCACGTCCTTGGATTAGTAGCGTCATCGCTAGCACGTCCTTGGATAACACATTCTTAGCCCATCCAATGCGTCTATGGCTTTAGCGCATCCATGCCTAGTGCCTCATTGGCCTAGCACGTCCTTGAAAAATACGTTCATGCTTAATGCGTCCATGGCTAGTGCATCTTTGGCCTAGTGCGTCCTCGAGCACAAGTGTGTCCTATCTTAGCGCGTCCTTGGCCAAGTGACTTAGCACAAGCGCCTTTGGCCACAAGTGCATTGATGCTAGCATATTGATGTTAACTATCATTGACCTAGCTAGCTTCTTTAAGAAGTTCTAACTTCAAACGTTCTTGGCGTTATCTTCCTATCCCTAACATAATATAGCTTCCTTGCTAGCATATTATCCTCGCTCTCAATACACTAGCACATTAGCTTTTATACCTAAAAAGATAACACATCACCATTTGCGCTAAGAAGCTAGTGCTAGCTTCGCTAGATGCTCCTCTTAGAAATGCGCTATGCTTTTCAATACTGACCTAATGCTAACACCAATCTCATATGATTAATAAGCCTTCTTGCTTAAGAAGCTCTCTACAATATTTGCTTCAAATGTGTTCCAGGTTTATGCTAAGTCACTTCTGAGCTAATACTTAGCCATTAAATATGCCATGTTACTCCTAAGCTAGTACATGACCACTAAACTTACCAAATTCGACATTAATCAGTCTAATTATCAATCTAGTGACTTACAAAACTTGCCTCACCTACTTAGCAAGTCTTTGACTTGACTTGACCTAATCAAAAGTGATAGTCCACGACTCCACTATTTCCACGAGATATCAAATACAACACATGGGAGGATTCTCATTACGGTATTGGTCTTGCGGTCTACGACAATCGTGCGTTATGGCAACACATCCAAGAACAAGAAGGTAAAAAGTAATGGACAGTTATAAGACAGTTGATAGAATGATGAGTAGTGGACGTAGGGTCTTCCTTGCTTTTTGGACATGAGTCCACTACAATCTCCACAATTGTCACTCATCCACTTCTTCTATAACTTCCAACACTTACGAGAAATCAGTGTGTCTCCTTTGAACTATAAATAGATGATTTTCATCTATTCGAAACAATAGGACAAGAAAGAATAAACTAAGAAATACATAATTAGTGATTCATCTCACAGACAATCCTTTCTTCTTTACATACTGCAATTACTTATCATGCTGATATTTCTCAACCTTCTTTGCTTCCCTCCCCTAAGACCTACCTAATCTTCTCCACTTTTGTGATGGAAGCAGGACGTTAACGGCCATTTCTTGGTTTAACCTCGTCCTCTTCGAGCTTGATCTCTCGAACCTACTTGAAAGTACTCTTTTGCAGTACATTTGTTTTTACCCTAAAACAATTGGCGAACACAGTGGGAGATCAACCTCTCAATTACAAAAGCCAATTTTTCAGTTATTCAAGATGGTGGATCTTAGGTCCGGAGCAGTTGTAACTCCTATTGCCGGTTCAGGTAGCACTAGTGATGGAAGTTCTGAAACCACTCCTTCTACTAACAATCCTCCATCGTCAGACCTTCTTCTAGCAAGACTCCTGAAAACACCGAAAATACTCAAACTCTGCTCAACGTTGATGATATAATGAAAAGACAGCAATTTCTTTCCAGAACACAGGTGGATATGGCTACCACTCAAAATAGGTACTCACTTATCTCAGGACTCTGAAGGAATAACTCTTCCCAGAACCAATTTGTCACCATTTGTAGCAATCAATTATTCCAAGACTACCAACGTAAACAGATCCAGAATCAACATTCAAGACAATGACGAGATCCTCATTCAAAGAGAGCAATCAAGGAACCAATAATCCAACCTTGTCACCCATGAAGATCTGGAGAGACTTTTACGATTTCAAGAAAAGGAGAGATCAGTCTAACTTCATCAGCACCAACCTTTTACCTTCTCGCCATCCAAAAATCATTTCACCAGGGGGATATATTTCTCCCTATTTTTTTCATTTATGACAGGGATATAAAAAATATTCAGATCTTAAAAGATTGATCCATAGAGATAACGAACATCCTGAAGATTACACACGCCGATTCAGAGCCCAAGAGTCATAGAGATTCCTATTGGAGCATATGTCTGGTCACTAAGCGATACAACATCCAATCATTCATGAAACGTTGTCAGAACGAAGGGGTCAGGAGGAAGACTTCATGTCAGCAAGCTTCACGAATTGAACGTTCACCATCATCCTCAACCCCATCTCCAGCCTTAGCACCAACAATGGACCAAGGACAAACTTTGCTCCATAATAAGTGCATAATTTATACATTTTAAGTATCATTTCCTTATTCTTATTTGCTAGATTTTGTGTGAATTACCGTGTTTTATTATTATTTTTCTAGTTTGTGTGTTTTATCAGGTTACATCTCTGAAACAAGTGAAATAGAGCTTTACAAGAGAAGACTTGCTAAGGACCCAGTGGATATCAGTCTATTCCAGGATTTCTACCCTCCATCTTGTATAGAATTAAATTACGAAGCCAACTGGAAAGAATGAGGTCATTCCGACTTTGTATGAGAAAGTTATGAGCAAAACGAGAATTAAGAGCAAAATAGTCATTTCAAGGAAACAACTATTGGCGCTATGTTGTACGCTAAGGGGAAGCTGAGATTCAGTTGTTAGAGGCACCTGCTCATTTGCTCAGGGCTGCCGAGTTTTAAATATTGTTAAGAGCACCAACAAGTTTACTGAGGCAACTCTTCTATTTCTTCTTCATAATGCTAACAGGGAAGAGTTTGCCGAGCTTTATTCCGGAAACAGTTAATGGCCATGGTTTGTGACTTAGAGGATTTGGATATTTGGTAGGCATCATTAGGCTCTAAAGGTTTCTACAAGATATGGGTTATGTGTGAGGTAGTATTTAGGGTTTGTCAATTATGATGGCAGTTGAAGATTGATGATCATGATTTGTGATCATAGCAGTGACATAGAAGAATCAATGGTGTTCGCTGGTGGATGTGAGCATTGTTGAAGCTGAGAACGAGGTGGGATTTGAGTCTGTGGTGTTGAATCTTAATGGAGGCAGTTAATAACGGACGAGAATGATGTTCTGTTGCTGTAAATGGTTGAAGTAGAACTTGCGACTGTCGTTAATGGAAAAAATAGAATAACTTGAGCCTGACAGTCTAGGGAATGACTGAATGATGATTCTAACTAATCGTTTAACGGGTTTTCTTGGATTGAGGGAGCGATGGAAGTAATGGCAGATGTTGGCTGTGGAGTCAACGATGATGGATTATGGCAGTTGATGGTGACGCTGTGATGATTAAAAGATGGTTGGTGTTCGAGAAGTTAATGATGGAGGTTGTTGGTTATGGCTAGAGTAGCCAGCAGTGATAGGTGATGAAATTGAACAGTTGGTTCGCTGGCAATGAAATCTCGAGTTAGAGAAAAAGGTTGAGGTTGTTCGAGTTAGGCCTGAAGTCGAAAGGGAAAGAAGAATTTTGGTGAGATACGAAGACCTTGTTTTAGAAGGAGGCTGAATCTGTGTTTTCTACGAAAAACTAGTTGGTCGGTGTGCGAGAAAAAAGAATTAAGTCGTGTATAACACGAAAGGTGTATTTGGGCGGTTAATCAAGCTCTATAAATAGGCCCTGAAACAGACAAAAAAAGGACATACCTACACAGAAAATACTTGAACGCTGAAGACTGGACGTACAGACAAGTTCACGGATAAAAACTTCACTCCTTTCACTTATACAGAAACCTCCCGGGACAGAAACGAGGGAGCAGAGTACTTTTGACGCTGGGATTTAAGCTTCCGACATACAGACGAACAAGAGTTAGTTTGTGTTTCTGTTATTTAATTTTTATGGCTTTTGAGAAAGCCATGTTGGGCTAATTTTCTTGTTAGGGCGAAAGGATGAACTTGTAGAGATGGTTTTATTTTTGTTTCAAAACTAGGGTTTTCAATTATATGAACTAAATATCATTAATTTGTCTCTCTCCCAACCTTTTACCGTCTCGATGATTTTTCATGTTCTATGCCACATATAGTTCATTGTTTGATTAGTAGAAGGACTCGTTGAAACCTTGTATGAAATTGTTTTATGAATATTCTTTGACTCTTTATGCCCCGTATACTTAATACTTCGAAATTCTACCTTAGGTTGAGAACAAACAATTCTTTTTGAAAATTCTCTTCGATTCTTAAACGAAAAATCTTCCGTGTATTAGTAGCTAGATTTTCTATTTTACATGAGTAAAATCGAGACCCTTTGTGACGAACGCAATTAAACCCTAATCTACAACAGATTCCCGGAACCTTAACATTTTCCTATTACTGTTTTCAAAATTTACTTAATTCACTTTTTAATTTAATTCTTTATAAATAAAACATAAAAAAATATTTTAATCCAAACTCCTCGTGGGAACGAACCGTATTTGCTTTTGTCTACATCTTTCGACACTGTGCGCTTGCGGTAAAACAAAGTCAGTTTTCCGAAGCATCACTCCACGTCCTACACAAAGCTCTATAGGAATAATGACATAAAGTAAAGTCGGTTTCAGCCTTCTTAGATTATCCTTTTACGAGAATCCTCTGTCAGTCAGGAACTTCACTCTCCAGAGAGCATGTCAACCTAAGAGTCAAAACCCTGATTGGATCATGATGAGACGCACCCCAAGCCTACTTCAAGTAATACAAGTCTTGTTGGGGACTGCTTAAAGAAACTCATCTCTGAAGATCGGCTCAGCTCCTTCAGAATATTTCTTCTCTGCCCTTTCAAGAACCTTTACTGCAAGATTCAACTCCTAAGAGAACCTTTCGACTTCTCCTCTAACCTCGATCCATGTATCCAAACTTACAAATTTGTATATTTCAGCAAGATGCTTGCGTATGTCTCCAACATGACGGTGAACCCATGTGGTTTCGAGATCGGAGTTATCAGCCTTGTTCACAACTTCCTCTCATTCTTCGAGGATAACTCCAGAAATTTTATTCCGAGGAAGAGAGACCATCTCCCTTCATCATAAATGGATGGAACAACAAACCCCCCATCACGTGAGTACCCTGGGAGGGCCTACTGAAGAGGAATCAACGATAATACTCGCATTAGGGTACTCAACTAGCACATTCCCTGCTACACTACCATCTTACATATCAACGTCAGTAGGAGCATCATCCTCAACAAGTACGTGAAGAGGAGACCGCATATGGTTTTCAGTATGGGGAAGTATACTATCCGCATCAAAATCAACGATAACTCTTTTTCCTTCTCTAACAAGCTCAGCTCTGTGATTTTGGTCATTCTCTCCCTAAAAGTAGAAAGGTTATAGGCATACTAGGCCAGAACATCTCAAGCACGAAATTCTTGAACATGAAATAAAAAACCTACTATACATATTCATAAATGTCATATACATTCATTATATAGTGATATTTTAAGTATTTCATGAGCCCAAGCTATTATAAGACGTTTCACTAAAACCGCGTCAAAAACCGTTTACACTTCCTCCTAGAAACTCTGAAGCTAGCGTTAATTGGTGAAGAATATGGAAATAAATCTTATGTCGAAATTTTCGTATTGGTGTCTAATACGACGTGTTAAAAGGGTGCATCAATCGTATAAACGAGCTAAAAGTTACGGCAAAAACGGCTAGCAAAGTCGGGTCTGAAAACTGACAGAATTTTCCTGGATACTTTCTGAATTCTAGTGTTGGGTCGTTTTGACAACCAAAACAAGATCAAAACTTGGACCACTTTCGAATCCGACATAGGAAATTCTTTTCTAATAAGGATATAGGGGTCAAGCATCACAAACGGAGGTCGTATGAAGATTATACAGTGTTTTTACCAAGCACTATACTTCTGAAATTTTCTGATGACGAAAATCCATAAAGTTTTTAAAATTCGGATACGACTATGCTTACATGAGAATTTTGAAGAGTAAACATGTTCCATCATAGTCATAAAGAGAAGAAACTTAGTCAAGACGAATCCAAGCTAACAGAGGAACCTGATGTTATTTCATATCTATTGCTTACTTCTCTGTCAACAACATTGGAATCAGACTCTTCACAAAGTTCATCAGTTTCGGACGCTTATTCAAGCCATTCATCCTTAGAATTTTCTTCATCCTATATATTCATGGTGCCTCCTAAAGCCTCAGAAACATGGAAGAATCATTCGCGTTCCTTTTCTTTCAAACTTGGGACTGCGAACAACATGAGTAGTATCCACTCGAGGACGCACCACATGCACATGCTAAATGATTAGTCAAGATATGATAGTCCTCAGGGACGTCTCTCACTCTGGTACTAGTCCCTCAGGGAAGCACCTCACTTTGGTATGCTTTGAGTCAAGAAGATTAAACAAGAATGTCAACCATAGGGATACATCATCCCATTACCACGCCCATAAGAATACAACAAACTTGTGAGTCTAAGGAGCATGAAAAGGCATGACTCTCACAAAGTCAGAAGCAGTCATGTTGCATCTCAACAGCCCAGACGACAATAATGGATCAATTTCAATTCAAATACTCTCCCCATTCCCAGCGCTTCAAAAACAACAGAGGACGACTCCAACTTTCATGATTTCTCATGTCCTCTCAAATTCCTGGAAGTATGAACCTATGACGATACCGTAAAATTATCTTATGCCAGGTAGCGGAGCCAAGTGAGTTACACTTGGGGACTGAAAACTATGTCACTTCTGAAAGTTTAACATAGTAACAATCCTTCAACTAGATAATATGATCAGCAACGGTAATAGCAACAAGACCTCTCTACATCAGTACTCATACGACTAGAAAGCCTCCTCTTCTTACATGACCACATCCAGTACGGTAACTACACTCTTGTTGATGCTACTTACAGTACTTCAATCGCATGGTTCTACTATTGGAAACGTACCAGACTTGGAAACCATAACCACCTCGAACTGAAAACAAAATCCAATATCACAGTCGCCCCAAATTCAAGCATCTCCTTTCAATTTCCAGAATATTGGTTTACAAGTTGCTGGTCATGGATCCAGTGATATGCTCACCAGAAAATTTTAACACGCCTGCTTCCTCTAGTGTGCACGCCCTGCACCTCCAGCACATGTCACCTTTAAGTACCAATTCGGTCCACTCCTCTATTGTTTGATGCTCCCATCAATACCTATTCAATCTACAAATTGAGAAATCGACAAGAACCGGTAAGGAACGGGTCAAAGCATCCTTCACAAGAAGTGTTTGTTTGTGTCTCTACTATGACATACTAGAAGGGCACATCAATCAGAAACATGAGCTAGGATATATATCTCTTACACTAAATTCTACAAGATCTGAAAATTCATACGAGATTACTAATCACAAATGGTTGGCTGACCTAGCAATCTCTGAATTGAGTGAGTTTTTTTTCATATGATATCTAGGTCTCTTGGCTTCAAAAGTTGGGGTCAAACGTCAGAATTCGACATCGTGTGAAACCTTAACAACTTCTGAAGCGAATAGTGTGCAAACTAGGGTTTCCAAACGGGATTCATAAGACTCGCCTTTATAGAGACCTCATCCGCCCGTGGACTTTCATCTTCTCAGACATACTATCATCTCAGCTCACACTACATTTCCCAAGAAGATTTCACAACACGACCCCATCAACCTTTCTACGACAAGAGCACTGGAGTCCACCGCCAGCCTCACCTGTTGTTCTGATATACCAGCTTCTTCTACTGGTTTCCAATATTTTCAAATTTGCTTATACTAGCTACAACTCAAGGCATCTTCTTCGGGTGTCCTGTCTATCATCTACTGCCGCCTTGTTGATGCTATCATTGGCACTTGATCGTTGCATACTCAAAAACTAAGCAAACACCGGCGCATACTACTTGCTTACAATAAAGTTTAAATCTAAGTCCTAACTCTGCATCAAAGACATTGCCCGTATGAGACAAAGCTAACAATACTTCTTGTTGACATATACATGAAGAATCGATCCATATGACTGATCCTCTATTTGAGATGAGGCAGACCTGTTTCAAAAAAAAAAAAAAAGGAAAGAGAGAAAGCGCAGACCATATCCCCTCTCTACTCGCGGGCAAGCTAGCATTCCTAACAAGAACATGGGCATCTACTAATCCGAACCAGGGTTAATGCTAAAGGGTACATATCCCAATCTCGAAGGAGACATAGTTAACCGAGTTTTTTTGCTGACCGATGGTGCTGCTCATAGACGTACTCTCTATGACCCTAGATGCTGGTGGCTCCTCAACCAACGTGAATGGATCAGAAGTTCAACCCGTCTACGCTTCCCTTGGCTCACGAGTTAGAAATTCCGGGAAAAAACGTGGACATCCACTAATCCCAGCCAGGGTTGACGCTAAGAGGCGCATATTAATAAGCCTAAAACCTATATCCGCAATTGCACGACGACTACAAAATAGAAGCGGAAAATACGGGATCGTCCACAGGGATTGATATTATTAATTCTAATTATTTCACAATTTATGTGCTAAAACAAAGGAAATATTTTGGATGAGTTTAATGAATTTAAATAAATAAAAATATAAAATAAAATTATTAACCAAGAAATAGAAAGATATAGGGTTTCGGATTTCACTACTTCTAATGTTGGTAATTCAAACTTAACATCCTAAACACAATACTCTCATACTACCCAAAATAGTTTCGAACCCAATCTCATGTTTTGGAAAATAAAACGTTTAAAATTATTTATATGACTTTTGTCATCTCACAAAGATATAATCTCTTTCCCTTATAAAAGATCAACAGCCTAAAGACTATTCAAAACAATTAAAATGAAGCTTTTAAGGAAGAGAAATTGTTAGTAATTAAGAAGCACAAATTGAGAGTATAGATTAAGAAATTAAATATTATAAATACACAGCAAAAATAGCTTCCTCATATACCCTAGAAAAGAAGATTATCTACTCATAGGGACAAGAATATAAGAAAATTGGTTTAACATTTAAATTTATTAAACATGAAAAGCTTGAAAGTTTTCTTTAATTCTTTGTTGATTTACGACACACCTCAAGAGCAGTACAAAGAAGAACTGACCATTGGCGTCGCTGAACTGTTGAGCACTATTAAATCTTATATGATTCAACGACGCCTTCTATGTGATTTAAACTCCAAACTGACATTGCGACTATTCACAAAACCGTTATCAAAGCTATTTATAAGAAAACACCACAATATTAACAACAGTTTCAGCGACTGTTTAATTGTTAGTTGTTCTTCCTCTTCTTCTTCCTTTTTCACGACCTGGTTGCAGAGAGAATGAAACTGAATTTTTTACTTTGATTTCTGGCAGAGCCAGCCTTTCCCAAACTAGTTCCTCGACTTCCCTTATATATTACACAACCTAATAAATCCCATATCTCTCCCAAATCTTCAAGTATCTTTTTCTTTCAATGGATTTTTAGATTTGAAAAATATTTTATTTCTCGGCAACAATAATTTCGAACCTGATTTTATTTCCAAAGTGAACTCTTGGTGATTTTATCTTCATATAGTTGCCCTAGTTATCCCAAAGGAAATTGAACATAATCATAAGATTTAGGAAACAAAATCAGTTAAGTTGAGAAAGAAATATTCACGTTATTTTCTTCTTATTTTCACAATATTTTCTTACACCTGTTTTAGTCCACGAGAGATTCTTGTGTGTTTTAAGTTTCGTACGAATTCTTTTACACAAGTTAAGAAAAATATCTATGTTTTAATCCCTTGAAATTCTCCTCCAAATCACAAAATACTTGGACAGGTTAGGTAGAAAAATTCCCGCCTAAAAACTCTTTAAATTTAAAAGAAGGAGGTGCCCTTATCCATATGATGGGTGCTTTAACGCTTTTCTTGGGGCTTCCTTTATCACTTTTTATCCCATTTCTACAATTGCTTATCCTTCAAAAATACCTGCAAACACAATAAATATACAATATAAGTACACAAATTGAGAAATACTAATACAAATATGAGATCAAATAAGACACATAAATGTGTCTATCACATATCTCAACCTCAGAGAAACATGAGCTAAGTATATCTCCTTATATTCTTTAATTTTGATTATACATATACAATTTTCTATAAGCATATTGTCACCATCTAGTGTTTATTCCGCAATATTACCGTTCCTCACTAAGCAGGGGACTTAATGTAGATGGTGAGTTTTTGACAAGGGTCGGAATTATAAAATCGCCCTTCTGCCTAGTTGCAGGAACATAGAAGTATCCCTGCATATTTGTGATAGACACATTTTAGTGTCTAAATTGCACCTTAATTTCTAGTGAGTTAGTATTCGATTTTGTGTCTATTACGTGTTTTTATGCTTTTGTAGGTACATTAGAAGAATAAAGATTTGTGGAAAAATTGGCTCAAAAAGTGTTCAAGGCACCCGGGAAAATGGATCAAGGCACCCACACTTTGGATTGGGGCACCCTTGGATCGGGCTGAGCTGGATCGGGTCAACCCAGCGGGTCAACCAGGCGAGTCAACCTAGCGAGCTGGATCGGGCCGAGTCACCGAGTTGACTCATCGGGGTTCAACTGTTTGAACTGGTCGTGATAATCTCAAGTGATTCGCAAGATATTTTGCTTCTAGATTGTTCCAACATTGATAGTCATCTCACGCAAGTCTTAAACAGCAAAAAAATCCCGTGAAATCAGCTCGGAAATCATGTATTTGGCCGGAATTGTGTTTCGATTCGGATTGAGATTTTGTGGGTTGTTTTAGAGAGTTCTATTAGGTTTAGAACTCTCTCTAGGGTTTCTACTACCTATATAAACCAAGAGAAGCCAAGAAAATCGAGAACAAAAGCCTAGAGAAGAATTCCGAAAATTTCCGGTGAAGCTCCGTCGCCGCCGGTGACCTGCTACTGCTCCGGCCGGCGTGTTCTTCATCAGCCACCATCGGAGAAGACGACTCAGCAACATTTATTTCTGTTGCTGATTCAAACTGCTCCTGTTGCCTTTCTTTCAAACCTTTGTTGCTTAGAAACACTTCTGTAACGGCTGAACCCTGTTCTGTGACATTTATATACGTATCTGTTCAGCTGTTGCACTATTCTTTGACCTTGTAATCAACTTTTTGAGCAATGAAAAGGTCTTTTGAGCAAGTTTTCTCCACCATGAGCTAAGTCTATTTACTGGGATGATGGATAAGGTAATTTTCTCAATTTTATGTGATTTAATTATTTTCTAATAATTATTTATAATTCTTTTATTATTAGAATTGCATAGTTTTAAATAGTGAAAACGGTTTTCTTTCAACAGTTGTGCTTTTGCTTGATGGATTATGCTTGGTTAATTAATTTTGATAGTCCATGCTTGTGATTTACCTCTGTTTGTTAGCATAACGAAACCAATTTTGGCAATTACTTGCGCTTCAATTAATTTAAAAAGAATTATCTGATTAATCATATAGGTTGTTAGAATTACCTGATTCCTTATTCCTGATCCTTTTAAAATTATTCGAAAATCATCTTTAGGTTATTTAGTCTTTTTCATACTCCTGGAATTTTCTAGAGTTAATTAAAATCATTATTTTCTAAAATCATTACCTTCACAAGTTCGAGAATCGATCACCTTATTTACCACTATTAAAATTACATCAATTTGCGCACATATTTCTGACTTCATGTCAGGATACGAAATACTGTATTTCTTCCTATATTCCACGGGAGAATTAAGAATACAATCTCTACAAATAACTACGGGTTTTCTATATTGACCCTGTAGTCTATCTAATAAGTTCCAAACTCCTAGATGGATTGCCCATTAGTATAAGGTAACTTGAGTCTTCTCTAGTGCTATTACTAGAGCTTAACGTCTTCTCTAGTGATATTCCTAGAACTTTTTATGTATCTGATGTTTTCTCTAGTGTTATTCCTAGAGCAGTGTCGATACTTAAATTCATATTTAAACAACATCAATTTACTGCTATACACATAGTCTGTGAGTAGCTAATGCTTAATCCCCAAAATACATTCTAGCTTAACGCTTTGTTCGCAATGAGCACATCACAAATTGCTCTCATGAGCCTAATGTATGCCAGTTTAGCATTTTTCTCAAAAACAAGCCATCAATTATGTGCCACTCCTCTGGGACACACCACAAACAAGGAGCAACGCCTTCGAATACGTATTATGCCTCTGAGCTAGGCTAACCCTAGCCTTTTCTCCCATTAGCGCAAGCTAGCACTATCCTCTTGACCTAGCAGCATATTGGCGCTAACATTCCAACCCTAGCGCTAAAAGCACTAACTTCCCTTGGTAACGCACATCTCAGCCTGGCGCGTCCTCAAGCTAGCATATGTGGTGCTAGCATCCCTGCTAGTAGCATCCATATCCTTAGCGCCTCATCCCAAAGTGTTCCCAAGCGTTAATGAGCTAGTGCATCCTTGGGCTAGTGCGTCCATGGCTAGTGCGTTCATGCCTAGTACGTTCATGGCTAGTGCGTCCATGGCTAGCACGTCCATGAGAACAACATCAATAAGCCAGCACGTCTTTGGCCTAGCAGCATCGTCGTTAGCACGTCCTTGGCCCAACCAGTGTGTCTATGGCTTTAGCGCATTTATGCCTAGTGCCTCCTTGGCCTAGCACGTCCTTGGAAAGTGCGTTCAAGCCTAATGCGTCCATGGTAACGTGTCCTTGGCAAGTGCATCCTCGAGCACAAGTGTCTCCCAGCTTAGTGTGTCCTTAGCCAAGTGACTTAGCAGAAGCGCCCTTGGCTACAAGTGCATTGGTGCTAACTATCATTGACCTAAATGATTTTTTGAGAAGTGCTAACTTCAAGCGCTCTTGGAGCTAGCTTCCTAGCCCTAACATAATATAGCTTCCTTGCTAGCACATTAGCCTCGCTCTCAAAGACACTAACACATTAGCTTTTATGCCTAAAGAGCTAGCACATTACCATGCTAAAAAGATAGTGATAACTTTGCTGGCCGCTCCTCTTAGAAATACAGTATTCTTTTCAATACTGGCCTAATGCCAACACCAATCTCATATGATTAAAAGCCTTCTTTCTTAAGAAGCTCTCTACAATATTTTCTTTAAATGTCTTCTAGGTTTATGCTAAGTCACTTCTGAGCTAATACTTAGCCATTAAATATGCCATGTTACTCCTAAGCTAGTACATGACCAATGAACTTACCAAATTCGACACTAATCAGTCTAATTATCAATCTAGTGAGTTCCACAACTGATCTCACCTACTTAGCAAGTCATTGACTTGACTTGACCTAATCAAAAGTGATAGTCCATGACTCCACTATTTCCACGAGATATCAAATACAACACATGAGGGGATTCTCATTGGGGTATTGGTCTGGCGGTGTACGGTGCGTTGTGGAAACACATCCATGAACAAGAAGGCAACAAGTAGTGGGTCAGTTATAAGACAGTTGAAAGAATGAGGAGTAGTGGTCATATAGGTCTTCCTTGATTTTCGTATATGAGTCCACTACAATCTCCACAATTGTTACTCATCCACTTCTTCTATAACTTCCACCACTTACGAGAAATCAGAGTATCTCTTTTGAACTATAAATAGATGATTTTCATCTATTCAGAAAAAAATGACAAGACAGAAGAAACTAAGATATACTGACTTAGCGATTCATCTCAGAGATAATCCTTTCTTCTTCATACACTGCAATTACTTATCACATTGATATTTCTCAACCTTCTTTGCTTCCCTCCCCTAAGACCTACCCAATCTTCTCTACCTTTGTGATCGAAACACGACGTGAACGGCTATTTTTTGTTTTAGGTTCGTCCTTTTCGAGCTTGATCTCTCGAACCTACTTGAAAATACTCTTTTGCAGTACATTTGTTTTTACCCTAAAAAACAATCCTCAACTTAAAATACCAAGTTAGTTTATTACCTTCTATTACTACTATCTGCACCCAAATACTACTCACGCTCAAGATGAACCCCAGAATCCCAGCAATTCCCTTTTTTTCTCTAACATTTTTTCACATTATAACTCTTCATTTTAATTACCAAAAATCAGAAAACTAACTCAAAATCATTGAAACTAGTTGCTCATTTGATATATCTGAAAATTAGAACATGAATCAGTTGAGAGGTAGATAAAACAAGTTAATATGTTGACAGAAAAACAGTTGAGACATTACTACAACCTATCTTTCCCCTCTATTTATTTCACATTTCATCGACTTAACTGTTTATCCCCGCCGCCAGCTATTTCATCGGAAAATTCATCAGATCCAAATTCAGCTAAAGAGCAAACTTTATCAACAACAATGAATCAATCAATTCTTCTGTGAAACATTGATTTCACTAAAGATTTAAATTTAATTGATTTATCATAGAATGATTGATTTTGATTAAATTTGTTGAATCTATCGATTCTCCTGGCTTAACTTCAGCTAAGGTATTTCATTTATTTTTCTCCTAATCGATAATTTTTCAACATCTGGGGGTTTATCTGTTTTAAAAATTGGGGATTGTAGATATTATTGTATATTGTATTTTACTGTAGTCTGTGAAATTTTTAGGCTTAGTTGATGAACTTAGATTACTAAGATTATTTTACTTGTTTGTATAGCTAGAATGTAAGATTTTGTGAATAAAGATTGGATGCGTGAAACAGACATATATGGCACAATATATAGACAAGGAGTTAGAGATTTCATTGATTATGCAATGGTAAACGGTTATTATACAAAATTGTGTGGTTGCCCATAAAGGAAGTGTGAAAATAGAAATTTTTTTGAAATCTCGATGGTTAGGACCCATCTGTATGAGAATGGTGTCGACAAGACATACACCACCTGGCACTTATATGGTGAGAAAGCGGATGATTTTTCAAAAAGTCGTTCTAAGGGGAAGGCCATAGTTGAAAAAAGGCCTGATAAGCAATCAGATGGTTTGAATTTGAATGATTTTATTGACTCTTCCTTTGGTGTTTATCATGACCATAATGGAACACAAATTGGAGAAGGACCCTATGTAGAAGATCCAGATATTGCAAAGCATTATAATAAGTACAAATCGTTAGCAGCAGAGAACTTGTACCCTGCATGTGAAAAGAATCTCACCACCCTCTCTGCTATTGCAAATCTGCATAATCTGAAGAAAACTTTTATAATTTTGGGTAAGTGTGTGAACAGTATGTTGGATTTGTTAAAAGAGTGGCTTCCGCAACCTAACAACTTTTCTAAGAACTATGATGCTATGAGGTCAATGCTTAAGAATTTGGGGACAAAAGAGAAGGTTATTCATGCTTGTGAAACTCATTGTATTATGTATTACGAGTATAATGCAGATTTAAAAGAGTTTCCGATATGCAATACTACGAGGTTTAAAGTGAAAGCTACTAAAAATGGTCTTCTAGTGTCAAATGAACCTTGCAAAGTGCTGAGATACTTTCTTATAGACGAAAAACTAAAGAAATTGTATTCTCTACCTTGGATATCCGAAGCAATGTTGTGGCACGATAAAGTGGAAGTTTCATCTGATTATATGTGTCATCCAACCGATTCACCTCAGTGGGTGACATTAAAAAGGAAGTTTTTATTGTTTTGTTTGGAAGGCATAAATGTTTGGCTTGGAATATCAACGAATGGGTTTAATCCTCATGGTCAACATGCTTTGAGTTGGAGTTGTTGGCCTGTGATCCTTGTAGTTTATAATCTTCCACCTTATATATGTATGAAGTATGAATTCCAGATCATGACTCTGTTGATACCTAGACGTAAGTCACCAGGTCAAGACATTAATATTTTTTTGTGGTCGCTGGTCAACTCACTGAAAGCTCTTTGAAATCCAAGAGTACTAGCTTTTGATTCTTTGGAAAAAGAATATTTTACACTGAAAGCAACTATGATGTTTGGGATTCATGATTTGCCTGCTCAAGGTGTTTTAAGTGGATGTACTACTTATGGTTACTGTGTGTGTTTGTAGACCACACTTAAAGTACTCATCTAGGTTACGGAAGCAAGATTGTGTATACTAACTATCGTATTTTCCTGAAGCAAAATCACCCATTTACGTATAGGACTCCCTTGGAATTAGAGATAGGGGAGAATACAAGTGCACCGGCGAGACTAACAGGAGAATAGTCGTTTGAGAAGTCGGTCGATGTTCATTATACACTTGGTAAGTTAGTGACCCGCAAGGCAGTTAAACGAAAAAGATATCAGTCTGATGAAGATGATGGTGATCATGAGATTGTCACAGGTAATTTCCATAAGAAGTCTATTCTTTGGAAACTTGAGTCGTATTGGTCGTTGACCATACGACATTGTGTTGACGTGATGCACACGGAAAAGAACGTCATGGAACACATTATTTACACTATCTTTGATAAGGATAATAAGGATATTGTTGCATGGAATAATCGTGACAAATCGAAGGAGAATAACCTACAATGTGGAGAGTGGAAAGAGCAAAAAACTAAGAATGGAGTAAAGATGGTTGCAGTGTTCGGTTTTTAAGCAAAGAAGAGAAAACTAATTTTTGTCAGATTCTAAAAAATCTGAAAGTTCATACGAGCTTTTTTGAATATGAGCAACAATGTAAATATGGAGCAACTGAATTTAAGCATCTTGAAATCACATGAATATCATATGATTATTGGGTACGTATTACCTGTTCTGCTTCAACATGCCTTTACAGTAGAAAAAGACTTGTGTACTGCACTTCAACAAGTCAGTTTGTATTTTAGATTGTTGTGCTCGAAGGTCATTAGAAAAGATTATATGAACAAGGATAAGTGGATGATTTCAAAGGCAATGTGTGTGCTCGAAAGTATTTCCCGGCTAGATTTTTTTATATAAGCGTGCACAACATTGTTCATTTGGCTGATAAGGCCTTAACTTGTGATCTGTTAGGTATTGATGGATATACCCATTCAAAAGGTGAATTGTTATTATACCATTATGTATTTTTTGTAATTTTTTTTTTGTTTGTACTGAAATTTACATGTACATACTGAATCAGGGCAATGAAGGAATGCAAAAACATCCCAAATAACAACAGATATATTGAAGGGTCAATTACGAAATCGGTTGAAATGGGAGACTGTGTTAGATTTTCCATGGAGCACATGAAAAATGCAAATCAAGGAGTGATGTGAATTTTATCATAGACCACAAAAGCACGGCTGTCGATGAGACAATATGCAAGCACGGTTCTTTCCACATGGATTTCAGAATCATAATTTCTAACTTTTAATTAATTGATGTGCTAATGACAAATTTGATTTAGATAAATTTTTAATGAATAAATAAAAAGATAAAATAAATTAATTAATTAATTAATTAATTAACAAATATGAGGAAAAACCCAGGGTTTCGGATTCCACTACTTCTGATGTTGGTAATTCAAACTTAATATCCTAAGCACAATACTCTCATATTACTACAAGACTGTTTCGAACCCAATCTCAAGCCTTAGAAGATATAACGTTTAAAAAAAAATTTATGACTTTCGTCGTCTCACACTGATATAATTTTCTTCGCTTATAAAAAATCAACAGCCTAAAGACTATTCAGAACAATTTAATCGAATCATATTTTGAAGAGAAATTATTAGTCAATAAAAAGCACAATTAAAAAGAGAGTAATTTATGCCTAAGAAATTAAATAATAAAATTACTCATCAAAACTAGCTTCCTCTCTAACCCTAGAATAAATATTTAGCCATTCATGGCATAAGAAACACAAGAAAATAGAGGAGAAACCATTTATTTATGACTTTATAAGAATTTTACAAAGAAAAACTGACAAGAGGCGTCGCAGAAAGATTAAAATCTTTTAATCAATAAACAACTGCTTTGACGCGCCTAAGAAGAAGCACAAACTTTGTTTATAATAAAAGCCAGAAACCGTCGTTGCTACTATTCAAGAAACTATTGCGAAAGTTGTTAAATATGAAAGAATAGGCAACAATGACAGCGACAGTTCTTTAATGTAATTTCTACTTCTTCTTCGTCTCTTCCCCCCACTTGCAGAAACAAATTTTTTCGATCTGATTCTTTGTAACTCGATTCTTTGGCAGAACCCAACCTCCATTGATTCTTCACTCGACCCCTTATTTATACTACAACAACAATTGACGCGAATACTTTATTTAAATATTTGAGAATTTCTCTCGATCACTGATAATATCTTGGCCATACTATTTCATCTCGATCCTGATTTTTGGACAGACCACAATTGATTTTATTTCCTATTACAACACGAGATGTAGATGATGTTTCCTTGTGACGAAGACAGGGAGAACACACACATATTGCTATCCATGTGTCAATTTTTTTTTTATATATATATTTTTAATTATTAGTCAAGTTCAATTAAAATAATGGGGCTTGATCTCAATCATTCAAATTCATCCTAGCAGCGACAACAAGGCCATACTAGTGCCCCACCAAATCACATAAAGAAACACAAAAAAATGTAAAAATAAAAACAGAACGTGATATGGTGACGACTCCGATATATGGTGGCGACTATCATGTTATTTCTAACACCTGAGCTTTGTCCTTTTATGAATAGACCATTTAGCTGGGTCCCTCAACTCCTACAGCCAAGAAGTTTGTTTCCATCTACTTAGGATGGTTAGTGACATCCTGAATGCATGAACAAGGACAAATACCGAGCAAAGTAAAAGAGATAGGGAAAGATGTTACGAGCACCGTGTACCAAAAGAATATTGGTTGCCTCCCATAAATCTCTAAGTTTAAAGTCTTCAGCTTGACCAAGAAAGAATTAGTCACAATTTACAAATCATATAACAATAATCGAAATAACGGTGGATCCTTAAAGTCAATCGGATTTGACTCACAATGTTGACGACAATGGAATATATGAGAGTGGTGGTCATTCTTAAGAAAATGTGTCGATTCAAATTTTCTAAAATAATCAAATTTATTTCCAAAATTTAACAACTGACATATTTGAAGAAACATTCCCACATTCGGTAAATAAAATTTTGGTGGGACAATAAAATCAATCATGGTATCATGGTACGGATAAACCACATCAACATGTTGATGGGTTTCTAACAACTGAACTTCTTTCTGGACACAATCAGCCTCGAGAAATAGTTCTTGAAGATAATCTCTTAATATGGTAGAGGCACAGACATCAAGTCCCAAGTGAGGGACCTTAAAAAGAGTTAAAGGTAAACCACGGGGAGAATAATATTCACCCGCAAACTTAGAGTGGTCAATGTCCTTGGACAAACTAGCCGCAATTTCCTTAGTTTCAGATTTAGGAAAATAGTCAATCATTTTATTTAGGTTATCATCAGGTAGGGTACCTTCACTCACAATTAAATTATTTATGAGTCTATCATCTTCATTTAAGACTATTGTTTCTGAATCGACAAAACTAGCTTCCTCTATAACCTTTGAATAAATATTTAGCTATTCATGGCATAAGAAACACAAGAAAATAAAGAAGAAACCATTTATTTATGACTTTATAAGAATTTTACAAAGAAAAACTGACTAGAGGCGTCGCAGAAAGATTAAAAATATTTTAATGAATAAACGACTTCTTTGACTGCCTAAAACGAAGCAGAAACTTTGTTTGTAATAGATACCAGAAACCGTCGTTGTTACTATTCAAGAAACTATTGCGAAAGTTTTTAAATATGAAAGAATATGCAACAATGACAAGACAGTTCTTTGATGTAATTTCTTCTTCTTCTACGTCTCTTCCTCCCCAATTGCAGAAATAATTTCTTCCGATCTGATTCTTTGTAACTCGATTCTCTAGCAGAAGCCAGCCTCTATTGATTCTTCACTCGACCCCTTATTTATACGACAACAACAATTGACGCGAATACCTTCTCCAAATCTTTGAGAATTTCTCTCGATTAATGATAATATCCCGGCCATATTATTTCTTTTCGATCCTAATTTTTGGACATATCACAATTGATTTTATTTCCTATTACAACACGAGATGTAAATGATGTTTCCTTGTTTGGACAATACTCTTTGATGTTATGTCCAAATCTAGTTTTCAAAACCAAACTCGTGTTTATCCTTTCCATATTTAACGGTAAACAAACAATTTCCTCGAGATTTTGATTTATCTTCATATCCCCAACTGAATACAAACTCTTATTTATTAAGACAAAAAAATATCTTGTCTTAATTCCCAAAAATCTTCTTCAAATCTCGCAAGTAAATCACGTTGTTAGCAAAAAAACTTTTCCCGCCAATATTGATTTTTGAATTTGGGCATGGGTGCCTTTAACACTTGATGTGGGTGCATTTATCAATTCCTGGTGGGGGTGCCTTTATCACTCTTGAAGGGTGCTTTTGTAACTTTTTGAGCCAATTTTTCCAAAAAGGTTTATTCTTCCAAAAATACCTAAAAACATCCAAAATAATATTATTAGTACATGAATTGAGAAAAAAAAATATGAGCTCAAATAAGACACAAAATTGTGTCTATCAAGGAGGTCACAAAGCAAGTTTGGAGCCCTTTTTAAAGGAAGAACATGAATTCAGCGATGTGGGTTCCATGCTTGATGATAAGCCAATTTATGTGATCTCTACTCAATGGATGCAGATATGTCGGTGGGTAATTTTTGGCGTAATCCCGAGGGTCTCAATGATTATTACAGGTATTGGTTGGTTGTGTTTTGTTTGTATGTGGACAATGGGTTTCTGTTAATTATATTTTTATTTTAATAGTATATATGCTAAATGTAGGGATTATTACGAGAACCAGTCAGCTTATGAGGTTGCGATGGAGGAATTCCATATATAAACCGAGTTCATTAGTTGGCTGCATGAAAAGGTTTGCATTATTTTGATTGTTTGTTAGCGTAATAATTATGCAGTATGCTGATGTGTTGATTTCTTTTCGCTTTCACATCTTAGATCAAAATACAAAATGGATACATATTTGTGGCGTTACGTCAGAGGTCCGGTGTCTCAGAAAGAATATAAAAAATACCGTGTGAATGGATTTGTTATTTTTTCCAAACCTCTTGAGAAAAAGGTTAATACCCAGGACACAGGTGTCACCGTGGTTGCATCGACCACTTATAGGAGCTCGAAAAGGGATAAAAGACCTTTTACTACCCTAACCCGGTGGTATAAGGTGATCAACAAATCCTAGAGTTGAACTACGGTACATTTACAGAAATTGTCTTCTACTGTGATTGGATGAAGGTAGAGAATGGAATAAAACTGTGTCCGGATTCAGATTTGCCTTTGGTAAATTTATCAAGATTGAAGAAATGCACCGATATTTTAGACGAGCACGTGATTGTCGTAGAAGAGGCTAGTCAAGTTTTCTTCTCCAGGGATTTAAAACATCCATATTGGTGGGTTGTTATTCATTCGCCGAAAGGACTAACTGCAGGCGTGGATGATCCAACGAAACTAGGTAGCGACAGTTTTCAAGATATTTTGGCAGAGGAACCACATATAGCTAAATTGCTGAAGCAAAAGCGTTTCCCTACACCAAATTAATAAAAAATCTCCAATATGCAATCGATAAGTTTTCTTTATTTTGCTTGTGCATACATTTGCATTTGATCAGAATGTTGGTCTTGATAATTAATAGGTCCTAAATTCCCTTTATAACATTAATGTTGTTTTGAATATATGCAGATTCCAATTGCAAGAACTGGATTTGTCTTTGGGCCAGCAAGGTCTATGTTTTTTCAGTTTAATTTTTGTTTCTTAAATGTGGCTTTTATGTTTGTTTTTAAATCCTTTCGGTTGTTGCCGGATTTTCCCTTTGTTTGACTCTGGATTCTGTAATAACAGTTTGTTGTTTATATCACCCCCATTTTTACACATATTTGTTTACAGACTCCTGTTTAATTTAATGCCCATATTTTTGACTTTATTGTTTCCACCCACTTTTTAGCCGCTCGTAATTAATAAGATGTTGTTTCCACCCATCATCTTTTATTATCATTACCAATCAAACACTCACTTTTTCCAACAAAATCATCTTCTTTGGAATATTTGTTTATGTTTTATATTTTCAGACACAAAAACCAGGCAGAACTCCAAGAGACAAGAGGCGAGAGAAAGTGGGAAAACAACAACAAAATCATCTTTATTGCTTCTGAGGATTTGAGTAAACCATAATCTTCCATCTTCTTTTACTCAGGTATGGGTTAGTATTATGTATTCTTTTACGTCAAGTTCTCCTGATCATCTTCCTCTGCATGATTGCATAAAAAATGGATCATTTTTTAATGATCCTTTTTTCTTTGTTGCAAAGAGAATGAAGACAAGTGTAATAGCACTTAGTGTTATGTTAATTTTTTTTCTACTATGTTTTTACACTATCTTATGTGAACACTGTGTTTCTATTGGTAGTGTGTGGATGATTAACAAATTATGTGAAATCATGATAGGGGTTATGTTTGAATTATATTATGAGAGGGATAGAGATAGAAAATGAAAGAATCCCAAGGTCTATTGTCTGGACGACGAACCATAGGTAAGCAGCTCTAGAGATCCTCTAACCGAGTCTTACAGGCTCATTGAGGTCATGTTCCTTGAACAATTAAAAAAGCTTCAGAAGCGTGTGAACGACGTCGTGATTAACCATGAGATAAGGCTCAAGCTTAGAGAGGATGAAGAGTTATGCCAGAGGAAGATTGCTGAAGACGCTGTAAGGGCGGAGGAGTTTGATAGGTTCAAAGAGAAGTAGTTTTGTGGTGCACATGCGTTACTTTGGGCGAGTATGCTGCAAACTCCTCTTGAGGGTACTATTCTGACCTCTTATGCTGAATTAGAGCCCAAACCCGATTGGGAACCTTTTCAGCATGTGTCAAAGACCTATTCACCAGATGTGGAGGTAGAGCAGCTCGTGCAGTCTGATCTGGATGATGAAGTAGAATGATACCTTTGGAATTACTTTACAATGGGGCATGTTGAACTTGAGGAGCAGGAGTATGCTGAAGTCCCGGTAAATGATGAAGATGATTCAGAGGAAGAAAGAGAAGATGATGAGGATGAGGAAGATGAAGAAGATGAGAAAGATGATGATGATAAGGAATAACATGGATTTTTGTTCAGTTTAATTTTGGGGGGGTATATATTTTGGTATACTTGTTAGTGATACTTTGGGGTATAATTTTGGCGCCTTCTTTTTGGTATATGGTTAACAAATTAAACAATTTGGCCATGGTATACTTTTTGAAAACTTTTTGATACATGTTTTTTTGTTTTTCTGTAGTACACACTTTCAATTACACACTTTATGTATGTGCTGTGTAAAACAGATATATATGTGTGTTCATCCTCTTTAATTTAATTATAGTAGCATCTTTTTCATCATTTTTTAAAAAAAATTTCTATGTTTGTAAGGGTATTCTTGTTATTTTTACAGTCATATGAGTGTTTGCTTCACAGTTTCCGGTAATGATAATGTAGTCATTTTCAAGTCCCGAAATATTTGTTTTACAGTTCCGACAAAGGTAATTTGGTCAGTTTCACAGTCGCATAAATGTCTCCTTCACAGTTCCGGTAAGGGTAATGTGGTTATTTTCAAAGTCACATGAATGTTTGCTTCACAGTTCCGGTAAGGGTAATATGGTCATTTGCACAGTCCCATAATATTTGCTTTACAGTTTCGTCAGGGGAATATGGTAATTTTCACAGTCGCATGAATGTTTGCTTCACAGTTTTGTTAAGGATAATGTGGTCATTTTGAAAGACGCATGAATGATTACTTCACAATTCCGGTAAGGGTAATATGGTCATTTGCACAGTCCCGAAATATTTGCTTCACAGTTTTGGTAAGGGTAGATTTTGTGGTTCATTGGTATACTTAGTTATCAGATATATGGATCCCGTATGATCGGGAATGACACAAGGAATACTCCGGTCCTCATTAAATAGACCTTAGGTGTACATTCCGATTAATGGAATATTTAAAAAAAAAACAACCAATTTTGTGGTTCATTGGTAGATTTAGATATCCTATATATGTATTCCGAATGATCGGGAACGACACGAGTCATACTCTGGTTTCCATTACTAGAAATACACCTCAGGTGTACATTCATGTTAATAGAATATATAAAACAAGCAGAATTTATGGTTCATTGGTAGATTTAGATATCCTATATATAGATCCCGAATGACCGGGAACGACAAGAGGCATACTCTGGTTCCCATTGCTAGAAATAAACCTCATGTGTACATTCCGGTTAATGGAATATGTAACAAAAATAAAATTTATGGTTCACTGGTAGATTTAGATATCCTATATATGGATCCCGAATGATCGGGAACGACACGATGCATACTATGGTTCCCATTGCTAGAAATAAACCTCATGTGTACATTCCAGTTAATGGAATATGTAACAAAAGCATAATTTGTGGTTCATTGATAGATTTAGATATCCGATATATGGATCCTATATGATCGGGAATGACACGAGGCATACTTTGGTTCCTATTGCTAGAAATACACCTCAGGTGTACAATCCGGTTAATGGAATATGTAACAAATGCAGAATTTATGGTTCATTGGTAGATTTAGATATCCGATATATGGATCCCCGTATGATCGGGAACGACACGAGGCATACTATGGTTCCCATTGCTAGAACTACACCTCAGGTGTACAATCCGGTTAGTGGAATATGTAAGAAATGCACAATTTATGGTTCATTGGTAGATTTAAATATCCGATATATGGATCCCCGTATGATCGGGAACGACATGAGGCATACTCCGGTTCCCATTGCTAGAAATAAACCTCAGGTGTACAATCCGGTTAATGGAATATGTAACAAAAACATATTTGTGGTTCATTGGTAAATTTAAATATTCGTTATATAGATCTCGTATGATCGGGAACAATACGAGGCATACTCTGGTTCCCATTCCTAGAAATAATACACCTCAGGTGTATAATCTAGTTAATAAAATATGTAAAAAAAACAGATTTTGTGGTTCAGTGGTAGATTTAGATATCCTATATATGGATCCCTAATGATCGGGAACGACACGAGGCATACTCTGGTTCCTATTGCTAGAAATAATACACCTCAGGTGTGCAATCCGGTTAGATACCCAATAAATGTTGGCTTCGTGAATTTATTTTTTTCTAGTTATATATTTGACTACAAATTTATTTTTACTTGAGCAACTTTGTCCACAACATTTCACCTCGATCCTCCCGCATATGATCCAACTATTTTGAGACAAAAGAAAATCTCTCCTCTATTATTGAACTCTTCTCTCTTGTTCGAAAAAGTTAGGTCTCGATTTTGTATCTCAAATTTTGTTCTCTCTTAAATCCCCACTCTGTACATTTTTTTGATTTCGGTTCCCTCTCAAATTTGAGAAACCTTTTCTAATTCCCTCTCAACATTTCCCTTTTCTCAAAATTTTAAAATTATTTCAACTCTCATCCTTCTTTACAAACAGAGTGAGATGAAAAACTCAATCCTTTTTCCTGCGTTCTCACAATCTTCCCTCACCATCTTCACTCATACCTCTTTCTTCTTTCATACCTCTTACCTCACATCTATCTTTGTACCTCTTTCGTTCTCCAGAGGTAATCTATGTAGCTTTTACTTTCGAATAGTTATTTAAAAATATGTTTTTTTTGTGGTTGTTATCTTTTTCCATAGATTACAATCAAACTTAGGGTTTCAACATAAGTTCATGGTTATTAAGTTTTTCTTCATAGGTTGTTCTTATTCTTTTAAAATTAGACATATCCTGGTTGTAATCTCCTTCAATAGATTTCAACCAGAATTTGGTGATTTTTATGTTAGTTCATTGGTGGGTTTGATTTCTCTTCCAACAGTTTGTTCTGATCTACATTTACATTTACATTATTGTTTACTGCTTTATAATTACTGTTATTTGGTTATTATCTCTTTCCATAGATTACAACCAAACTTAGGGTTTCAACATAGGTCAAGGTTATGAAGTTTTTCTTCAAATGTTGTTCTTATTACTTTAAAGTTAGACTTATCATGGTTGTAATCTCCTTCAATAGATTTCAACCAGAATTTGGCGTTTTTCATTTTAGTTCACTGATGGGTTTGTTTTCGCTTTTAATAGTGTGTTCTGTTCAACATTTACTTATATATTGTTGTTTACTGCTTTGCAATTATTGTTATTTGGTTGTTATCTCTTTCCATAGATTACAACCAAATAGGGTTTCAACATAAGTTCAAGGTTATGAACTTTGGTTGTTATTTGTTTACTGCTTTACATTTAAGGATTTTTTAGCTGTAATCTCTTTCAATAGATTACTTCTTTACATTTAAGGTTTATGGTTACATATGATTTGGGTTTTAATCTCTATCAATAGATTAATTACAACCTATATATTAGGTTATCTAAGGTCAGTTTGTTCTATTCCACAGATTAGTGCTAGCATCTCTTTCAATAGATTACTACTATTAATCTATGGTTTTGAATATTTTCTTTGTAGGTTGTTCTTACTGCTTTAAGCCTTTAAGTTTGTAATCTCTTTCAAATATTTCAACCAGCAGTTTTGGTTTTTAAGTTTGGTTCACTACTGAGTTTGTATTTGATGTTTATTGCTTTTAACTTTCGTAGTTTGTTCCATTCCACATGTATTATATGTTGTTTGTTTTGTTTGCTTTAAAATGATATCAAGGCAGGATTCTCACACTACACATGATCCATTTGGATCTCCTTTAACCAACGAATTTGATTTTCCATCTATAAATTGTCATGATACTTCACCTCATAGTGGTCACGAAGATGGTTCTCCATATAATAGTGCTTCTACGTCTCTTGGTGGTCCTCAATCTGATACTGACCTGGAGGAGACACCACCTACAGGTATACTTTTGGTGGAAGTAAATGAATGAGGAATACCATTTGGCGAAAATACGACAAAGTTTGCTACTCGTTCAGGGGAACTCATTCGAGTACATTGCCCAATTGACTACACAGACTTGAGGCTAATTCTTCAGCTCTTCAAACAACAAGTCTGGGATTCCCTGATGGAAACTTATCTCTTATGCATTTTATTCTATAGTTTGTTCCATTTATACATATTAGTGTATATAGGCCAAGTACCTAGTTATTGTTTATGGATGACAAAAGTACTTCATTATTTCATGAAATTTTTATTTCCCTCTCAATGATTCTTTTATTATGTTATTTCTTATTGGAACATTTCCCTATAAGTTTCAGTCATTCAAATGGGAGTTACGCCTTAACATCCTGAAATTCCTTGAGACTAAGGAAGAGATGTTATTGGCATGCCCTTATGATGTTAACGAGGACGTCTGGAAACCTTTTGTAAAAATCGAGTACAAATCTGGCATGCTGGCTAAATATGCCAAATACGCTGAGAACCAGATGAAGAGAAAGGTTATACATTGTTTGGGTAGGCTCTCCCATGCCAACAAATCATACAGAGTTGTAACTACTCTCTAACTAGTTGTTTTAATGAATTTAAATTCTCAAACTATTTGATACTTGGACAACCCTAACTGACCATATTGATTTTACAGGCTAAAAAAGAAGGTAGGTTATCGAGTGTCGTGGAGAGAGCTGGATGATGGCTCATGTAGGGAAAAATAGAGTTGTACATCCGAGTAAATTTAAAACATACGTGAGTATTGAACCATCATATGTTGTTCAAATTTCAAATAATTTTAAATTTTTACAGTTACAAAAGTTTTTTGGTTCTTTTGAATTTCAGGAAAAAGTGAAGGATGTTGTAGAAAAGAGAAAGGCCCTTACTGAAGCTGGTACCGGGGGCTTGGTAGATTTTATAAATGATCCACTAGATGAAGTTTTTGGTTATGAAAGTAACAAAAGTTATTGTCGAGGATTTTCATCCACTGTTACCAAAAAGCAAACACTACAAGCAAAATTTGGTTCATCAATAAGCACTTCTTCAAGAGCCAAAGCAATTAAACCTCCAGCTGGTACTAAAGTCAGGATGGAGAAGATTCAAGAGGAGATAAGTCACCTGTCAAATGTGAACTTCAATCTGCAATTCATTTACGTCTTGTATTTTTATAGTTAGCATTGTAAACAAGAGATTCTAATTATTTTTAATTAACCTATTAAAAGGTTGGTCTTGGTTATAGGATGTTTTGAGTTTCATGGAAAACCAACGGACAAAGCCTGATATCCCTTCTCCAGTCGTTCAAACAAGTGTTGCTGCTAATACTATACCCAATAAAGGACAACCTCGAGTTTCTCTTGTTAACAAAAAAAAGAGACAGTCCTAAACGATTATGTCTTTACTAGCTTGGGTGGAGAAGTATGTCATGGGGTACAAGTTGAGTACGGCGAGAGGAAGGTATGCATTGAGGAAGTTGTTCATCTAAGATATCATATACCTGATGTTCCTCAAGGCATCAATAAATGTTGCACATTGAGTGATTATGTCTCTGGTGGATTTTTAATCTGACCTGAGAACCGGGTGGTCCTGCAGGAAGAGGATTAAGCAGTTGGTAACATTGTTTTTTGTGCATATTTTCTTACACACTTTTATAGATATATTGTTGCTTATATTTTGGGGAGTCCTTTTGATTATGTCACTCTCTAGCTAGCTAGAGTGTAACTCAGAAAAGTTCTTATCCTGGCCTACAAACCTATTGGTTCTGCAAAATGAAGATTAGGCAGTTTGGAAGTTAGCTTTTTGTGCAGCTTTCCATACAGACTTTTATATACATTCTGCTGCCTATATTTTGGGGAGTCCTTTTGATCCGTCACTGTCTAGCTAGATTATACCCTAGAAAAGTTCAGCTCAATTATCTGTCATTGAACAACTTTTTTTGGATATACACTTTTGCGAGTGAATTGGGTTGTACTCCTTTATGATTACATAATTTATATATAAATATATATGTAATTATTTTGTTCACTTGCTTTTTATTTGTCCACCCCCTTTTAACTCCGTCATTTAAAATGTCGGTCCCTTGCCCGGGTAAAGGAAGAGGGAAGAAGGCTACTCTTTATCCTTTTCTGATATTCTATATTGATTTGTTATATTTTTTCAGGAAATTTGGTGGACATGATTAGAATATAAAAGTTTATTATTTGTGTTTCACTCATCTATTCAATTCCCATGAGCATGGGCTACTGCAGGTCAAATTTTTAATCTCAGGTTTGTTTCCTATGTTACCTATTGTGATCTCTTCTCAACTGACATGCATTTGAATGATAATAAATTTTGTAAGTTTAGTTGATTCTTACTACCATTGTCTTTGTTTTTCGAGGTTTCATGGATGCGAACACATGAAGCTGGAGACTACCTATTATGGAGATAGTTGGCAAGTTATTAGAATCTCAGGTTTGTTGCATTACCTACTATGATCTCTTGAAATTCTTTCATGTACTTATTCAAGTAACACTAGCAAGACAGCGTTGGCCTTGCGAAGCTGTACAAGTGAGGGAGTGAACTTGTAACCAAGATCAAGTTTCTTGAATTAAGTTCATCCTTTCTCTTGTATAGTATTGTAGGACCTTGATAGAGAAATTTTTTTGTGGATGTACAGCAATACATTGACAGTGTTGGTCCTGCAAAGCTGCAAAAGTGGCACAAGCGAGAAGTAACACATTCCCCTCTCTAATTTTGTTGGTGAGTAAACTCTTACTACATATGTTCATTCCTTTTCATATAAACCATGTATGTAAATTGTCAGTGACAATCAAATATAAAATTTTGATATTTAGGTTGTCAATGTTCAAATTATTGTGACTGAATGGCTTTTGGATGAGATCCAGAATGAATAAATGTTGTTATTCAACAATGAGAATGTATGAATTCCATAATGAACATGTGAATGAATTGCCTAAATTACTGAATGAATCTTTGTCTCTCGTACGAAAGTTGTTCCTAATTTGATTTTATGTTTCATTATTTGCAGAAATATCACATCTGAGCCAAGATACGACGTGAATCAACATAACCACAACTTCTTTTAGAGAGGTATATATCTTACTAAAATTCAATACTTTCCATATGCCATGATATTGATTGTTACTTTTGCTTGTAGTAAAATTGTGAGTTTGTTCTTACTACCATCCTTGTTGTTTGTCAGGATACTGGAATTGATAGAAATAGCTGATGCCAAGAGGTGGTCAAGGATATTCTGATGTCAATGGACGACTTCTTTTGGCGGATGATCAACTTTTTATGGGCCAAGGTATAATGCAGAACAACACTTGCTTATATTAGAAATTGTTGAAACACATAACCTTGTTATTTGCTTATAACATAGGGAACCATGTATGTTTTTTATCTTAAGCAGTTCTTTCAATGTAAAAACTATACTCATATATACTTAGGTATGTGAATGAATGATGGAATAAACCTTGGTTCAATTGGTTGTTGTATGGATTCCAAAATTAATAAATGGATGAATTACTTGTGTTGCTAGAATGAAAATGTATGTATTGCAAAATGAGAATGTATGAATTTCATAATGAGAATGAATTATGGGTTTTAGATGCAGCATTGCAGGTTCAGAAATGAAATACAATGCAATGCAGGTTCAGAAATGAATTGCACTGCAGATTCAGGAATGAATTGCGTTGCAAGGTCTTAATATGGGAGCTTAGTTGTAACACATAACAAATAACTTTATTTTTTTAAAAACACTGTATTTTTTTTATCAACATTGAATAAATGTTATAAATTTTTTTAGTAATTATCGACACCTGGAAAATATCTTACTGTTACAATCAATCCTCAACGGTTTAAGGCATTACATCACATGCTACACCTGATTGACACGTGGGAAACTACAACCGTTATATGTCAGTTGTTGCGAATTATATTTTTATGATAGTTGTTACAGCCAAACTGTTACAATCAACTAAACAACGTCTGTTAGTCGTTCGTACAACAGTTAAAAAGAAGGACAGCTGGCAGAATGTCAATAGTTACACACAAAGTCGTCGTTACATTAACTATTACGCTGAACTGTTACAATCAACTAAACAATACCTATTAATCGTTGATAAAGCGTTTACAAAGGACAACTGGCATGATTTCAAACGTTACAGACAATATTGTTGTTACATTAACTGTTACACCGAACTGTCACGATATGAGGGAGTAACGGTTATCCGCTACAACAACATGTCAGTAGATTAATTTTATGCTGACTTGATAATCGTTGGAGTATTTTCTCCAATGGATGCAACCGTTAATAAATTAATTTTTATTGTAACGTTTTTTACTGTTGAGAAATTATTGTAACACTAAATATAATGGTACTTTTCCAATGGTTTTTCAGTGCTATAATATATATTGTAACATTAATACCATGTTACAAATCCCTGATTTCTTGTAGTGTCAGCAAGACCAAGAAAGGGTTAGTCACAACTTATGAATCATATAACAATAATCGAAATAGTTGTGGATCCTTAAAGTCAATCATATTTGACTTACATAGTTGACCAAATTGAAGTATATAAGAGTGGTGGTCATTCTTAGAAAAATGCGTCGATTCTAATTTCCTAAAATAATCGGGTTTAGTTCCAAAATTTAAGAACTGACACATTTAAGTTGAAACATTCCCGCATTTGGTAAATAAAATATTGATGGGACAATAAAGTCAATTATGGTATCATGGTCCGGGTAAACCACATCAACAGGATGATGTGTTCCTAACACCTGAATTTCTTTTTGTACATTATTATCCGGCTCTAAAAATAGTTCATGAAGATAATCTATTAATATGGTAGAGGCACATACATCAAGTCCCAATTCAAGGACTTTCATAAGAGTCAAAGGTAAATCACAGGGGAAATAATACTCACCCCCAAACCTAGAGTAGCTTGTGTCCTTAGATAAACTAGTCACAATTTCCTTAATTTTTAAATTATCAGATTTAGAAAAATGGCCAATTAGGTGGGTTACCTTTACTCACATTTAAATTCCATACAAGTCTATCGTATCTTCGTCAGAGACTATGGTATTTGAATCATTGGACTCTAAAACATTAGTCTCGGGATAAACTCATTCCTCTAAACCATCATCGTCTTTATAATAACAAGGAAATATCTCACCTATATAACAATGGTATCTCTAGTTAAATCTTTTCCTCTTGAATAGGTAAATAATCATCAAAATTATTAGGATTTGAACTAAAAACAACACTATCAGCATGAGGCTCAATTGGTGTAAAATTTTCCTGATCATTATGACTACGGATTTCAAATTCTTCACCACTACTATCCACATCATCATAATAATATGAAGATGGTTGACCCTTATTTAAACAAGTAGTGCTTTCAATTTTAACCTCACCCTCTAGATTAGATAAATATGTATCAATATTATTAAGGGTAAAATTAGAAATATTATTTTGAAAATTAAGTTCATTTTGAGCAATACTAGCAGCTCCGTTATTCGTCTTCAATTTTATTTAATTGTGTATTAAGTTCAATGAGGCAGTACTTATAGATGCAAGTCTTCCTTCCCTTTCTAAGTCACACCTACGTGACTCTGCATAAAATTCTTCCATTAACATGTCTCCCCTATGTGAATTTTCAGTCAAGTGCTTGAGTGAAACTTCTAAAGAGTGACTTCGATCATAAGAAGTATTATGTTGCAAAGAAACATACGAAGACTTAAGAATTTGTGAAGTTTCCATAAAACGCCTGAGGGCATCTTCTAAAGATGGAGAACAAACATTTTTCTCAGTATAATATTATTTACACTACAAGAAAAACAGGTTTAAGCGTCTAAAATCTTAGCAAGAGCTCGGAAATTTAGTCGCTTAAATAGTTTAAGCGTCTAAAATTGCAACTCGCAAAAATTTTGGCGGCAATAAACATGTGTCCACTATTATTTAGCAACGAAAAAAATACACTTAATCGCTAGATCCTTTGTTCAAGTAATTTATAGCAACTAAAATAATGAACATGTAGCTATTCACTTTGAGGCACCGACTCGTAGCAACAACAAAATAAATTGGTTGCTCAAACCTCTCTCAGCAACTAAGTTTGAGCCACAACCAAATATGTTTAATTGCTATATCTGTTTTTCAAGTAACTTATAGCAGCTAAATGTTGATCAGGTAGCTATTCACTTTGAGGCACCGACTCGTAGCAACAACAAAATAAATTGGTTGCTCAAACCTCTCTCAGCAACTAAGTTTGAGCCACAACCAAATACATTTAATTGCTAGATCTGTTTTTCAAGTAACTTATAGCAGCTAAAAGTTGATCATGTAGCTACTCACTTTGAGGCACCGACTCGTAGCAATAACAAAATAAATTGGTTGCTCAAACCTCTCTCAGCAACTAAGTTTGAGCCACGACCAAATATATTTAATTGCTAGATCCGTTTTTCAAGTAACTTATAGCATCTAAAAAAGTGATCATGTAGTTATTCACTTTGAGGCACAGACTCGTAGCAAGAAAATGAATTGGTTGCTCAAACCTCTCTCAGCAACTAAGTTTAAGCCACCACCACATGTTAAAAAATGAATTACTTGAGGGAGAAAGATAGACCATGTGATCAAAATCCATCAATGCTTTATATCTAGTTCTATCTAGTCATACGGATTGTGATCCGTGTGACTCATTGGAAAAAAATCGTATCTGTCCATTTTAGTACGATTATACTTAGTTATAACACCCTTTTTTGATTATTTTTTAATTATTTTTTTATCTAAATATTATATATATTTTAATATTGTATATTTTAAATCTAAATATTATATACATTTTAGTAAAATATTCGTATATTTTAATATCGAGGAATATGTATTTATGGAAGAAAATAAAATTAATAACCTGAGAAAAAATCCAAAGACTAATGATTTCCCAAATCTATATTTATATCCATTGGATCAGATATTTTTGGCTTTCTATTGGCCAGACAAACAATTTAAGGATCATTGTGTGTGTATGTTTTAGACTTAAAAAACGAAAATAATGTTTGTGTTTAAATTACTCCATTTTTGGTCAAATTGATGAATAATGAATAAAATTTGGTGAGATTGAAGAATATTCAATAAAATTGTTTACTATTAGACTTAAGTGTACAATTTAGGGTCCTTTCTAACAGTTATTTGATACTAAAAAAGGTTTCATTAACCTCCATAATTATCGGGATTAAGGATCCTATTTGAAAATTCTGGAGAAACATCATTTAATAAAAGAAAATTCTTTCCCTTCTTTCCCTTCTTTCCCACACCGAAAATAAGCGTAGTTGGAAGTAGTTGTGAGTCTTGTTACATGTGGTGGTAGGACAATGGAGTGAAAGCCACACCGAAAATAAGCGTATGGTATGCATGATATGAAGTTTGTGAGAATTACTTTCAATAGCAAATGTTTGGATGCACAAATTGAAAAAAAAATTAACATGAGTCGTTTAAATTAACTATAATTTGGTTATATCTTTTTTTTGTTTTGGTGTGTTTATCATTTCTATTTTATCTTTTAATAGCAATTTATCTACAAATTTGCCTTAACAAGTAGATATTCGTTATAAAAAAATACAAAAGTTTTGATCCTATCTTCTGTACTCAGTCCGACTTATCTCAGTTATCACTTATCAAACCAAATAAAACCAAACAAGCAACTTGAAGGTGAATCAAAAATAAAATTGATTGAGCACATAAAACGTGACTAGAGATGTTCATGGCCGGTTTCGGTTCGGTTTCTAGCCAAACCAAAACTGACAATACAAAAAAAAATACAAAAATAATTAGTGTTAACTACTTATGCTTAAAAAACAAGCAGGCCTGGAAGATCCTGCAACATCAACAAAGTGAAAATTTAAACCATTGATCATTAGATTCATTATTGTTCCATCTTCACGATTACAAAGTACAAATTTAAAGTTAAAGTAGCTAAATAACATACAATAGTACAATTAGAGTTAAAGTAAAAAGGAAATGCGGGTAGCTCCAAATGACTGGCTCAAGCTCCCTTGAATCTACTTCAGAAAGTGCAGGTAATACATAAATAATAACTAGCTCCATCTCCAGCTCCACTTCAGACCACATAACATACAGAAATAAACAATCTTACAAAATAAGCAAGTTCCTTAATGAAGCTAATCTTACAGTTGATATACAAGGATGTTCAGATGGCAACATGACCTTTACAATGAATATAAAGACTATTGAGTTCAGAACTCTTCATCCTGATACAGGTATAGACTAATCATGCTAATTTACGGATTACTAATACGGAATTCGACAAAATAGTGCAATCCAGCATACAAACAACATCATTTAACACCAACAGTACACAAACATGATTATATATAAAATGTACATGAAGCATAAGACCATACTGCCAACTTAAACCCTTGAAAAACAAAATGAAGCATTATGTGATCCTCTCTTATGACTCAAAACCTTATAACACAAACATTCAAACATAGTCATGCTAATTTGCGGATTGTTAATACCGAATTTGACAAAATATTAGACATATGAAGCACAAGCTTTTTAGTTTTACTTCAAGAGGGCAATCCAAGATTCCAACATACAAACATCATCACTAACACCAACAGCAAGTCTTAATTGCTTATTGGAGTATTATTGCTAAAAAATTTGCTTGGGAGACCTTTGAATGTTTTTGGATCGAGATGATAAAGAGATGAAGATCCAGTAGTCCCAAATAGGACTTTTCTATCTGTTGCCAGTCCCCATCCATTCTTCATTCCATGTGTAAACTTTCTAATCTAAATTAAGAAAATGAAATGAGTCTGTTAACATTATACCGTAACATAATGTTCTAATAAACATCAGCAATAGTACAAACAAAAGAGAAGCACAAATCTTGCTGAGATTATGTCGATCATATATGAAACCAGCTGGTTCCAACCAAATTACTTGGATTAACCTACAAAAACAGTGTGAAGTTCAACAAAATTACAACCATTACATTCAAGGTTGGGCAAGGTAATGTACCACTAAATAGGTAAGGTAAAATAAGTAAACAAAACCTATACTTTTAGCTCTAAATCATTCCCAGTACCAACAAATTTAGTGTAAAAATAACTGTAACTAATAAGTACTCCTCACGTACCTACCGTCAAGTAAAGAACTGAAAGATGTACAATCACCTCTGGTAACACCAAACTGCAATGAGCCATCAGTGTTGATAAGAATAAGTGTGGATAAGTTGCGGGTTATCTATTAAAGTTATTCATGGATGCAAACATAATAGCTAAGCGTCCAATAATCGTTATTGCAGGTACAGGCAGTAGGCATGGTATATTTCCAATGAAGCAACTTCCAACTGTCTGGTACACAGTAACACCAATACAGCAGAACACTGCCCAAATGTTATTCAGGAATCAGAGAACAAAAACTGATAGCTGCTTAGACAATAATTAACAGGGGAACAACACATTCCATACCTTTTGAGGACATAAAATATTCACACTTTCCACAACATCCAGATTACAGATGGCAACATCATATCCTATTTCATCACACCTGGTTCAAATTACAGTTGCACGTACAGGACATTAGTTAAGGTACAAAAAATAGAGTTACTACTGAAAATGCAATACTTATATTGTTGTACAACAGAAGATTATAGTTATTTTCCGCTGGCATCGGTAAGCCAAAGCCCCCCATAACACAACATTTAAACTTCTTCCAAGCAATAAGCAGATCCTAAAACAAAACAAAAAAATTGAAGCCATAAATTGATTTGTAGCCATAATAGGGGTAATGCACAATCGAGGGTTTGTAGCTGTTATGGAATTGTGGCACACAGCTACAGGGGTCATACACAATGGGAGTTTCAAATCATAGCAAAAGAGAACATCCAAATAAGTAGGAGAGTTTCAAATCATAGCAAAATAGAACAACTCTCTTGTAGGTACATATGAAGCAGCTCCAACTGGGACAAAAATGTAATAAAGCATATCTACATCTTCAATAGGATACCAATCACATGCGTTAATATAAGAAAAAAACATAAAGGAGCAAGATAAACCATTCATTTCTACTACATTTCTTACAAGATTTAGATAGAAAAGAAATAGACATTTTACACGAATGCAAACAGATACACTCATAAAAAGATACCTGCTTAAGAATAATGACCAAGCTCCTAATTTCATTTAGCATGAGTGGCTTCTCCTGCTCATAAAATTCATCATTACCGACTAACAGGAGCATATGCCTGAAAAAACACCAAAAATAGGAAAAATTGTTGATCAAATTCATCATTACTTTGGTGCAGGTGAATAAGTGATGGTGCAGGGGAGGATTTTGATGGGTTAATAACTGGTGATGTGATGCTGAAAAGGATGAATTTGGTGGTGCAGATACTGGAGAAGGAGATGAAGTTGGAGTTTTGACCGAAAGAACAACAAAAGTCAGGTTTAAGCCTTTGGGCACAAATACCATTTCTGAGCAACAACAAAATCAAAACCGTAATTTCTTAGGAAAAATAAACCCCAAATTGAACACAATTATCTCTATCATCGACATAAAAATTGAAAGAAAAAAAAACTTAAACCCTAACTCTAACTTTGGTACAGGAACACCCAAAATTTCACAGCAAAGTATTTGTACAAAACGCACAGAGATATGCAGAAAACAGAAAAAAAAAAAAAAAAAGATTTCGGAGATTTGTAAAAATGGTAATCCGTATGAGTTTCTGTGTTTGCATTTATATCCGTTCGATTAACGATCTGAATTTCTATTGGTCGGATAAACACCATATATATCATTCATATCTGTTCGATTAAAATTTAAGAACCAAGGATAAAATAGTCATTTTACAAATCAATAGTATAGTAGTTGTTTTTATCAACTTTCAGATTATGGGTAAAACAGTTATTTTACCAAAAAATTGGCAAAAGGTAAAATGGTTATTTCAAGGTTTGCCTCAGGACTTATGACGTAGACCGACGTATGAGGAGATTTTGATTCAATCCGACGTATGTGATATCTTTGGAGTTTCGGTGAAGATTCTGACTTATTATGAAGCATAATATGACAATAAGTGATACATTTAGAGATCTGGTGGGGATTCCTCGTATTGATGGGATATACTTATCAATTTTTATAACATAACAATTAAGAAAGATATCTTCCAATTCAAAGGCTTTGCTCCAGACATTGTTTGGTATATATTTTGGTCAATCAGATATATAAAATAAAGTAGATTTTATGGTCCATTGCTAGATTTAGGGTTTCAGTATAGATATTCCGACTCTCGGATTCCATCGGTTTCTCACGATATCCATTATTTTGACCAAGTGCCTATCAATCTTTGTCAATTTCGGTCGGCCTCACTCAATTTCTCTCGGATTCCATCGATTTCATTGCTAGATTTAGAGTTCTGGTATAGATATTCAGACTTATCAGATCGAACAAGTCATAATCCCCACCGGATCTCTAAATATATCAGTTATTGTCATATTATGCTTCATAATAAGTCAAAATCTTTACTGAAACTCCAAAGATACCACTTCTTATCATATTTTGACTAATGACTAATAGAAATGATAACCATTGAGTCATAGTAGTCAATATGTTAGTCATAAACATACTAATGATATAATTTAACAAGAGTAGTGCATAAGTATTGTTTCGATCTCATTTAGTTTTATCATTTGTGTATTAACATGTTTAGATTTTGGGTAAATCGTCTCTATTGCTTTGAGGGGCCCGCGAAGAACCCAAATTGGGCCAATTAAAGTTCAATTGTAACGAAATTAGAGGAATTTATGTTCAATTTAAATGTAGGATTAAGAAAATACACCAAAAATGAACTAATATGAGTGAAAGTGGGGAAATGGACTCTTGACAAAGTCGATAGATAACCGTAGAAATCGATGGAATCCGAAAGAAATTGAGTAGCCGGATAAACCGATGGACTCCGAGAGAATTGAGTGAGGTCAACCAATATTGGATAAGATTGACGGATAGCAAACGAAATTAAGTGAAGATGATGGAAATTCGGTTTGAATTGATAGGTAACCATATAAACCCATGAAACGTAGGTTCTTAATCCTACATTTTCATGATATGTATGACTATCCTTATCCACCGTCCACAACTTCTTTTCAAAACCCTAAAAAAATAAATTTCCTTCATTTTCTTTCTCGGTTCATCCCACTAATCCTGCGCCGCTACCCAAACCCTAAATCACAAATGAAAGACAAGAAATAATAAAACATCTCTATCACTTAACTAATGAATGGGAATGTTATTCCTTCATGGTTTGGAATCATATTATTTTAGGTTTTTATTTTTGCATCGAGATCTTAGTTGAATAAGCTACACTTAGTTATGCAAACCATCAATAATCAGTCGTACTAACTACAATCTAATAATATTGAGTATGATCTAGTAATTTTAATAAAATTAAATAAATTTAGATTTAATTAAATTGAATTCTTAGATAATAAATTAAAATAAATGTGATCTAGTGATATTAAGATTAAATTTATGGATAGTTAATCTAAGAATAATTTTATAATGTTGAATGAAGATCAAAAATCTACCGTCCATCTTGCAAGGTGAACTCAATGATCCTCACACTTACCTTAATCCGTATGAGAAGCCCTAAATAAATATCTACCGTCCAAAATTTTCTCCATCAATATGATTTAACCTTAAACCAATATCTACCGCACGAGGTTAATAGCATGCTCTTATTTGATAAAGCTAGGTATTAATCGGTGATTTTGCTTAGATTTTTTGTAAGTTCATTACTTCAGATGGTTTAGCAAATAACAGTAAGATTATTATTGTTTGATAAATATGGATTTTATTATGTTATTAGATTAAGTTCTTATGCTAGAACTATTAAGTCTTTCCCCCGATTGTTGAATCTGTAGCTATGTTCAACACTTCCAGTTAAATTATGATTATTAGCCCGAGTGCTAAATGTTAATGTTGTTTTTCTTTTCTAATCTTTCTATCATAAACTCTGATTTCTTACAGGGGTTTGTTTGTTTTTCTAATAATTTTTCGTCTTCATCAACCCTACGGTTTCCTTTCTTCTTTTGCTAAAGTCATCTTCATCTAACTATACTTGTAGTGCTACTACTGTGTACTACATATATGTGTAGATCAGATATATTTCAGCATTCATAATCGATGTTTAGTTAGATCTGTACAAGAAATTTATGTTTTCTTGATATATACAGTGAATCCATACGAAAATTATTAGTGAACTTATTGATGTCGTAGTCTTCTGTCTAATTGGAATTCAGCTTTACTTCAAACATTTCCTTTTGCGGCAATATTTGGTACTTCTGGCCCTGTACTAACACCTGAAAAGCTCCCTTCATTTTTGCAAATACCTCTTCCCTAAGCTCGTAAAGGGAAGCCTAAACTTTGTCAATTCAGAACATCCCCTATAAGTAATACTGTTTATATAATTACCTATTCCTGAGGCATTTATGTTGTTCACTTTACATCTTATTATGCAATGGAAAGTCAAAATCGCTTTTAGGCATCATGTTTCTTTCATAGCTAAACCGTTATTACTTCACCTATCGATTTTTCGCAATTGTTATGTTGCGTAGTATGGCTACTTCAATCTCTTGGGGAGTTAGGATAGAAATGTAGTTGTTATTTTTTTTTATAACTGTATGTGCCAGTTCTTATAAAACCAAGTTATTATCAGGATGAAGCAACACTCATTTGGTACTCACGTGGAGAAGAACGAAATTTGAAGTTATCTTCCGTCTCACGGATTATTGCTGGGCAGAGAACTGTGAGGTATTCTCTTGATTTTTTACAGTACCACATTTGGCTTGCTTATGTCAACACTCTTTATCTGACTTTACTAGTCCATATTTTTGACAAGACCAGACACATTTTATTTTTTATACCTCTTCTGACTAATGTAGGCATTTATATACTTATGTTTCTTTGATGATACCTACAGGCTGTGTTTAGAAGGTACCTGCGCCCTGAAAAGGAATATTTATCGTTTTCTCGTATCTATAAAAACGGTGAAAGATCTCTTGATCTGGTTAGTAAACTGAATTAGGCTATGTTATTTTGTCAATACTGCATTATTCAAATAAAACTGCTCCTCTATATTCAATATCTTACTCTGACATCCAGTTATTCTTACTCCATAGATATGCAAGGACAAAGCTGAAGCATAGGTGTGGTTTGTGGGTCTAAAGGAAGTGATATCCACAGGCCAGCAAAGTAGGATGTTAGTTCTCATTCCAAATATCTTATTTTTCATGTAGAGAGCTCATTTGGTTACTGATTGATTGAGATACATCTGCTTCAATAATTTAATCCATTTCTTTGTGTGCAAACTTTCAGTTTCAAGAAGGTGGCCTTTTATTTGGTGCAGCATTAGAAGTTTCTTCAACTCTTCCCCGTGAAAATCTTTTGAATTTGATATGCTCAGATGTTGGGTTGGTCAGATCGCGCAAATATGCAAAGACCAAGTAATATAGATGGTGGTTTCCGGATTAGTGTTTCAAATGCAGCTCCTAGCTATTCAAGTCAAGGTAGTGGACAAGTATAGAATCTTTAGGGGATGTATATCTTTGTGGAGAAGTTTATTGTGATGGGAGTTTGAACGAGGGGTCTCTGACCAAGTATTGTAAATCTTTAGTATATTTGTAATTATCTAATTTTAATTAGAAGTTATCATTTTAATCATATAATCTTAATTAGTGCTAACTTTTTTAATTACAATTACATTTTTTGATTATCTAAATTAAACGAGCAAAAAATTTGGTACCTTAAAAACTTAAGCAACCAACTTTAGGCCAATTAAAATCGGAATTCCAAAATAATTTGATAGCTTAAAATTTTAAGCAGCCAACTTGAGTAAAAACTTCGCTAGTTTAAAAGCTTAAGCAATCGACTGTAGATCAATTAAAATCAGAAATCACTTTTAGCAAGCAAAATTATTTGGTTGCTTAAAACCTTAATCAAGCAACATAGGTTAAGTTGTTCCATGTATCTTCCAACTAATCAGAAATTAGCAATTATTTTTAGCGAGCAAAAGTTTAAAAGCTTAAAACTTTAAGCAATCAACTTGAGTAAAAACTTTGCTACCTCAAAAGCTTGAGCAACCAACTTCAGCCCAATAAAAATTAGAAATCGCTTTTAGCGAGCAAAAGAATTTGATCGCTTAAACCTTAACCAAGAAAATTTAGGTCGAGTTGCTCCATGTATCTATCAACTAAGTATTTCACTTGCTTTAGAATGATTGGTATATCTGAAGCAATTGATATTTTACTTGCTATATTGGTTGGTCTAGATGTTAAGCGATCACAATTTTACTTGCTCCATGTTAGTTGGTCTAAATATTAAGCAATGATAAAAGTACTCGCTTTAGGTTAGTTGGTTTGTTACTAGAGCGATTGCATGGTCGCTCAAGGCTTTGACATACATGGCTTTGGGCAACCAACGGAGCGAGTGCCGTTTTTAGTCGCTATAATGGTTATAGCGACTTAAAAGGGGCTTTAAGCGACTTAAAACGAGTAGTCGCTTAAACCTATATTTTTGTAGTGTTATTTGCCCGTTCGTACGACTGGTGAGCATGTGAATAGTAATTGGGATCACTATGGTATGAACCATAACCTTCAGAAGGCTAGTAGTGATACCAAGTACTATGTACACTATATTCATACTACGGATAATGTTCATTTTGAGATTCAGGTCGATATTCATTGTACTGCTCCTTATAATACCAGTTCGAATTTTTTTATTATTTGTGCACGTGCAAATGCAGGTTTGACTAAAATAGGGAAGCTCAGGATACCTTAGTAAAATATACCTATAGTCAAAGACTGGTCAAAAAAAAAGAGGCTAAGGCTTGTGGAATTTTGGCTGGTAACTCTCATAAGGCCCAAGGCATGGGTTCATCTTACTTTTCCATGAGTTTTTTCCTAAAATCGTTAGTTTGACGAATGCGAAGTATGGTGCAAAGTATGTGCATCTTTTTATAAAGGAAAAAAATAAATAATAAATAATATCTAACTAAATATAAAGGAAAATCCTAATCTTATTATTTATAAATAAAATAAAATTTAAAGTGTAAAAAAACATATTACCTAATATAATTATTTACAAAAATAAATGTATAAAAATAAAATCTTGGATACTTACTTTTTGGGTGCGTAAAATTTATCTCCACCTTAAATGCCAAAGTAAACTTGTGTACTAAAAATAGAAACATACTCAAAGCATAAAATCTAGAATAAAATACAACCTAATAATAAAATAAAATGTAAACTAACCTAATATTTATAAAATTTAATTAAAAATAAAAATAACGACTTTGTAGTCCCCGGCAGCAGCGCTAAAGACTTCATGAGATTTTAATCTAATTGTAAATGCTGCAAGTGTATGATTGTCGATTTGACAGTATATAAATACGGTTACTCCACGGAGACTAAATTAATTGTTACCTTTAATTTTATAGTTAAATGAAATGGTAAAAAGATAAGAAAAAATTTAAGAAAAGATAAATTAAAACTCCTAAACAAATAGGATGAGTAAATGGAGAAATTTTATAGTTAAACTCCTAACTATGAATTACAAACAGAAATGAAAAATAAAAGAACTAAATAAAAATCCTAAACTACTACTGTTATATGCTCTCGGAAGGCGGACCTCTCCCCTATGCCTTCCTAACTTCTTCTTATATAGGTTAGATCAACTCCAGTGGGGTGGGTATATTTGTTAATTTTCCAATTATCCACCCACAGTGGGATGGGTAAATCCCTTAAATGGCTTGGAAAATTGGTATTTGGGAGGATTTTTCCATCGCGTCTCAAGTTGAATCGAGTGAATCAAATTGAGCCTCTCATCCCAGGCTAGGCCGAGCGGCTCAAGTTGATTCGAAAACGGTCGAATCTCAACGGCTCTCATCCAAAAAAATTCAACTCTAAAATCACACCTTCTCCAATCAAAAGTTCTTCTATTTTCACTTCAATCTTAATCTTAATCTCAAACTCTTGATCTCAACTTATGGATCTTGTAGTGGAAAATTAAGAAGCACAAATGATAGGGGAACTATGGCTCCAACAAGCTCAGGGAATTATGCTAGATATTTATCAAGTGGATGAATGTTCAAACGATGAGAGAAGGATGACCAGCCATATGATATAATTATACTCAGAGCAAATACCACGAGATCCAGAACCAAGAGCCGTATTGACAAAAAGATGGACGTGGAGATATCGAGAGGAAGGATATCAACAAATGATGCGTGATTATTTTATTAATAGAAGTGTGTACTCTAATAAAGATTTTCAACGTCCCTTTTGCATGCCACAACACTTGGTCATGCGGGTTATTGGAGAGCTTTGTCGGGTAAACCCTATATTCAACTATCAATTTGATGCACTAAACATACGAGGACATAGTCCTGAACAAAATATCACTGCAGTCGTAAGGATTATAGGTTATGGTGTGCCGGCGGATGCCTGTGATGAATATTGCCATATGGCAAAAAAAACAGCGTACGAAAATCTCAAAATGTTTTGCGAAACTGTAGTCAACTATTTTGGTCCACGTTTTTTACGACAACCAGCGCAAGATGATGTCGAGCGACTACTAGCTGAAAAAACCAAATGTTAGGTAGCCTTTATTGCATGCATTGGGTGTGGCATGGATGTCCTTATGCATGGCAGGGTCACTATAAGGGCCACTACACCAAACCAACTGTTGTTTTGGAAGCGCCAGCCTCTTATGATTGCTGGATATGGCATTCTTTTTATGACTATTGGGTTCAAATAACGACATCAATGTTTTGCATTAATCGCCTCTGTTTAAAGAGCTGAAGTATGGAACTGCTTCATCTTCAAATTTCACCGTCAACGGTAATAGCAGTCAGAGTGGGTATTTTTTGGCAGATGGAATTTATCCACGGTGGTCAACTTTAATTCAAGCTTACTATCAGGTATCCCAAGGTGAGCGTGCAAAACAACATTTTAGCCCAAGGTTGAGGTTTTTTCTGGTGAAGAATAAGTAGACGGAGACCCTTGAGAAACGTTTTTTATCTCATAAGGGGATTGCATTGGTACTTGATATTCATTCAACAGTTCGAGGTTAAATCGGTTCATGACTTTGAGGATATGAAAACATTCTTCGTATTTGAAACTCGAACCTTGTTTGAGTTTCCATGCCTCTCGAGTTTTTCGTATTATATCTTCTTCAGTATCACCGCTTCCTTTTTGGCGATTCACTTGCATCATTATACCTACCCAAGCGCTCATGTCTTTGCTGATTACACGAAAAACGACCTGACAACCCGGACAAGTCACGTTTAATAGGATTCCCAGTTGCCTCGTAAATTGATGAAATTTTTTGTTCCAAAGCATTGCATGTTGTTGACTAACACCATTGATAGCATCAAGCATAGATGATACATATCCTCTGCAGATAGCTTTATCTTCTATAAGATTAAACCTTGAACCTTGAGCCTTTGTTGAACCCTTTCCTGGTTCAGTATTTTGTGTTTGTGATGAGATGGACATTATATTTTCTGATTTTTTTAGCAGAAGTTGAAAATCAAGAGTTTGAGATGGAAAGATTAAGATTTAAGTGAAAATAGAAGAATTTTGATTGGAGAATGTGTGATTTTGGAGTTGAAATTAGTTGTATTTATAGGGAGAGAAGTGAGAGTCGTCGGATTCGACCGTTATCAAGGAAACGTGAACTGCTCGGACTAGGTTGAGCTGAGGCTTGGTGCAAGTTCAGGTTGGCTCGATCGATTCAGATTGACTCGTTAGCCTTTTCCCCACTACCCAAAATTCAGTTTACCTATCTAGCTGGTTTCTCATATTAATAAATTTACCAATACCCACTGAAATTACTCTTAGAACATATACCATGCTCTCCTTCCTTATATCCTCTTCCCAAAATAATAACCTTCAAATATCACATGTTAGGAAAAAGTGGTCAACTCCGTTAATACATTTTCCTTTAATTGATGAATACTTGTGTAGCATTATGATTCAAATAAGGAAGTTCATTACTGCCCCATTAGTTTCTTTGTCACCAATTAGGTAACTCATGTGTGACAATTAATTTCAGAATCCATCAAATGTAATAAACAATTTTCTTTACGGATTTAAAAAGTATGATGTTATCTCTTCAACAATTTCCTGTGAATAGCTGATCCATTTTGACTCCGAAGGACGGCATTTCACTTTGGGAAATTTGTTGAATGGTCCAAAAACCCATATACTAGTTATCCTATAGTCCAGAGGGAAAAAGCTTTTAACCGGAGGTCCAAAAACCTTTTGAAAACTGAAAATTACTTCCCTGCCCATCCCATTCACGTGTGAAACCAATTCAACCCCGTCCTCCACGTCCTTCAATCTTTTCGTGTGAATAAAAACATTTTTTCCTAAAATCTCTTCGTTCTTCCTGTCTTCATGCTCATTTTGTCTTCCTATTTAACCACTAATTCCTTGAACCTATACCTTTCATTCTCTTTTACCTCATAATATTCAAGTGATCTTCAAAATCAATCATCAACAAAAATAAAAATAATCAACGAGAAAACCCTAGATTCGATAGAATCATTAAAAATCCATTGAAACCATCATAGAATTAGCTAAAAATCAGATCTAAACGAAAAAATTGTGAAAACAAGGAGAGAAGAAGAAGAAGAATCGCACAAGTAGAAGTAACAGAAGAACATAATAGTACTTTCTCTAGATTTACATAGTTGTTCTGATTGAGATTCGTTTTGAATCTGATTTTATGATTCCTTTTCCTGTTACTCTTTCACCAACAACAAAAAGAAAGAAAAACGTTGTTACTCCTTTACCAACAACAACAAATGAAGAGAAAACGTTGTTACTCCTTCATTAACAAAAGGGAAGAAAGCAATTTTACCAAAAAAGTACAGATCTAAAATCACTTCTAATTGCACTTCTAAAAGAAACAGTACATATCAGTATGTACTGTTGGACAATTAGATTAATGTTTTGTATATGATATAACAGTACATATTGACATATATTGTGCAAAACCCTCTTTTATGCTTGACTAAGCATTAGTACATATCAATATGTACTGTTTGATAGTTAGATTATTGTTGTATGTATAATCTAATATTATATATTGACATGTACTGTGTACAACCCTCTTTTATGCGTGAATAAGCATCAGTATATAATTATATGTACTATGTAAAAACCTCGTGAATAAAAACCTCTTGAATAATTGAAAGTATCTATCAAGCTTGAATAAAAAGAACATATATAAACCAGTACATATTGACATGTACTATTATGGAACAGTACATATTGACATATACTATGTGAAGAACATCTTTTATGCTTGAATAAGAATCAGTACATAATGATCTCTATTGTTGGTACTTTGTCTTACTTAGCTATTAGGTACATATCAATATGTACTAACATGCAAAGCGGAAAAATATGTCAAAACAATATGTTTTGATAATACATATTGATGTGTATTGATGGAAAAACTGACTTCTAATAGTTCATATCCACCAGTACATATCAACATGCGCAATTGGATAGATTTCTAATGCTTCTTACATGTATATCAATATGTATTTTTGGTTTTTGATGCTTGTTCTGATGCTTGTTGATTATGCGGGCATATTGAACTGTATTTGGTTGTATTGAATGTTTGTTTCTGATGCTTGTTGATTACAGGAAGATGAAGTTACCCCCAGTCAAATGTCAAGCGACGTGCTACTGTCCAGTCAAACGACATGCTACTGGCCAGTCACACGTTAAGCGACATGCCACCGGGCACCAGAGATGATGCCAAAAGCGAAAGCAAAGAATATAACAAATAAAAAAGAATTTATCGTGAAGAGAGTACGAGAATTTATCAAGCCAGTGACTCATGCCAACCCAATAAAAAAGAAAGATCCCTCTTTCGATAATGGTAGTAGGTTTTCTCCATCCTACAAAGAAAAGAAGAAGTTGAAGAAGTCGAAAGTTGATGAATAAGATATGGATATGTAAATTACTTTATGTTGACAGAATATTTGGATTTGGCATTACATTTTAGTTATTGTACTTTCTTTTTAGTTGTTGAACTGATAAAGAATTATTTCCTTGAATCATGATGTTATTATGTTTATATATTTTGATGATTCTTACTAGAATTTTCATGTTTGTGTTCAGTTTTTTTTAGTTTTATAGAAAGGCAGTACTTATTTGATAGTACATATTAATATGTACTAGGCAATACATATGTACCACAACCACATATTGTACTCATAATACTATTGATATGTACTAGACCGTGCATATGTACAACACCAACTGATTCATATTCTGATGGTACATATTGATATGAAATGGGACATCTTGAATTCTTATTTTGATTCTTACAATAGTACCATGAAACAATGTATTGTTGATAAAAATAACTAATAACGAGGGGGTGGCAGAACAATATCTTGTTTTGTGATGAATATTTATATTGGTCGAAGGTAGCAGCTTTACAAACCAGTTTACACAAAATACTCTCATGAGTAATGCTACACTCTCACAACCATGTTTACACAAAATTTTAAAATCAAAATAGAAAATCGCAGTATGTATACACATGTACTGAAGAAAATAAGAATCGAAAGCCTAGTAGATACTGATATGTACTGGTAAAAACCTAGTAGATGTTGTTATGTACTTAGTGAAAACCTAGTAGATATTACAGTATATATACACATGTACTCAAAAGCCATTCCACATTATACGACATAGAAAAATAACTCAAAATAAACTGAAAATGAATGATAACGAGAGGGCGCTGCCCCCTCGACCCCCTAAACTGTTAATGATAAAAACCGCCAGATACAAGTTTCTCCTTAGGCTGCAATGCTAACAAATCTACTTGTGTTATTTTAATTATACGTATGCTAGAAGTTTATGCTTATTACAAAAACATGATATTCTGGTATCATTTTCATATCAAGGGTACAAGAAGAATTCATTCATCATGGACATTAAAAAATTCATAATAAACTTTCTTATACAAGTAGATTGACCAAAAAACCACGGCCCTGCATTTAAAGTGAATCCAAGGGCAAACAAGTGATGCGGAGTGCAGAGTTCGGGAGCTTCGTCAACAAAAGCAGGCAGTAGATCATCCAGCACATGAAAAAGGTCAATTTTCCACCACATATATTCGAATGCCAAAGAAATTTCTCTTAATAATTTTTCTGGTTATTTTGACGAAGAAAAATAGTGTACTAGAGCAGCAAACTGTTTTAAAAAGAAAGATAAAGAGCAGTGGCAAAACCTCAGTGTTCTTATTCACTGCACTGGTTTCTTAAATTTCAACCAACTATCTGTAGTTGGGCAGACATAACTGCATCTGTTAACTTAAAATTAAGAGCTCAGCAATAGATTCAACATCAATGCGAAACAGATACAGATCTAGATAAAGTTGGCTGCCACATTAGGCTGCTGTTGTTGTTGAAGCGGATTGGCATGGTCTGAGCTATAACTTGGCAAAGATGGTGCCAATCTCTTCTTCTTCTTTTTCTTCTTCTTCAGATCTTTACCGTTAAAGTTGGGTGTATATGGTAAATGGGATTCTGCAACTGATTCTGATGAAAAATAGGAGTTTGCCATTGGTAGGTTTTGGGCGTTGGTTATGCACGATGTAGGAGAGGAGGACATCCTAATGTGCCATGGGATGCAAGATGTATTCAATAACCTGTTATGGGGTGGTGCTCTGCAGAAGCAAGACTTCAAACAATAAAAAACTGGGTCAATGGTTCTTTTTTGCAAGGTGATTACAGATTGTAAAGCCATATAACAGTTGGATGTGTAGGTAGAACATTAACTTAAGACTAACATAAGTCAAAGTAAATAAAACTACTGCAAGTAAGAAATATTTCAGAAATTGATAAAATAATTAGTGGTGGTGGGATTGGAGGAAATATATCATGAAAGGAATTGCATTCTACTCCACTGCCTTCAATATCTCCATTGCCCCATTCATCTATCACTATCAATTTTTCATCATCTTCCTTTTTAACTTCCTGCACCACACAGGGTTGGTAGCATTCTTCAAACTCCTCAGTGATGGTAGTTTTAAATTGAAGATTAAATTACATACACCAAGTGTCAAGAATAGAAGAGAGGTAGGAGGATATGATATTACAGAAGTAGACATGAGAACATTCAGAAGAATTTTATAGATCGATAACTCACATGAAATTTTTGATTCATAGAAATATTCTTATAGGATTCCACTCTGAATTTTGTTATTTGTATTTTGTTCTGCCATAATGAACATAACTCAGCAGATTTTGTTTCCAGTTCTATTGGTGAGAACTTCTGATTGCAAGTATCTCGAAATGTTTTCACATTCAGTTCCCCCATCCGTCTTATCCAAATATAAGGACAATCACCATGCATATTTGCACTTAAGAATAATAACTTATTTTTTCGAGCAAAGGATAAAAAAACTTTCGGTGCATGCAGAGTAAGTCAATCTTTCTATCAGTACACACATCAATCTAAATCAGATTATCTCAAATTAACATTATAATCAATCTTAATAACTTCCTTGATTTTCTAGTATTCTCTTCACTTTACCAGCACATCCTCCGCAAGTCATTCCCTGCAACAACATACAAATTGAAATCCACGCTAAAATTGATACCGAAAGCGCTTGAAATAATTACTTACACCAACATCAAGAACAATAACTTCAGGAGACAACAATGAAATTTCTTCCAACTCCAGCAACAACTGATTTCGCTCCAATTTCACCTTCACTAGATCCACCACAACCACCACCATTACCCCCATCACCACCACCATCACCATATTCCCGTCACCACCAGCACTGTAAGACGAGAATGAACTAGAAATACAAGCTAATCTAAAACTTCTTCTTAAATAACAACTTCGAATCAATTTTCCAGAACAAGATGATAAAGAAAGCAATTCATTAAATCTCTGAATTTCACCACCATACTTAATAATCTTACTACTAGAAGAATTACTAAATCGTTAAGAGAGACTAAGAAATTGATCTAGTGATCTAGTTCCACATTATCAGTCAATATTACATCCTTACTAGCATCCGGGAGAACAAGAATATCAACAACATTAGCATTTGTGAATCGGATTCTGACCCTACTCAATCTCATACAAAAATATTACTGTTTGTTTTTTCTTCTTTTCAAAATGTGAATCGGATTATGACCCTACTGTATCAATTTCGCTAATATTGGCCACAAACTACACATTTGGAACTAATATAATCGTAATTACCTGCATCATCTAGTTTCTTCTCATGATGATGATGGATCTTCCACCTTCACTGATAGAATCATTAGGAGGTGAGCACATCAAGATTCATGTATGTATCATCAACTGTAAATTCATATGGATTTGAGTAGGATTCTTCTTCTTGGGTTGTTATGAAACTTCCTTGTTGGGATTGGAAAGAAAGAAGTGATCCATTCAGAAGGTTTTCTTGAGGATTAGAAATCCTGCAATGCTAAAATCATGATTCAAGTAAATGGATCTACTTCCATCTCTAGAGGCAATGGAAACTTGTATGACATCACTTCTCTTCCTGAAATGCTAAAATCATCTTTCAGCCATTTCACCTGAATGAATTGCAAAAGTAGAAATGATGAAACAAGTTTTCGTCTACCAAGAGCTCTCCCGTTGTTGGAGAAGTTTTATTTGTCAAATACTGTAAAATTAAACAACACTAAATAAATATAAATTCAGATATAAAAATGATGTGTTTATACATTTATTAATGAACTATCATATGAGTTCATTTTATAAAGTGAACTGCTAGAATAAACTTGTATACGAATTCATTCTACAAAATAAACTATCATACAAGTTCATTTTTTAAAATTGACTACTGGAATGAACTACCATATGAGTTCATTCTACAAAATGAATTGCTAGAAATGAACTGCCATATTCATTGTTAAATATGAACTATGATTATAAAAATACTCGCGAAGGTTACATCTCAAAATATAGTACAATGGGTACTCATTGTAAAGATCTTATCGAGAGTTTTCCGAAATTATAAGTTTTTTTAATTTTCGATATATCGTTGAGAGATATATAATTTTTTTCTTTATATTTTAAGAAGATAGAAGATAAGAGAGAAAAATAAAAAAGATAAAGAAAATAAAGAACAAGATAATGACGCGAGGAAGTGAGAGAAAATAAAAGAGAGAAAGGGTAGCTTTGTATTATAAACAAAAGAACCAAACAGAAATCTCTAAAATGCAGGTGGACAAAACTGACTTAGGACCACTTAAAATAGGACCAAATCATAATTTTTCCTCATATTTTAAATAAAAATGTAAATGGATTTATAAAGACTAGGATTACATTTATACAATATTCAAAATTTAAATTATTTAATAAACCGATTGACCATGTTTGAATTAATTCTAACATCCTCCCATAATTCAAACATCTTCTTTGTCACCATCATCATCATATCATAACATATCCAACATAAATTATCGTGTCATCATCATCAACATTATCTCCATCATTATCATAATTTTGTCATTAAAATAAGACTACCTCTTCTCCATCATCAGATGTTCCTACACATAAATTTGCATTCTCCTCTTTTGGTTTGTCACGATACTATTTTTGGATATGACCAAACTTCTTGCAGTGGTAACATTGCAGTGGTTTTTTTATCTTTTAAATAACAAATATCAGTAGTATGATTTGTTCTTTTGCAAATTGAACATTAAGAAGAATGATTTTTACAATTTTTCCTAGCCTTAAGAGATTTCTCTTCATATACTTCATGTTTCAGTAACCTGTTTAACCTTTGCTCATGTGCTTGAAGAGACCCAATAAATTCATTCAAAGATAAGTTGACAAATTTTTAGATTCTTCAATAGCAGCTACTACATGTCAAATTTAAAGAGAAGAGAACGTAATACCTTCTCCATAATCTTTTGATCAGAGAGTACTTCACCATAAGACCTTCACGTTTTTGTAACTTTGTTGAAAAAATTCTTCCCTGCTTTTTTATTTTCCAGGGAAAAAGTTTCAAACTCACGACGAAGAGCTTGCAGTTTCATAATAATCACCTATAAATATTTGTTGTTTTGCAATACAACAAATACAATCCATGCTTCTTTTGTTGTTTTGCAGATAGAAATATTTGGAAAAATTGAATCATCCAAGCCTTCTAAAATGAATGACAAAGCTTTAGCATCTTTCTTCACTTTTTTTTTCTATACTCATTCCTTTGAGGTGTAGTGAGCCTTTTATCTGGGTTCACTTCATCATAACTATTTTCTACTAATTCCCACACATCAGGAGAAATGAAAATAGTTATCAATTTGATAGAATAAAATTTAAAGTTATCATCTTCGAAAATATGAATGTGTAGTTGCGGAAGTGCGGAAGTGCGCCATTGGTTGTCATCTCCACAAGATCTTCTGGCTCTTGATGACAAATGTAGAAAATATATTATAAAAATAAAAATATATAAATATTTAATTGAAAAAATGAAAGAAACTTGTGGGAACAAAATACTTAAATATATGTCTTCATATCTTTTTGTTAAAATCAATCGGCCTATATATAGTCTTACAAATACTAACTCTAAGATAAATCCTAAACTAATTAAAACCTTCGAGTAACAAATATTCCTAAACTCTAGGAATTATATATCAATTAATTAAAACGTGGATGGATTCCTAAAGACTAAGATTACATTAAGACTTTATTCAAAAATATTCAAAATTTAAATTATCCTAATAAACAGATTGGCCATGTTTAAATTTATTCTAACATATATGGGCATAATGTCATGCCATCGAATATTGATAGGTGGATGAGGACACCGGGTCATTGTCGATAGATTGGGAGACGTTAAGTTTGGAAGCGTGGTGTTATGACCTTAGTCTCAAATCGCTAAGATGGTACAAATTGGATAACTTATAGTTTATGGGTTCCCTCAACTTTTAGACCGATTTTAGATATGAGTTTTTCCCATGGGCTTATGACGAGTAATAGTTGGTACCCTGACAGATAGTTTGTTTACCTGCAAAAGTGATGCCTGATGGTACGAGAGTAATATGCCGATTTGTTTGACTAGAGAACTGAGAATCCCGATGACCGGAACCGAACGACGTACTTAAAAATCCACGTAATAAAGATCAAACAATCAAGAAAATAAAATAAAATCACCATGAATGTGAAATCAAGATATGTTTATTCGGATATACCAAATACGATCAAAATCAAATTAAAATACTTTTAACAATACATGCTTTAACATTCCGATAAGAAAAATAAAAGGAATCCTAATAAACGAACTAGACAAGAATGAAAGAACAAATTAAAACGAAGAATGTTGGATATTTTTGAAGTATTGCTTTTTGTTTGTTTTTTATGGTCTGGAAACCTAATTCAATTTAGTTTAAAATTGAATAGATGCATCTTTTCCCATAAGCCATCATTGATGGTTCTTGGAGGTGTCTGTTGGAGATAAAGAGGCATCTCCAATGGACATGAATCTCATAATAAATAGTCAAGATGTTCTCTCATTCTAACATATGAAATTCTATATTTATTTATTTTACTAAAGTATAATCAGAAACTTTTTTTTTATGTGTTCTTGGTTGGATCAAGGGGTATAAACCTTGAATCCAATTACGTTGTTACAAGGTTTTATTATATCCTGAAGGTATTATTTCATATATCCGTTGTAATTGTCAATTTAATTGGAAGGGTTGAAATAATTGTCTAAAAGAAATTTTTTACAACCTTGAAGTTGGAAATATAACATCTCAGTTAGGTTTGCATCCTCTATTTTAGTGTGATTTTCCAACAAAGAGTAGATGGTCTTGCAAAATATATCGACCATTTGACAGTTTGTTTACATGAACAAATGATGCTTTGATGGTACGAAAGTAACCTGCTGATTTGTTTGACTAGAGAACTAAGAATCCCGATGACCGGAACCAATAACTTACTTAAAAATACACGTAATGAAGATCAAACATTCATAAAAATGAAAGAAATTAACCATGAAAATGAAATCAACAAATGTTTATTCTGCAGGTAAGAAACCGTTAACAAACTAAGGAGTAATGAAGACGCAGAGCTGAGAGAGTGCAGAGCTGAGTTCAGGGTTCTCGCCGGAAAATGGTCTCCTACTCAGGAACGGTGGATGAGGAGGGATTTACATCTGTAAAAAGAAGAAGAAGAAAATCTAATGAGTACAAAAAAAATTCGGCTAGTGGCTTGGTTAATGTTGCAAACAGAAACAGAAATAGTTCAAATCATTCAAACACAGGAAACTCAATAACAGTGGAGAGAAAGACTATAGGGGGATCTAAGGGAAAGAAAGGACAAATGGACATAATTCATTTAGCTATATGGTCTGGTAGCAAAAGAAGATTTTTTTGGCTCAGTTTCAAGGCAGGAGTATGGTTAAGAAGTTTGTTGAAGGAGGAGGCAAAGACTAAAGAAAGGAAAGTAGGTACCTGGAGTTATAGAGACAATATGGAGTGGATGGCTGCAACTCGAAGTACTAATGAACATGGCCAGTACATATGCATGCTGGTATCGCACAACAGAGAGCACCCATCCTCTATGTACTTCTCGGCCGTAAAAAATGGAGATGGATGGTGGAGCTCTGGGTTACTGCTGGAAGCCCTGATGGACAATCCTACAAATCACATAGTAAATTACCAAAAGGACTACACAGATGGAATCAAAAGACAACATAAAGTTTTTATACAACCTAAGTATGATAGCAATGTACGGGTAACAGGACATCAATAGAATCTGAAACAATCAATTTGTGATACTAATCAAACAGACAAAAGGGAACTAAATGAGAATACTAACAGTCAAAATAGAAAAAGGGAATTAAGCTCCCTCTGGAAAAGAACAATGGTTGCGGAAGTAGGCTCAAATGATTTTAACTGGAATGAAGTGGGAATCTTGGTAATGGAAAAATTCAACTGGATTTTTGGTTTCGACTTACAACCCATTGATGAGAATAAGGCTGTTTTCTTAGCTAAAACAATCACTGATTTCAGAAGGGTTAGAAATTTTAATAGATGGAAAATAAATGAAACTGAATTAAGCACTTACCCATGGTTCTCTGAGATCAATGAAATCCCGAAGCCATCAATATTGAAATCTAACCCAGTTTGGATCGGAGTTAGAGGGATGCCCTTTGACCTCTGGGAATATTCCACCTTCAAAATCTTAGGGGATTCCTGTGGGGGTTTGATTGAGGTGAGCCCGGAGACGGCAATGGCTACAGACTTAACGTAAATCAGGCTAAGGGTAAAGGGATTTACACCTACTGGTATTTGGCATCAAGATATTTCTATAGGAACTTATAAAATTTGGGTTGAATTTCGCTTGATCGGTGAAGTCCTGGAATCTGCTAAATCCGACTTCAAACCTATAGCAATAGACAAAGATCAATGGTATGCTCAGGGTCATAGGGTTTGGCGTCGGAAGAAAGGGGTAACTAATGGAGTCAGGGAAGAAGAAGGTTTGCTATGTGATGGTAAAACTAACGGAGTCAGGGAAGATGAGATGGAGACGGGGTTCAGACAAGAACAGCAGAAGGTTGGGTCTGGTCAGAATAGCTTAGAGGAAGAAGCGGAGATGGTAGAACTAGTCACCGGAGCCAGAGAAGAAGAGACTCGGCTGTGTGAGAAGATGAAGATGGAGATGGTCAGAATGGATGTCAGTCGGGTACAGCCGAAAATGAATTCTGTTCTAAATAGATCAGAGGAAGAGGCGGAGTGTTCTATGTATAGATCAACAGATGGCAGAGAAGGAATGGTGACACAGAGGCAACGAATGGCGAAAGGTCACGTGGCCAAAATAATCAAAGTGTTGACTCTGCTCATGTACGACTTCCCTTTAATTCAAAACTCGTTTTAAATTCTCAACCCACAAACAACAAAACCATCGACCCAGCAGCAACAAGAAATGGGCTTCAGCTAATGGGACAACAGAAACATAAATCAACCCACTGCTCAAACCCATTAGAACACACACAGGCCAGCCCAACAGGAGGAGTTCTATTTTGCACAGCTCCAATTTTAGACGTTCCTGATGCCTCCGGTGTTGTTTTGCACTCCGGCAGCTTCGTGGCTTCGAGCTCCATTTCTATGGGTGATTCCTCTCTTAGAAGTCTAAAAAAGCAACTTAAGGCTAAACTCTCCAATGAAACTCAATTTAGTGCTAGCCCTCTTCCTCACCAAAATGAGGAAGTATCAAGCAAAGAGGAAAATAAAAGTTTGGAAGTGTTCAAGGATTCTTTACGCGATAAGGAGGATGCGGCGTCTCAAACAAGTGGTGGTCATAAGTTTAGCGATGATGGCAATAATATGGAGATGGCTGTTGGAATTCATCGTAAATTGATGCGCCTCTTCGACAACATAAAGGAAACCAGTAAAGTATTAGGTATTGAATTCTCCAATCAAGAATCAAATTTCGTCACAAACTCTATTTTATACGTGCACACCTACAAAGATGTTATGGATGCGGGAGTTACCGACGCAAGTTAATGCTTGTAATGCTTGGTTACTTTATTTATTGTGGATACTTCATTTTGTTATGTGTAAGATAATTTCTTGGAATGTCAACGATATTGGAGACCCGGATAAACGCTCTAAATTAAAAAAGCTCGTGAACCGGTGGAAGCCAACTATTCTCATGCTACAAGAGACGAAGCTTAAAGTTTGCACCGAAAAATTATGCGCCAATGTTGGGGAGCAAATCCATGTAAGTGGATTGCACTTCACTCCTATGGAAGATCGGGAGGTATTTTGATCATTTGGAATTCGGTTTTGGTTAAAGTGGAAGATTTTCTCGAAGGTACCTTCTCTTTAAGTATTTCTTGCCGCAACTTGTCGGATAACTTTCGTTGGGTATTAGTCGGCGTTTACGGCCCTTGCAATGTGAACGAAAAGAAACGTTTGGAAATAGCTACTTTACACGGTTATTGGGATGAAATACCTTTGTGTTTTGGGTGCGACTTCAATGAGATTAGATTTTTGGAGGAAAGAAGGGGATGTCGTAGAATATCAAACTCTATGAAACTTTTTAACGACCTTTGAAATGATCTTGACCTTGTCGACGTGCCTCTCTCCGGTGTTAAATATACTTGGGGTAGACCGCCAAATAAGAAGAGTAAGATCGACCTTTTTCTCGTCTCTTCGGATTGGGAAATGCACCTCCCAAATATTGCTCTCAAGCGTCATGCAAGACCTTTTTCGGATCACTTCCCTATGGAGATAGGTGCAATGGACTCGGATTGGGGTGCTCGCCCCTTTCTTTTTCAAATAGCTTGGCTTGAAAACACTAACATTATTCCCTTAATGAAAGAATGGTGGGAGTCCTTTTTCTTTGTAGGTACGTCCGGCGAATGTTTCGTAAAAAAGCTAAACGCTTTAAAGGAGAATTTAAAGGTGTGGAACAAAGAAGTTTTTGGGTGCATTAACAAGGCTATGGACATGGCGCTTACCAAGATGAAAGAGTTGGATGATCTAGATGATGGGAGGGGTCTCACCGTAGAGGAAGAAGACTTGTTAGTGACGGCAAAGGTGGATTTCGAGTTGTCCCATAGGCGTCAAAGCGTAATGTTGAGACAAAAATCTAGAATTAGATACCTAAGAGATGGGGATCGCAACACAAGGTTTTTCCATAGAATGGTGAAGGGTCATAGAGCATCAAACAACATCACCAATCTTCGTATTGATGGTAGGTGGACCGGTAACAAAGAGGAAATTAAGATGGGCATTGCAAATCATTTTGATTTTTGAGCATGCTTTTAAGGAGACTTCTAACTTTCGTCCTAGAATCAAAAACATGTGTCTTAAGAAGATTGATGAGAAAGCCCGTTTATGGTTGGAAAGGACTTTTAGTGAAGAGGAAGTGAAAAACGCAATTAAAAGCTTGGGAATAGACCGTGCACCGGGTCCGGATGGTTATCCTATGAAGTTCTTTATTGTTTGTTGGGAATTTATTAAAGAAGATTTGATGAAGTTTTTCAAGGAATTCCATGACCTCAACATTCACCATTCGTCCTTAAAAAACAATTTCATCACTCTCATTCCAAAGAAGGTGAACATCGAGGAAGTTAAAGATTTTCGACCTATTAGTCTTATCGGGAGTGTATACAAAATCATTTCTAAGTGTTTGGCGGATCGTCTAAAGGTATATCTTCCTTCTCTAATCTCCTCGTCCCAATCTAGCTTTATTAAAGGTAGACAAATCCTTGATGGGGTTTTGATAGCAAATGTATGTGTGGATTCTAGACTCCGTCAAAAACTTCCGGGTTTGGTTTGCAAGCTAGATTTTGAGAAGGCTTTTGATAACGTAAATTGGAAATTTCTCAACGAAGTTCTTTTTAAAATGGGCTTTGGTGGTGTTTGGAGAGCTTGGATTAGAAATTGTTTAACTTTCTCTAAATTCTCGGTTCTTGTCAATGGTTCGTCTTATGGCTATTTTGGTATCGAAAAGGGTCTTCGACAAGCAGATCCTCTATCTCCCTTTCTCTTCACAATTGTGGGTGAAGTCTTAAGTTGTATGTTGAGAAAAGCTCAAGAATTTGCTCAAATTTCGGGGTTTTTGGTAAAGGAAGGAGGAAAAAATATTAATCATTTGCAATTCGCCGACGACACCATTATCTTTCTCGATGCGAAGGAGGATCAAGTCGCTACCCTCCGTTATCTTCTTCTCTGTTTTGAGCTAACTTCGGGCTTGAAGATCAATTTCTCTAAGAGTAGCTTATACGGAGTAGCGGTGGAAGAGAGCATTGAAAATTATGCAAATTTGTTGGGATGCAAATTCGAAAGCTTTCCTAGTATATACCTTGGTCTTCCGTTAGGTGGCAAAGTAGGAGGATCTCAAAAATGGGAAAAAACGCTCGATATTTGTGCGAAAAGGATTGCTCGTTGGAACGGAAAAGCGATATTCAAAAGCGAGTAAGTCAATTGTTGCCAAAAGCATTCTAGGGAGTTTACCAATTTACTACTTTTCTCTTTTTCTTGCTCCTTGCGCCATAACTAAGGAAATGGATAAGGTGGTGAGGAACTTTTTATGGGACGATGATCATAACACAAAAAGAATTCACAATGTTGGTTGGACTACGGTATCAAAATCAAAGGAAAAAGGAGGTTTTGATATTTGAAGATCGAAATTAGTGAACTCGGCTTTGTTAAAAAATGGTGGTGTCGGTTTGGCTTAGAGAAAGATGCTTTGTGGAGGAAGATTATAGTTGAAAAATTTGGTGAAACATCAAACGGTTGGGAAACTCTCCAACCTAAAGGTTCAAAAGGAGGTAGCCTTTGGTATAACATCTACAAAGAGTTAGAAGATTTCAATAAACATATCAAATTCAAGGTTGGCGTGGGTGAGGAAACTAGATTTTGGGAAGATGTTTGGATAAGGGATTAAAAACTATGTGATATGTTTCCTTTGGATTATGAAGCCTCAAGGACCAAGGAGCTCGTGGTAGCACGCATGTTCGATATAGTTGACGACGAGATAGTTTGGAAATTTATGGCTAGACAAAGGTATTCTCAAACCATCTCAAATGAAGTCTCAAGCATTTCAATTATTCTATCTTCTTTCTCTTTTCAAGAAGGAGTTTCGGATACTCGTGTTTGGGACGGAAATATCAATGGTCAATATACGGTTAAAGATGGCATGAAGGTCGGAGAGGAACAAGCAACGCCAACTTTCACTATAGATGTTGTGTGGAGCCGGAATTACCCATGCAAAATCAACTTTTTCTTTGGCTCCTTGCTCATGATAGGGTAATGACAAAAGACAAGCTCATAAGGAGGGGCATGGAGGTTTCTAGCCTTTGTTGCTTTTGTGGAGAAATTGACGAGACAAGTGAGCATCTTTTTTATGATTGTTGGAGGATCCGAAGGATTTGGGATTACTTTAGTGAAGGGTCGAGAAATAATTGGAGCTATAACTCCAATGTATCCATAAACGTAAATTCTTGGAAGCTCAATTGGGGTGACGATCTCCTTAGTTAAATTTGGAACAACATCTCGGTTGCTATTTGGTGGAGTATTTGGAGGGAGCGCAATGCAAGAGTTTTCACAAACAAAAAAAAAGGATTGGAAAGTATAATTAGAAGCGTTAAAATTCAAGCTTTCTTTTGGGCCGAATCGAACACAAAAATGCTAGGTCTAACCGCCAATATGGTTATAGCTCTTTGGGACTCACTATTTCGACCCCATTGATGTGTGTCTTCTGTTTTTATTTTCATGTTTTTCCTTTTTCTTTCTTTGTTCCTCTTAGTTAGTTTTTGTTAGTGTTCATTGGGTTGAGGTACCCCCTAAATACCTCCACTTTTTCAATGAATTTCCTCTTGACCGATCAAAAAAAAAAAAAACGTTAACAAACAAAGAAAGAAAAATTAGATCCTTCATCTAAAACATATTACGTAGCTAGATTGGAGAAATCTTAAAATCGTAACTTATGTTTTTCCAGGGAAAGACCTATGAGGGGCTAACATGGGCTTTAACCCGTAGCCCCTCCCCCCTGGTCTATCTATTTACAAATATTTTCAAATGTTTATTTTAGGCTTGATTATTAGTTTTAGCATTGATCAAAAGAAATAAATAGCCCACCTGGATCATCCTGTATTTTGGTGATCGTTGATAAAATTAAAACGAAAAAAATAAATAGATATGGGTATGATATAGTCATCAACTACAAAGAATATTTATTTTCTTTGAATTTCTCTTGAGCCCTTGATGAGAATTACTTTGTTAATTGCTTCTTAATAATTGCTTGTTATATCTTAGACAGAGGAATGGGATGTCTCCGGAAGTCAAGCAAAGTTGAAACTCCAGCACAAAATATTTAATAAATTGATATACATCATCATGCATCCTAATGTAAACAAATAAAAAAATTATAATTATTTTATATGTTATGTCTTACTTCCAAATTAACTAATAGAAAGATTTTCGTATACATTCTGCAATGAAACCCTAGCGGCTACTTTGACTAACATAATTCCACTAAGTATGGACGCAAGAGTTGAGATGCACTTTTCTAGTGATATTAGATTCGTTTTTGTGCTATACATCGGGTATATTTAACTTTTCATAACTGTTACTTTTAATTTTTGATTTGGTTTGACGGGGTAAAGTTTCGTCCATCCCATCATGATTGAACGGTTAGGTTTACACCTTCTTTTTTTTTGTTTCTTAATGTAGTCTCGGTTTCTGAATATGGTAGGTTTAATACTAACGAATTCCAAATTGAATTTGGTTTTGATGTAGATCGTCGATTTACGGTGTTGTCCACCTACTGTAAGTGACGTTGATCCGGTACAATTAAGTGTTGGGTGTAAATGAAGTGTATTAATTTTAAAACAAAAGAGCCAATAGGAGAGTGGGTTTCTTTAACCCCCTAAATATTTGCACCAATCAAATTATGCCAAGTGTCTTCATATAACTCTCGTTTCACAAACAGTCTGTGGGTTATAACCCCAAAGGTGTCACTATCCAACAACAAAATACCCAACAAAAGAAAACTATCACAAAAACCTCATTTGTCATTAACTGTCTAAACTACCCTTCCCTAAATTTCAGAGAGAGAAAATAACCGCCTCTCATTTATCTCTTCTCAACGGACATTTCCTCATTTATCACTTCGTAACGGTATTTTTTTTCCCCTTCAACCTTCTCTTCTCTTCACTCAAAAATATAAATCTCATATCTGAAACTAATTTCAATTTCAATTCTCTACTCTTCTTACTTTACAAATCTCAGATCTGAAACCAATTTTACGAAATGAATAAACATAAACCTAACCTAAAAAAGAAACAAATCACTGAACAAAATCAAAAATGGTGAAGAAACAAAAGAAAGATGAAAGATGAAAAGATCGAAAAAAACTTAAGAAAACAGTGAAGAAACAAGAGAAAAAGAAAGATGAAAAGATCAACAAAAAGCTTAAGAAAACTGTCGAAGATTCTCCAAAAGGTAAATCGAAGTTTCATTCTTCTTCAGTAATTATTAATGGTTGAAAATCAAAATTCATCAATGATTTTTGGTTTCGCAATTTTGGTTTCATCAATGAATTTGCATAATTAGGTTTTATCTCTTATCATCTGTTTGTATCATAAATTAGGTTTAGGTTTCATCTGTTTTAAAATCACTGGTTTCATAATTAGGTTTCAATTACATTTTTTTTCAAATTATTTATTCACGGTTCAATTATGTTTTGGCAATTATGTTTAGTTTTGATTTCATCATTTTCACTGTATGGTTGAAACCATCTTTGTTGGTGTTTTTTACTTTTTGGCTATTTTGATGGAACCGAAATAGGTTTCATCATTTTCACTGTATGGTTGAAACCATCTCTGTTGGTGTTTTTTATTTTTTTGGCTATTTTGATGGAACCGAAATTGGTTTCATTATTTTCATTGTATGGTTGAAACCAACTCTATTAGTATTTTTTACTTTTTGGCTATTTTGATGGAACCGAAATTGGTCTCATCATTTTCACTGTATGGTTGAAACCAACTCTGTTGGTGTTTTTTACTTTTTGGCTATTTTGATGGAACCGAAAATGGGTTCATCATTTTCACTGTATGGTTGAAACCAACTATGTTAGTGCTTATGGTTTACTTCTGGTTTAACAACATGGAAAAAATATATTTAAAGAACCGTATAGGTGCTCATTGCATCATTTGTGTGCGGAGACACCTGCCATAAAAGCTTTGATACAAAAAAAGGAACAACACATGAAGGCCCTTGTTGCTTGTCCATTTTGGCGTTTCTTCAAACTAATCTATGAAGGTGCATTGCAAGAAGAAGAATTAAAGAAAAGGACGAAAGCAATTCAGATGATCTAAGGTTCATATCATAAGAGTGCGAAGCGTGTGAAACCAGATTGTTTCAAGTTAATGAGAGCAAAGAACATGATATTGCAGACCACACAGGAATAATTCGTGGTGATTTTTGGTCTACAAATGATGAAGGATGTAGATATAGCCAAAGATGATGAGCTGAAGAAAAAGGTAAACATGTTTGCGGCTGAGTACTTTAAGGGAGATAAGAAGATGAGGAAATTGATATTATGAGAGCTATGATGGAAACTGCAGTGGATGAAACCAAAGCTGAAGATTTCGTCAAGTTATTCGTCCTCTACCTCTTGGTTTCAATATTTTTCCCAAACAAAGGTGCGCATAATCTAACTTCAAAATACTTATACCAAGTATTTGAGATGAATAAGGTGAGTTGGCCAGATGTTTTCCATGAGTATTTAATTGAGTCGATAATAAAAGCCGAACAAGTTGATGATGTATTTGGTTGCGTAATTCACCCAAGTTAATTTTTGTTTCTTTTGATTCATAAGTTGTTTGTTTTTTATTTTTTCCGAGTTTGATTACTAATTTGAATATTGTTTTTTTTTTTTTCAGTATTGGTTTGCCGAGATGTCAAACATCATCTTAAGACATGTTGGGCGCGACATGTACATAAGGTTCGCTACATGTAACCTAGATGGAATATGCAAGGCAGTAGTGAATAATTTCGAGGATCTTAACAAAAAACCAGAAATTTTCTCAAAGGTAAAAGCAACAATAGTTCTTGTTTTTTTTATACCTTTTAATGTATGAGCCTTGAACCATGAACCCCTGAACCCTTAGGCATTGAACAAACATATCACAGACGTAAACAAAAATGATAGAACTAAAAAAGCTCCATCATTTATTTGGTTCCACCTTATTCCAGATGAAATAAAATGATAGAATCAAAAAATTTCCATCATATATTTGGTTCCACCTTATTCCAGATGAAGAAAAATGATGAAACCAAAAAAAGTTTCATCACTTATTTGGTTCCATCACCTTGCTGGAAAATGTTTGGTTGCATATGTTTTTCGTCGAATAGTGGTTAACAAAACCAAAGATGATAATTCTTTGGTTTTCTTTTAATGAAACCAATTTTGGTTACATCAAAAAATCTAACTGAAAACCAATTTTTCTTGTGTTCTGCTGATGAATGTGGGTCACCGTCAGGGATCGTTCTTGCTTCCATATAATGAATAAGAAATACTCTTGGTCAATCGTATAAAGGAAGAAGATATTCTTGTTGAAGAGTATATTGATCATGAACTGCATGTTGGTGATAGCAATGACGAGTGTATTGGAAGTGAACTTCAGGTTGGTGATGGCAATGACGAGTGTATTACAAGTGAACTGGAGGTTGGTGACGGCAATGACGAGCGTACTGCAGGTTGGTGATGGAAATGACGAGTGTACTGCAAGTGAAGAGAATGTTGGTGCTAGCAATGAAGAGCCTGCGCAAAATGAAGAGAATGTTGGAACTGGGAATGAAGATAACCCTTACAAGACTAAATATCAGTGGGCGAGAATTTTTATTGAAAAGCTTAGAACCCTTGGTAAAAATGGGTTTTCTGAAGAAGATCAATCAATACTGGACAAATATGATGCTGACGAGAGGTTACAACAAGTGAAGGATACTTAAGTAAGATGTAAACGTAAAAGAGATGAAACAGAAACGGTTTAATGTACCTGAAACGGTTTCAAACCGTGAAGAACATGTGTATGTGATATGTTAAATCTTAGATGTCTTAAATATGATCTTGTTTATTAGGATTCGTTACTGTGTGTTTTGGGTTTACGATAGTTCCATTTGAATATATTATTGAAATTGTTAATTACATATGTAAAACATTGATTTCGAGCAATTCTATAGATTGGTATGAATTTATTTTTTAATGAAACCAGAAAAGGTTTCATTTGATAATTATATTGAGTTAGATATGTTAATATTACAGGTTATGATAAACAAAGCTATAATGGTGGTGGATGACATGAAGAAACACAATAAGATGATGGTGATGTTGTGAGTGAACCAGAAAAGGATTTATTTGTTGAAGATAGTGAACAAGAGCAAAAGTCTGACAATGTTGTTTTGGAAGATAATGCTGAGGTGATAATTTACTTTGATTTGTTTGTTGGAAATGAATCTGATTTTTTACAAAGTATGTAAAGTATATTGTTCGCAATGAATCTGCCTGAAGAAACATAACAAGATGATGCAATGTAACCAAAAAAGGTTTCAGCATATGAAGTTCAGATTCAAGGTTTGATTAAAGATTTTAAAGGTTGTTTGATGGAACCAGAAAAGGTTTCATCATCTGAAGGTAAAGTTCAGGAGCAACAAATGATGGAACAAGAAAACGTTTTATCATCTGAAGGAAAAGTTCAGCAGCTGATTGAAGAGGTTTTGGAGTTAACTCCGAACACAATTGAAGAATTGAACGTAGCTGAGCAAGTTGCATATGAAGTCAGCAACGCGAAGCAAGCGACAAGAATATAATAAAAGAGGTTTTGGAGATAAATCCAAAGAAAATTGAAGATATAAAGGTGGCAGAACAAGTTGAGTCTTCTATGTCGAAGACTGAATTGATAAGTGTAATAGAAGAGGTTTCTGAATTAACTCCAAACACACTAGAAGATATCAAGGTGGATGAGCAGGTAGAATTGGAAGCCAAGACAAGTTCTTCGTCAAAGCCAGAGATCAAGATTGAAGTGTCAACTCAGTACTCAATTGATGAAAGTTTTATTCATCAAATGGAAGACGAACATGCAAAGAAGGGTTCTACATCAAAGATAGAGAGTCAAGGCATGTGCTATTACCCGGTTATAGACATTGAAAATGATATAATTGAATTCGAATGTGATATACCTCGTTTCATTTTGGGATTAACGCAAAGTGACAGCGATAAATAAGATAGTGAGCATGAAGACGTCACTCCTGGACAAAAGGCGAGTAAAATAGTATCAAGAATAAGGAAAAACAAAAGGGAGATGCAAGCACCTGTTAAGATGCATGATTATACACCTGGGGAAGTTAAGAAGAAGAAAAGAAATAAGAGTCATTGTGTTAGCAGAAAACAATCAAAAAAGTTAAAGGAGGAGAAAGAAACGGAGAAAAAGGAGGTGAGGTTGAAAGCAGTTGACAACTTGAAGATTATGCAGGTACTCAATTCAAATCAGAAACCACTCGTGTGCAGATATTTCAAAATGCATAATGAAAAGTAAGTGACATTCATACTTTTCATTTTTTTAGTTTCATAATTTCAGTGATGAAACCAAAATAAGTTTCAACATATAATTTTCTTTTTTTTCTTCTTTGATCATTGAGTAGAATACATTTCTTTCAGTTTCTTTTCTTCTTCTTTGATCGTTAGTTTGTTTTTCAACAATTTAACTACAATGACTTGGCATGGGAGAAAAAAGAGCTTGGATTGTACATAACAGGAAGGAATATGAGTAACTTGATAAGAAAGGGTGACATCATCGGAGATATGATTCAATTCTACATGCTGAAATTGCAAAAGAACATATCAAATAAAGAGTTGAAACCAGATGGTACTCTTAAGTACAAAAGAGCAGTTTTTTCTAAGCAAATATGTCTATGTAAGATTCCTCTAAATGCTTTCATCGACAACATGGATTATAGTCCAGAATTTATATTTGTTCCATTGCTTATAAAACTTGGTGAAAAGTTTTACCACTAGACATTGCTAGCTTTTGATAATGAGACCAGAGAATTCTCTCACTACAACTTCATAGCTGAAAATGAAGATGAATGCAGCAAAAGTGCTGAAAGCATAAAAGAAAGAATGGTGTCAGCATTCAAACAACATGTTGCAAAGATCTCACTAGAGCAGGCAAGTCAATCAAAAGAATTCGTTTTGAACACCCTTTCGTGTTCTCAGCAAGATGTGTAAGTGCTTTAAAAGAACTTGTTTTTAGAGATCTTCTCTTCATTCTCTTTATTTCAGTCCTTTTATGTTTTGTTCAATTTAAAGATCTTGTTTTATTAATTTCAGGAATGATTTCGGCCTTCATGTTTGATATTACATGAAGAGCCTCTTGAAAGGAAATTTTTCGTCTGAAGTGCATATAAAACAAAAGGTGCAGATAATGAGGCCAAAGCTGGCCTGTAAGATCCTCCTTGAAAAAGGTGCAGAATATGAGGCCAAAGTTGTAACTTAAAGTTTACAGTTTTAGTTTGCAATCGAAAAAGATTGCAATTTTAGTTTTAGTTTCAGTTTAAAGTACTTATTATGTATTGATTTCATTTTTTGTTACAGTTGGAATTGTTAGACATACTTGGAACTTTTATAAAAACATCTCAGTTTGTATGTTTATAAAGATATCAGTTGATGGAACCAAAAAGTGTTTCAACATAATGCAGAAAAGCTAAAACCTTAGGCATAAACCTTTAAGCCTGAACACTTAGGCCTAAACCCTTAGGCATTCATCCTTAAACCCTTAGGCATTCAGCCTTAAACCCTTAACCTATGAACCCTAGAACCATGGACCATGAACCCCTGAACCCTTAGGCATTGAACAAACATATCACAGACGTAAACAAAAATGATGGAACTAGGGCTGCACATCGGGTCGGGTGGGTTGGGTTTGACCCTACCCGCATCCGACCCGCCAGTTGGTGGGTGACTGTAGTATTCACCCGCACCCAACCCACCGTAGGACGGGTCGGGTCGGGTGCGGGTCACCCGCCCAGATTCAATGCAAAAAAAATTCCGTGACTTGCCTGTTTTTTTTATCCTCACGCGCGCCACCTGATAAACCATTTTAACCAACATTCGATCATCTTAAAATCTAAGTCCCAGCATTCAAAAATTATACAATAAAATTAAAGTTTTAAAACTAAATCTTCAACAGTCACATACAATCATTGTTCTTTCTCTCGTGGATCCAGAAGTACAACAATAAACATCAACAAATTCATTTTTCATATTCTCCCCAATACTTGTTGTACTTGAGCAACATTACATCGCCCCTGTGACTTAAGAGACACACGGAAGTACAGAAGTAACAGAACAGAACGGGAGAAGATAGAACATAAGAGACTTTCTTTTCGTATCAAATCAACGGTCAAGATGAAACAACCCTATCTAATCCAAGGGCCAGCAAATAAGGTATTTTTGGCGGGTTGGGCGGTGGGTCGGGTGAGAGAAGGTGTCACCCGCACCCGACCCGTTTCTCGGCGGGTCAGGTGCGGGTCGGGTCAAAACTGGCGGGTGTGGGTCGGGTATGTGCAGCCCTAGATGGAACCAAAAAAAATCCATTATTTATTTGGTTCCACCTTATTCCAGATGAAAAAAAAATGATGAAACCAAAAAAAGTTCCATCATTTATTTGGTTTCACCTTATTCCAGATGAAAAAAAATGATGAAACCAAAAAAAGTTTCATCATATTAGAGATGAAAAACATAGTGAAGCATGTTACAAACTATGAAACCTATTTTGGTTCCGACAAATTATCAAGCCTGCAACTCTGACAAATTTAATCTAAAATTAAACAAACATGAAATACCTACAACAAATTAAAATGTTTAACTGTAAAAAATGTAGAAAAACAATAAATGAAAAAAAAAACAGTCAAAGAAAATATGAAACTGATGTTTAAAACATATTGTAGTCTAAACAAAACCGAAAACTGAAACTGAAAGTCGATGAATTATAGTCGAAATGACTTCAAATCTGACACGCAGGGCATATCCTTCGGTTATGGGTAGTCAAAACATGGTAGCCACCACAAGTTCTCATCTTTTTATTGGGAACTGAACATGTATTAGGAATTATCTTCTTCTTCCTTGGACGGCCTGATTGTGGTAGAGCATCAGGACCAAGAACAACAGAATTTGGAGACACAATCTGTAGATACCGTCAAAATCCACAGGACGAGACCCAATAAATTTCTAAATATCTAAAATTGTTATACACTTAGAATTATTTTATGAAGCCGCCACCCAACTAGGAGTTGGGACCCAAATAAGCACTGGTCCAATTTTTAGAAAATAGGTCCGGGAATCAAAGTACGAGCTAGGAAGGTGCAAGACATCTAGCCCGTCTAATCCCAAGATTTATTTCTACTTTATAATTGGGATTTTAGGGGTTTTGATTTACAATAAAAAAAAAATTATATAAAAACAATAATACATGCGCTAATTATATTATTAAGATGTGGATCAAAAACTAAAACCTGTGAAAAAAATAAAATAATTATTATTACTATTGAAGAATTATTATTATCAAAAATAATATTATGAATTAACCAAATTTATCATTCATCCGAATCATTATTATTATTATCATTACCAAAGCAATTCAGTCTATCATTGCTAGGAAAATTCAATTATTATTATTATTTTTAAAACCTCATGAAGTATAAACTATCCAAGTATGTGATTAAGAGAAGTTGCCAGTTACACTACTACTTTCAAAACAATGGTCGTCCAAGCTAACAGATCAAATCTAATACATGTTGGCTATATGTTAACCAAGGGTACAAAGACAAGTAGAAAACCAATAACCTTTAATTCATATATCACTGATTAGTGCTCCTATCACAGACCCATAGCATGAAAAGTAATACGGACTCATATACACTTAATGATTGAGACTTAATTTATAGGTTAACACCAAAGCCCATGAAGTATGCAAATATCTATTAGCTCACAAAGATCACAACACCAAACGAAGTTCGACCATTGCATAGAACAGATTAATAAACGTATAATGGCAGGAGACTTTTTATGATCACTTTTTAGAAATGTAACTCACAGTTCAATTAACCTTATAGCAAATTCAATGGAAATAGAAGAAAAGTCTTTGATACAATTCATATACCAAGTAAAGAAATGAAGCAGTGAACATCATTCACCATTATTAGCATATACCCATTATCTATCATAGATTCGTGCAAGCATTTTCACAACGGAATCAAGGTTGTTGTGCTCACCTGTTTTCACGAACGATAGATGCAATTTTACTTAGAACATGATAATCAACAAAAGGGGGAACTTGATTATCCTGTGTGGATAAGATTAATTGCTCTTGTATAGGATTCCCGGTAGAAATTTACTGTAAAGTAGAATTCGACATACTTATACGGATCTGCTTTATTCAGCATGATACAACGGATAGTATGGGCACAAGGGAAACTGTTGATGCGCCAGCGGTTGCAAGAACATGTTCTTCTTTGCAAATCGACCATTTGTGTTAATGTCGAATGAACTTCAAACACATATTGCGACGACTTGGTGACACTGTATTCACGACCATGCATCTTGTTGTTGTATTGCTCAATTTCAAGTTTTGGACATAAAGTTTCTCGCCACTTCAATAAGGTTGCACATTCCTCGCGAAGTACACACATTTGATTCATAAGCTTCACTCTGATCTCATCAACCATGATGGTTATAGGCTTCTCTCTCTCTTCAAGGATCCAACTGTTAAAACTCTCAGCGATATTCGAACACAACCTACCATAACGACGACCCGAGAAATAAAAACTTGTCCATTTATCAACCGGAGCTCTACTCAGATAATCTTGTAACTTCTGATTTTTGACCTGCATCAACTTCTCCCAGTTTTCTGAAAATTTTGTATGTGTATTAACATACGCATATTTTTTAAACAATCCCAACATATAATTGTTATAAACCATATTGTCCTTCGGAAAGTATGTATTATTATTGTTCTTCATATCCAATAACACTACCATGAACATCATCAGGGAATACAGCAGGAATTTGATTCACCAAACCACTACCTCGATCACTCGGAAAAGTAATCTTTTCGCGCAGAGGAGAAAGGACTCCATTCAAATTCTCCAGAAACCATTTTCATTTCGCGTCATTCTCCGATGAAACCACAACATAAGTTAAATGATAGATTTCTGAAACATAACAGTAAAAAATATCTCAGCATAAAAAAATGATGAAACCAACAGAAAAAAATGATAAAACCAATAGAATGTTGGAGAAACTTACCGTCATTCCCGGTTAGACTTGTTGTTGTCATGATATGACCAAGGTATTTGCTCTTCAAATGGGCTGCATCAAGGAATAATAAAGGACGACAGTAATTGAATCCACGAATGCATGCTCTGAAAGGGATAGACAATCTCTAAAAAAATTTAGTCTCATTTTCAATTTCAAAAACAACAGGAGATCCGGGATTGGTTTCAGTCAATTTGTTGGTATACCATTTCAAGTACATAAATGATTTCTCGTTCTCTTCCCATGTAATATTCAATGCATGCCTCTTCCCTGCATATGCATAATAACGACTAATGTCAAAACCATACTCTCTTGTAAACTAATTCATAATATCCTTTGTCTTCTTCTTTGGATTCTGTTTAATCTCTTCGAGAATCAGGATACTAATTAGTTTCTTCGACACATATGGCATGTTTACAACTCCACTGCAACAAGTATGTTTCTTATTTAACTCCTTGATAATAAAAGGACTACCTTCAATACCATCAATAGAAACAACATATGTATGCCATTCACATTTCTCTTCTTCCTTCTTAGCACAACATGCATCAATCCTCAACTTCTCATTCCTTGTCGTCTTCAATGAATACCCAGATGTTGCATGATATTTCAACAAACTAGAACGAACTTGTTGAACACCTCCCGGAAACACCTGATTGACACCCTGAAAAATGCCTAACCAAAGCACAGACTTTAACGGTTCTTTCACTTTATTATGGACATCATAATCAACTAAATTTGTAAGTCATGTATGCTCGAAAGTTATAATTCCTGAACTTCCTGAACTAGAACTAGAACATTCATCCCTATGCCTTACATGTAACTTAAGAGATGGAAGCTTATTAAACAAAGTATGTAGAGCAACCAATTGGAGATTAAAATCACAATTGATAACCTTTTGCTGATCACCAATCATGTGGAAAATTTCTATTGAAAAAGGAGAAAATTGACACCAACTTGAACATATACTACCCTCAAATCAAAAACAGATTCTTGTAGACCAATACGAAACGATAATGTATCCTCTTTGTGAGATATAACCGCGAGAGCAGATTCCATAATCTACAGGATAAAGTATGAAACCAAAAAAAGTTTCACTAGATGTGAATATCAACAACACCATCAAAAAAAAAATTTGAATAAGAACATTAACAACTTATTCCCATAGATTTGAATAAGAACATCAACAACATAACCAAAAAAATCGTAAAAACAAATGGATCTGAGTTTCATAATCAACATCAACTCGAAAATTCAAACAAAAACAAAAGAAAAATCAATTACCTGAAAAGTTGAATTTCAGTCTCCGATGAATGATTCGACTAATACAATAGCTTGAGCCGAATGAGACAATGATCAAATTGGAATGATAAACTATAACTTCAGTTGAATTGCAAATATTGATTAAATCAGCGTGAATCTTTGAATGTTAGAATTGAAACCCTAAAAACAAAGAAAAAACGAAGATCTGAAAATGATTTCTCGGAGAAGATTTTCGATTCTCTCTGAACAATATTTTCTTTTAAATAAGATATGTTTTTCTCTGTCTCAATATTTTCTTGCGTCAAAACCTTCCTTTCAAAGGCTTAAGAATATACAAGGAAGGGTAGGATTGGCCTTTTAAAAAGTAAAGAAAACTAAATTTAAAGATTATCATTTGAAATGGGGTTTTTGTATCATTTTTATTTTAAATGGTTTTTATTTGTAAAAAATAATAGGGAGGAGTTTTTGTGTATCAAACTTGGTCACCTTGGTGTTTTACTACTAGTTATATTTCACAAAAGCCACAAAAACCTTATTTCGACCAATAAAAAACAAAGATTTCCTCACCATTTAACGTAGAAGCTTTATTTGTCTAGGCTTTTAAATCTTTAGATGTGTCAAATACGACGGAAATTATATCTAAGTTCGATGGAAAGTTCATGTATGTGTAGTTCTTCGGTATAATCTTATGACCAAGAAGCTTAATACAATTCGCATCCATATGCATGTTTCGTCACAATATGCTTGTGCTTATCTTGCATGGGCTAATTACCAATTAGTGGGACTTAGTCGTTGCTCAACAGCAAAGCTACTTCCCAAATTACACATTAATACAATTTGCAAATACAAAAAAAATCCAGATCTTAGTAGCGTGAGGCTTAGATAAAGAAGTATAAGAAAGACGCAGATAATTGCAAGTCAAACTCCAAAAAGTTAGGCAACTCTAATTAGCACATGCACGTATAAATTGGGTCCCAAAGAAGAAGTGGCCTTATTTTTATAGAATTAAAGGTTCACATTTAAGGTAACAGACAAAAACTGAGTTAATATTCCAACTCAGTGAGTTAAATCAGGGCATAAAAGGTTGAGCTTTGATTGTCTTAGAATTCGATGGAGAAGTTCACCAACCAAACACACAAAATCAACGGGACTCGTGAGACTCGTACTTGTAGTGACACGTATAGTATACATCAACAAAAGAAAAAATCAAAGCTTAAAAAGGTAAGAACAGCGTGGGTTATATTTGTCGTTACTTGACTTCACACAAAAAGACAACATATTTCTGCCAGCTCACATAGTGTATGGCGTCATTTCTTACGCATCTGCTTACGCCCATCTCCTGCGCCGTAACAGTATTGTGGATTTTTGAGGTGCCACGATACTGGAGCTGAAACGGTCAAATAGTCAAAAGTTGAATACTTGATAGTCAATGCTAATCAAGAACCACCATTTTGGTAACGGAAAAGTAAGTAGAAAAATACCGAAAACTAAGGAATATTAGAATGAGAATCAAAAGATAGAGGATGAAGATGACTTAAAACTTTAAGTGGTTTTAGAAAGAAGATAAAGATTCTGATTGGAAATGAATTTCTGTACTTATCTCTAGTAATGAATGGGTCATTTTCATATTTAATTAGGTTTTTCATGAAGATAACGAGTTTGATCGAAGAAAAGGGCTTATAAATTCATCACATCTTATCAGTAAATAAATTAATGACATTAAAATTTTGATTACCTTAAAGGTTAGGTAATATAATGAAGCTTACATCAAGGCTTTTGGACCTTTGGTTGCTAATCGAATTATCTTCTTCTAATTTATATGTTAAACTTTATCTTAATCTTTTGCTAATTATTTTCTTGTGTGGTCGTAGACTTGTGGTCACTGTAGTGTGTACACTATAAAAGCTACGCAGCCTCAAGTTAAAAGCATTTCTGGATTGACGTGCGACTTCAACACGTTACCACGTAGGAACATGATGAGAACAAAACCATCCTTCTAGTCTAGGGGAAAATAAAAAAAGCATATAAATTTTTGATGGGGTATTTTTGGATGGTTATCATTTGTACTTCTCATCAATTGTTTTCAACCAACTGTTTCTAAATGTAAAAACTAACCCGATTTTATTTTTAAAAATAAACCTTCTTTATAGTTTTAAAAATAGTTAATAGAAAAGATAAATGACAATATATCATTTATCCTCTGCACATCATCTAAAAACGTTTCTATCAAAAATTTATCGAAAGGATTGTGACAAACTAAAGAATTTGTACATTTATAACATGACGAAAGAGTTGAAGATAACACTAGAATTTGTACATTTATAACATGACGAAAGAGTTGAAGATAACACGAGAAGTTGTTGGAATTTAGAAATAGATGGCTGCATACAGTGGATACATTAAAACATCAAAATCGTTTAAAATTGCTTTCACATTCATTTGTCTTTGAAACCATTCAAATAGTAGCTCAAAATTAATGCAGATTAATCATGTGATTTGAAATTAGTAGCTAATAAAAAAAAAAAATCCCTTAATGAATTTTAATGAAAAATGAGAGAAAGATGAAGAGGCATTAGGTTGTAGTTCCATCATTGTTCCATCATTGGGACTGGTTCTGCATTTGTAATTGCGAGCTCTGCCTCCTGTTAATGGTTTTATAACTTTTTCCTTCTTAAATCTTAACACGATCTTCTCTTTTCAAAGGAGAAGGTTGTGGTTATCATCGACTTGACTTTCAAGGTGCTAAATAGGAAATTTTAGAATCAAAAAATAAAAATTGGTAGAGATATTGGAAATAAAATATAAAGTAAATAAAGTTGGATGTTAAATGTCAATATCACTATAGTGTAATGTTAAAATCAATGGATGATGATAATAGTGGTCTTAGTTTGAAACTCGTCAGTACCAAATTCTTTACCGATAAAAAAAATAAAACGGTCAATTGGAAAACCTTTTGAACTCATACCTCTCAAAAAAAAAAAAGAGCCTAACCACCTAGGTACCGCTGTTTGATTGGTTTATCAAAGTTTTCACATTTATTAAGTCAATTACCTGAGATAAGCACAGTTTCAAAAAAAAAAAAAAATCTACTCGTAACCGTGTTTTCTAAAAATACTTTCTACGAACATATTTTTATTAATTTTTGATTCTCTAATATTGTACTCCAAATCTATTGGATATTACAGGAATTATTTAGATCTTCCAAACAGATTTGGATTTTCAATACATAACTTGGTATAAAAAACCAAGGTGAACAAACTTTTTATACAAAAAACCCTTCCATATTATTTTTTATAAACAAAAACCATTTTAATTAAAAATGAAACTAAAACCCCATTTCCCTTAATAATGATTAAATTTAGTTTTTAGTATTTTTCAATATACCCGAGTTGCCCTTCCTATATAATCTATAAGTTTTAAATGGAAATAAATGTTAAAATCAAATCTTAGTTTTGGTGAGAGGAAATCGGCTAAATCAAGTTTAGAGAATCTGATTCTGCTAGTAGCTAAGAACAGAGTTTCGGCTAGGGTTTTTTGAAACAAAAGATATCTTCTCCAAAATTGATGGTAGCTAAATCAATTTGAAACATATCTTCAGTTGTTGTTTAAGTGAAGAACCGAGTTCGTTTTCGTAGTTGTTTAATTGAAGAACAGAAACTCTAGCTTCGATTCATCTCAAACTGTTTCACTGAAATTTAAAATCCATTGATTATATGAAGAACCGAGTTCGTTTTCGTATTTGTTTAAGTGAAAAACAGAAACTCAGCTTCAGTTGTATTTCATCAGGTAAGTTTGATTTTGATTTTGGTTTTCTTATTATGATTTTGATTGTATTTTAATTTTTCGATTTATTGATTTTGCTTGTTATTTGATTATCAAACTTTTGAAGAACCGAACTCGTTTTCGTTTCTGTTTAAGTCAAGAACCGGAACTGTAACTTCAAATTGTTCGTGTTTTGAAGATTCCTACTGAAGTTTCAGTTTATTCTTTCAATTTTGTTCATATTCTCATTCGGTTCAAGTTGTTGTATTAGTTCAATCATTCATCTAAAACTGAAATTCTACTTTCAAATGTTGTTGTTGGTGTTGTTGTTAATATTCACATCCAGTGAAACTGTTTTTGGTTTCATATTTTTTTCTGTAGATTATTGGAATCAGAATTTGTTATCTTTTTTATGTTAATTTTCAATTTTTGTTGTTTTTCAACAAAAATTGAAAATTAACATAAAAAAGATAACAAATTCTGATTCCAATAATCTACAGAAAAAAATATGAAACCAAAAACAGTTTAAGTGAAGAACCGAGTTCGTTTTCGTAGTTGTTTAATCCATTGAAGAACCGAGTTCGTTTTCGTATTTGTTTAAGTGAAAAACAGAAACTCAGCTTCAGTTGTATTTCATCAGGTAAGTTTGATTTTGATTTTGGTTTTCTTATTATGATTTTGATTGTATTTTAATTTTTCGATTTATTGATTTTGCTTGTTATTTGATTATCAAACTTTTGAAGAACCGAACTCGTTTTCGTTTCTGTTTAAGTGAAGAACCGGAACTGTAACTTCAAATTGTTCGTGTTTTGAAGATTCCTACTGAAGTTTCAGTTTATTCTTTCAATTTTGTTCATATTCTCATTCGGTTCAAGTTGTTGTATTAGTTCAATCATTCATCTAAAACTGAAATTCAACTTTCAAATGTTGTTGTTGGTGTTGTTGTTTATATTCACATCCAGTGAAACTGTTTTTGGTTTCATACTTTTTCTTTGTAGATTATTGGAATCAGAAATTGTTATGTTTTTGATGTTTTTATTCAAATTTTGTTGTTGGTGTTGTTGTTTATATTCACATCTAGTGAAACTATTTTTGGTTTCATACCTTGTCATGTATATTATTGGAATCAGATTTTGTTATGTTGTTGATGTTAGTATTCAAATTTTGTTGTTTGTTGTTGTTTATATTCACATCTAGTGAAACTTCTTTTGATTTCATACTTTTTTATGTAGGTTATGGAATCTATTCTCACTGTTATATTTCACATAGAGGATAAATTATCTTTTCGTATTGGTCTACAAGCATCTGTTTGTGATTTGAAGGGTAGTATATGTTCAAGTTGGTGTCAATTCTATGTTCTTTCTATAGAAATTTTCCACATAGTTTGTGATCAGCAAAAGGTTATCAATTCTGATTTTGACCTCCAATCGGTTGCTTTATTTACTTTTTGTTTAATAATCCTCCATCTCTTGAGTTACATGTAAGGCATAGAGATGAGTCCTCTAGTTGTAGTTCAGAAATTTCAGGAATCATACCATATGAGCAGCCACAAAGTTTAGGAATTATATCTTTTGAGCATGAAGCACTTACAAATTTAGTTGATTATGAGGTCCGTAATAAAGTTAATGAACCATTGAAGTCTGCGCATTGGTTAGGACTTTTTCAGGGTGTCAATCAGGTGTTTAATGGAGGTGTTCAACAAGTTCGCTCTGATTTGTTGAAATATCATTCAGTATCTGGGTATTCATTTAAGATGACAAGGAATGAAAAGTTGAGGATTGGTGCATGTTGTTCTAAGAAGGAAGAAGAGAAATGTGAAGGGCATATATATGTTGTTTCTATTGATGGTGTTGAAGGTAGTGCTTTTATTATCAAGGAGTTAAATAAGAAGCATACTTGTTGTGGTGGAGTTGTAAATAGACCACATCTGTCGAAGAAACTAATGAGTAGCTTGATTCTTGAAGAGATTAAACAGAATCCAAAGAAGAAGACAAAGGATATTATGAATCAGTTTACAAGAGAGTATGGCTTTGACATTAGTCGTTATTATACATACGCAGGGAAGAGGCATGCATTGAATATTACATGGGGAGAGAATGAGAAATCATTTATGTACTTGAAATGGTATACCAACAAATTGACTGAAACCAATCCTGGATCTCGTGTTGTTTTGGAAGTTGAAAATGGGACTCAAAAATTTCAGAGATTGTTTATCTGTTTCGGAGCATGCATTCGTGGATTCAATTACTGTCGTCCTTTGTTATTCCTTGATGCATCCCATTTGAAGAGCAAATCCTTGGTCATATCATGGCAGCAACAGGTCTAACCGGGAATGACGGTAAGTTTCTTAAACATTCTATTTGTTTCTGAGTTGATAAATAGGTTTGTTATTTAATCCTATACAGATGAAACCTAACATCATGCTACAAACAGATGAAACCAAGATGAAAATCAGTGAAACCTATTTTTACAGAAAAAAGTAATTGAAACAGATGAAACCTTATTTGATGAAACCAAAACTGGTTTCATCGTTTTTTTATATACTGAGACATTTTTTTTCAGTTCTGTTTTCAGTAATCTATCCTTTTGCTTATGTTGTTGTTTCTTCGGAGAATGACGCCAACTGGAAATGGTTTTTGGAGAATTTGAAGTAAGTCCTTTCTCCTATGCGCAAAGAGCTTACTTTTGTGAGTGATCGATGTAGTGGTTTGGTGAATCAAATCCTTGATGTATTCCCTGATGTTACTCATGGTTGGTGTTATTGGCATATGAAGAACAATATCATACTTTCCGAAGTCCAGTAAGTTTTATAACAATTATGTGCTTGGGTTGTTTGAAAAATGTGTGTATGCTAATACACATATAAAATTTTCAGAGAACTGGGAGAATTTGTTGCAGGTCAAAAATTAGAAGTTACAAGATTATCTGAGTAGAGCTCTGGTTGATAAATGGGAAAGTGTTTATTTCCCGGGTCGTCGTTATGGTAGGTTGTGTTCGAATATTGTTGAGATTTTCAATAGTTGGATCGTTGAAGAGAGAGAGAAGCCTACAGCCATCATGGTTGATGAGATCAGAGTGAAGCTTATGAATCAAATGTGTGTACGTCGCGAACAATGTGCAACATTATTGAAGTGGCGATAAACTTTATGTCCAGAATTTGAAATTGAGTTGTACAACAGCAAGATGCACGGCCGTGAATACATTATCACCAAGTCGTCGCAATATGTGTTTGAAGTTCATTCGATATTAACACAAAAGGTTGATTTGGAAAGAAGAACATGTTCTTGCAACCGCTGGCGCATCAACGGTTTTCTTTGTGCCCACGCTATCCGTTGTATCATGCTAAATGAAGAAGACCCGTATAAGTATGTTGAATTCTACTTTACAGTAACGTTCTACCGTGAATCCTATGCAAGACCAATTAATCCTGTCCCCACAGTTGAAAAGCCTTCGATTGTGTCTCCAAAATCTCTTGTTCTTGGTCCTGATGCTCTACCACAACCAGGTCGTCCAAGGAAGAAGAAGAGAATTCCCAATACAGGTCCAGTTCCTAATAAGAAGATGAGAACTTGTGGTAGCTTCCATGTTTTGAGTGCCCATAACCGAAGGACATGCCCTACACAGCAGATGTGAATTCATTTTGACAACAATTCATCGACTTTCATTTTCATTTTTTGTTTAGTCTAATACAAGTTTAGACTACTATATGTTTTAATCTACATATTCTTATTATTCTTTTTTCTATAATTGTTACAGTTAAAATTTCAATTTGCTCCAGGTCTTTCATGTTTTTTTTATTTTTAGATTAAGTTTGTCAGAGTTGCAGGCTTTTATAATTTGTTGGAACCAAAATAGGTTTCATAGTTTGTCACATTCTTCAGGGTTTTTATATCTTTAAGTTGATGGAACCCTTTTTGGTTTCATCATGTTTTTTCATCTGGAACAATATGAACCCAAAAAATATGATGAAACCCTTTTTGGTTTCATCGTATTTTTCATCTGGAATAAGATGAAACAAAAACAAATGATGAAACTTTTTCTGGAACAAGATGAAAACCAAAAATAATGATGGAACCTTTTCTGGTTTCATCATGTTTTTTCATCTGGAATAAGATGATACAAAAAATATTGATTAACAGAAAAATATCATTTTGTAATAAGATGAAACAAATCATGGAATAAGATGTTCATCCTTGATTAAGAGAAAAATATCACAACATATTTTATAACTTAAGAGTAGTGACTGATGAAAAGACTGTTCTTAGATACCCTCTCTTTACAAATCATTGAATAAGATGTTTTACGTACAACCATTCTATTTTACCACAAAATAATTGATTAACATTGTTCTTAGTTTCAACCTTTTTTTCTAAAAACTTTAACCCAAACTCTGTTTCACTGTTTTTTTACCACCATGAACTGCATCTTCTCTTCCATGAACAGACAACCACCATTAACGCACCATCAGTCTTCTTTCTCCGCCACCATTAACGAGACACACCTGAAAAGAAAACAAACAATTGCACAACTAAATCTTCATGTTACTCCTCTTTCTTTGCCCGTCTTTTCTCCATTATAACTTTAAGTTGCAACTTTGGACTCATAGTATGCAACTTTGTCAATAAGTATCTTGCATGCGAACTATGGCCTCATATTTTGCACCTTTTTTATGTGCTCTTCAGATGAAAAATTTCCTTTCAAAAGGCTCTTCATGTAGTAGCAAACATGAAGTCCGAAATCATTCCTGAAATTAACAAAACAATATCTTTAAATTGAAAAAGATAAAAAAAGATTGAAATGAAGATATCACAAGTTCTTTTAAAAGTACTTACACATCTTGTTGACATCACAAAGGGGTGTTCAAAATAAATTCTTTTGTTTGAATTGTCGGGTCTAGGCTCAGCTTTGCAACATGTTGTTTGAATGCTGACACCATTCTTTCTTTCATGCTTTCAGCACTTTTGTTGCATTCATCTTCAGTGGAAGCCATTGAGTTGTAGTGAGAGAATTCTCCAGTCTCATTATCAAAGACTAACAATGTCCAGTGATATGACTTTTCACTTATTTTTGTTAGCAATGGAACGAATACAAATTCTGGAGTGTAATCCATTTTATCAATGAAAGCTTCAATTGCAGTGTGGCAACTTTGCCCGATTGAGTGCAGTGTCTGATATTCATTAAAAAATCAAAAATTAAATTCTAATTTTTAATCCTATACAGATGAAACCTAACATCATGCTACAAACAGATGAAACCAAGATGAAAATCAGTGAAACCTATTTTTACAGGAAAAATGTAATTGAAACAGATGAAACCTTATTTGATGAAACCAAAATTGGTTTCATCGTTTTCAGAAAGACACTTGTATAAGAGAATTTAGATGAAACTTACATAGACATATGTGCTTAGAAAATCTGCCCTTTTGTACTTAGGAGCGCCATATGGTTTCTTGATGTTCTTTGATATGTTTTTTTTGCAATTTGAGCATGTAGAACTCAATCATATCTCCTGCAATGTCACCTTTTCTTATCAAGGTGTTCATATTCCTTCCTGTAATGTACATGCCCAGATCATTCTTCTCCCAAGCCATGTCACTGTTGTTAAATTTTTGAAAAAAAAATTAAAATTTTTAAGAAGAAGAAAAGAAACTGAAACACTTAAATTATGAAACCAAAAAACTTAATGGTATGAATGCCACTTACCTTTCATTGTGCATTTTAAAATATCTGCACACAATCGGTTTTTCATTTGAATCCAGCACTTACATAATTTTTAAGTTGTCCACTGCTTTCAACTTGACTTCCCTTTTCTCTTTTTGTTTTTTCTCCAATTTTGTAGTTTGCTTTCTGCTCATACAACGAGTCTTGTTTCTTTTCTTCTTCTTAGCTTCTCCAGGTGTATAATCCTGCATCTTAACAGGTGATTGGACGCTCCTTTTTGTTTTTCTCATCCTTGAGATTATGTTACTCACTTTTTTTTCGGGACTGACGTCTTCACTATCTCTTTGTCACTGTCAGTTTGCGTCAATCCCAACTCGAAATGAGGCACATCATCTTCTAAAGCAATTATATCATTTGCCATGTTTATAACAGAGTAGTAGCACATGCCTTTACTTTATGGCTTTGATGTAGAAGTCTTGTTTGCATATTCATCTTCCATTTGCTGAAGAATAGTTTCATCAATTAAACCCTGGCTTTGAGTTGACACTTCAATCTGTATCTCTGGCTTTGATGAAGAACTTTTTTTCGCTTCCAATTCTACTCTCTCAGCTACTCTGATATCTTCTATTGTGTCTGGAGTCAATTCAGAAACTTTTTCTATTGCACTCCTCAATTTAGTATTCGACAAAGAAGATTCAATTTGTTCAGCCACCTTTATATCTTCAGCTGTGGTTGGAGTTATCTCCAAAACTTCTTACATTATATTATCATTGGCTTGCTTCCCTTTGATTTCAGATTCTACTTTCTCATCCACCTCAAAATCTTCAATTGTGTTCGGAGTTAACTCCGAAATCTCTTCAATCAGTTGCTGAGCTTTGCCTTCAGATGATGCAACCTTTTCTGGTTCCATCATCTCTTGCTCCTGAACTTCTCATTCATTTGATAAAAACTTTTCTGGTTCCATCATCTCTTGCTCCTGAACTTCTCCTTCAGTTGATGAAACCTTTTCTGGTTCCAACAAAGAATCCTCCAAATCTTCAATTAATCCTTGAATCTGAACTTCATGAGATGAAACCTTTTCAGGTTCCACTGCATCATGTTGCTCCTGAACTTCTTCATGAGCTGAAACCTTTTCAGGTTCCACTACATCATGTTGAATCTGAACTTCTTCATGAGCTGAAATCTTTTCAGGTTCCACTACATCATGTTGTTCTGTTTCTTCAGACATATTCATTACCTGCAAGATTTATTGATTTCAAAATCTAGATTCAATGACAACAAACAAATCAAATCAAATAAAATCAAATCAAAGTAAAGTAAATTATCACCTCATCATTGTTAGACTTTTGTTCACTATCTTCTTCAACCTCAACATTACCAGCATCTTGTTCTATCATTTCATCCATAATATTTATAGCTTTGGTTATCAATTCCTGCGATATTTACATATGTTAGATACTACCACTAACCCAACACACACAAATAAACAATATCATATTTAACTCATCTAAGATTCAACATATCACTTCCACATCTTGTTTAGTGTTTGAAACTGTTTCTGTTTCATCTCTCTTACGTTTATGTCTCACGTAAGTCTTCCTCACTGGTTCTAACTTATCTTCAGCATCATATTTTGCAAGAATTGATTGATCTTCTTCTGAAATCCCATTGTTACCAACGCTTGTAAGCTTTTCAATCCAAATTCTCGTCCACTTATATTTTTCCTTGTAAGTGGTATCTTCAGTTCCAGTTCCAATACTCTCTTCATTTCTATCACCAACACTTTCTTCATTTCTTTCACCAATAATCTCTTCACTTGCACTATCTTCTTCATTTCCATCACCATCTATGTAATCTTCAACATGAATTTCCTCTTCCTCTATACGCTGGACCAAGCGCATTTCTTGTTCATTATATTGAAGCAAGAAGGATCCCTGACGGTAACCCACATTCATCTGCGGAACACAAGAAAAGTTATGATTAATAAGTTGGAATTAAATAAACTATGGAACCTTTTTTTGGTTCTATCATTTGCTTTTAATCTGGAATAAGGTGCAACCAAATAAATGATTAAATTTTTTAATTCTCAGACATCAAAAATTATAAACAAACAAGAACTGTTGTTGCTTTTACCTTGGAGAAAATTTCTGGTTTATTGCAGAGATCATCAAAATTATTCACTACTTCCTTGCTTATTTCATCAAGGTTCCATCTAGCGAACCTTGCGTACATTTCGTTCCCATCTTGTCTCAATGTTATGTTTGTCATCTCAGCAAACCAATACTGAAAAAATAATACACAACACAACATTTAAATTAGTAATCAAACTCGGAAAAATAAAAAACAAACAATTTATGAATCAAAAGAAATAAAAATTAACTTACCAATGGGTAAATGATGCAACCTGATACATCATCAACTTCTTTAGCTTTAATTATAAACTAAATTAGATACTCATGAAAAACATCAGGCCAACACACTTTATTCATCTCAAATACTTGGTACAAGTATTTTGAAGTCAGATTCTGCCACCTTTGTTTGGGACAAATATCGAAACCAAGAGATAGAGTATGAATAGCTTGACGAAGTCTTCAACTTTGGTTTCATTTGCTGCAGTTTCCATCATAGCTCTGAAAATATCAGTTTTCCTCATCTTCTTATCTCCTTTAAAATACTCGCCCGCAAACATGTTCACCTTTTTCTTCATCTCAACATCTTTGGGTATATCTACATTCTTCATCATTTGTAGACCAAAAATAATAGCGAACTGTTCAGGTGTTGTCTGTAGTATCATATTACTTGCTCTCGTCAACTTGAAACAATCTGGTTTCTGACGCTTGACACTTCTATAATATGACCCTAAGATCATCTGAATTGCTCTGGTCCTTTTCTTCAATTTTTCTTCTTGCAGCGTACCATCGAAGAACGGTTTGAAAAAACGCCAAAATGGACAAGCAACAAGTGCCTTCATGTGTTTTTCTTTACTTTTTATCAAAGATTTTATCTTAGGTGCCTCTGCACACAAATGATGCAACGAGCACCTATATGGTTTTTTCAGTCTTTTTTTTCCTGTTACAGAATCAGTAAACCATAAGCATAAACAGAACTTGTCACAACCATACACAGAATATGATGAAACCAATTTTGGTTCCATCAAAATACCCATTAAGTAAAAAACACCAACACTGTTGTTCACAACCATACATATACAGAATATGATGAAACCAAATTTGGTTTCATAAAAATAGGCATTAAGTAAAAAACATCAACACAGTTGGTCACAACCATACATATACAGAATATGATGAAATCAATTTTGGTTCTATCAAAATACCCATTAAGTAAAAAACACCAACACTGTTTTTCACAACCATACATATACAGAATATGATGAAACCAATTTTGGTTCCATCAAAATACCCATTAAGTAAAAAACACCAACACTGTTGTTCACAGCCATACATATACAGAATATGATGAAACCAAATTTGGTTCCATAAAAATAGGCATTAAGTAAAAAACATCAACACAGTTGGTCACAACCATACATATACAGAATATGATGAAACCAATTTTGGTTCCATCAAAATACCCATTAAGTAAAAAACACCAACACTGTTTTTCACAACCATACATATACAGAATATGATGAAACCTGTTTTGGTTCCATTAAAATATCCATTAAGTAAAAAACACCAACACTGTTGGTCACAACCATACACAGAATATGATGAAACCAAATTTGGTTCCATAAAAATAGGCATTAAGTAAAAAACATCTACACAGTTGGTCACAACCATACACAGAAATTGTAAAGCCTTTTTTGGTTCCATACAAATAGACATTAAGTAAATAAATTAGGTCAAAACAGATGAAACCTAAAACCATGCTACTAACAGATGAAACCTAGATGAAAATCAGTGAAACCTAGTTTCAGAAAAATGTAATAGACATTAAGTAAATAAATTAGGTCAAAACAGATGAAACCTAAAATCATGCTACAAGCAGATGAAACCAAGATGAAAATCAGTAAAACCTAATTACAGAAAAATGTAATTGAAACCTAACTATGAAACCGGTGATTTCGAAACATATGAAACCTTATTAACCAAATTCATCGGTGAAACCAAAATCGCGAAACTAAAAATCATTGATGCATTTTGATTTTCAACCATAAACAATCACAGAATATGATAAAACCATAAACTTCGATTTACCTTTTGGAGATTCTTGTTTCTTAACTGTTTTATTAAGTTTTTTGTTCATCTTTTTATCTTTCTTTTTGTTCATCTTTTTATCTTTCTTTTTGTTTTGTTTCTTCACCATTTTTAATGATCTTCAGTGATTTTGGTTAGGTTTAAACTATTAGAGAATGGAATAGGAACTTCAGGGAGATGATGATGAGTTAAAATTAGAAGACTCAATTCTGTTGATGATGATAAACAACCGTTTGAGAATCACAAATTCAGGATGATGATGACTCAATTCTAATGATGATGATGATTTATGTGATGATGTTTGTTTTAGGGAGATTTATGTGATGATTCTTGATATGGATGATGATGACGATAATGCTGTTTCACGATTTTTTTGTAATGATTTTGAAAATTTTGAACGGTTTGATTTTGGAAGTTGTTGAAGAGAGAAGTTAAAGAGGGAAATAATGAGGTCGAATTCAATTTAGTGATCAGTTAATGAAGTTGAGCGGTTTATAAGTGAGGGTAATATGGACAGTTGAGTTGTACTGGGTTTTTTGTATCAAATTTGTTTTGTTGGGTTTTATGTAGTTGGATAATGACACCTTTAGGCTTATAACCCACAGACTGTTTACAATAAGTAAATATAATTATTAATAGTTTAATTAAATAAAACATTGATATTCAATGTGATTTGTAGGTATTCCATGTTTCAATTTCATTGTTTTTCTAATGGTATTTTCAAACCCATCATAGATTTTTATAGTCGTATAGGTATTTCTGACGATTGTTACAAATATATAAAGTACAAATTCTTTTGGGGTGACGTGATTTTACGATTTCATGGAGATCAATGGCTACCGGATTTGACTGTGATAATGTTGTATTATGCTTATTACTTCCTTTTGAGACAATTCTATCTTAATAAAAAGGACAATGAATAAGTTAAATTCTTCGAATTCCAATTCAATATTTCCCTCATCATCATCCATTTATTTTTAAAATCCATATATGGTTGTATTACAATTTACTTACTATTGTAACACAAAAAATCTATATTTTATAATATTTTTTTAAGGATATATCTTAACATGATGTATGTAATCTTTTTATATCAATCTTTCTGTGTCACCGAAATTGAGTGGATTATCTTTTTCTTCAGAAAAAATAAATAAATTAATTACACATGTGCATAATCGGAAAGAACACAAAAAATAAAAAATACAATATTAAATTTTAAAGATTATTTATAAAGCTACTGATAAGTTGATATACTAATAATAAATTGTCGAAGGTAGGCTAAGTGTATATAAGATATAAGCTTACTACAGAAGATAGAAATTAGAGGGAAACTGGCGTTATTATTAGTAAGTTGTTACAACGAACATTACAAGGAGGGGGTATATATAGGATTTGTGGCTGATAGGTGAAGAACAAGTATATGCCATGTATAGTTGGACGTGTCCTTCATATAATTGTGTTTATCCATTAAAGACTTAGTTGACTAAGTTAAAGTTATATCTTAAAATCTTGCTAGAAAATTCGGATAAAGAACGCTACACCAAAATTTTTGAATGTTGGACCATATGTGTTGTCTTATTACAACCTTGACAGAAAAATCAGGTAAGGAAAAAATTGGTCGAAGGAAAATGAGTATAACACTGGTAGTTTTAAAACGGTGTTGATCGCTATAAATTTTTTCCTTTAAAATTGTTCCAGGAAAACTGTTTGGGACAAAACCTGAACACTTGAAGCTCACAAATGAGGGTGGTCGTTTCCATAAATCCTCTCATTTGCCAAAACTGCGTCAAGAAAACCACTTCGGACAAAATCCGAATGCCTGCGCCAGGAAAACCACTTGGGATAAAACCTGAGCGCCAAAAATTCATAATAATGTCGACATCGATCTTCAAGTTCTCTCGTTAAAAACCTCGTCAGGAAAACCACGTGGAAAAAAAACCTGACCCGAGGAAAAGAGTACAACGGACGTCGCCGGATGACGATGCTGGACACGCATATGCTGGCTCGTTAAAACCTTAACAAGGAAAACCCTTTAGGACAAAACCTTGGCGAAGGAAAAAGAGTACAACGCGTTTAAGCCAAGCCAAAGAATCTACGAGTTTACTCCCCCTGAAGTATAACTTTCTTAAAGCGGTTGGTGGTGCAAACATTATACAGTTTTCAGAAAAACTTCTTTACAATTGGCAGTATATGGAGGATTGACTGCTAGGTCTTGCGTCGGGTGCACAACCACCATTGTACACCTCGCATTATATCCTCCCTCCGTTGAACACTAAATTCAGTTTGCCGCCTTAACTTCAGGCATAACAATGAAAGGCTTCTTGTAAACTCATATTTACTGTAGAATCAATTTTATCCTTTAAAAGTGTAACCTGCAAAACAAAAGTTAGAACAACAAGATAATGCATGCATTATATTCGTATATGGTACTTCTAGACCATAAAGTATTATTTTACATACGTATCAGATAGATCGATCACTTCCTACGTTTTAGGATCACATAGTAATGATGCTAATCTTAGTAGCACAACAAGTATCATAAGTATCAAAATTGGATACTCTAACCTGTACAGATAGGTTTATGCTAGCATATTCTCGAACTTCAGGTCGAGTAAATATTTCAATTTCAACGAGATCTCATAATTTAGTTCAGACGTGGATTCTAGCGCTATTAACGGCTTTCCAAAAAAGCCAAAGATGATATTATTCAATTCATCACGAATTTGATCTTGCGCTAAGAACGTAAAACACACAAATGATTGTTCACAATCTTCTCCTATTCGAAGTGGTGATTATGAATAAATTTCAAGTCTGGTATAATTCACAAGGCCATGTAGCTGCCTAAGTCAGGAACTCGAATCCTTCAAGAATTCAATTATAATCACCAATCACTAGTCTGAGCTAGATGCAATCTGAATCCTTCAGGAACTAACACGCTAAAGTGCATCAATATTAGGAGAATAATTTTAGTTTTACGGAACCAATCCTGGGGTTCAGCAGGAAACCCTTAAATCACACTTAGAGCAATTACATTATTCTCTTTGTGCTTTATATCAAACACCAACATGTAACATTCATGCCTCACAATTAAGGTGTGAGTCGGATCCGCATTTTTGCTTTTTCGAGAGATTCCAATCTCTACCTTAGTTTGAGGGGATTTGATTATATGCCTACCAATCACGATGTCGATATTCCTCTGCAGAGGGGTACATAACCACCATTGTAAATAATAGACAATCATATAAATCTCACACATTTATCTAGTGCATGTAATTTTATAGACTGGTACCAGCGCCACTTCAGGGGCATTATCATCTTCTTATCTTTAATAAGGAGGTATAAACTTAGAGAATATGTATCATATTCCGATAGTCTCCACGAGCACTATCTGTAGTCTCTTGAATAGTACTACATATTATAAAAGTGATTGGATTCTTTTATAAGGCATAAATAAGGCAGTCGTTCACACTTTAAGTGTGTCTTAACTAATGACTTGGTCACTGCGAGATGTATGATTTAACCTGTTGACACAACTTCTCATTCTGCATCCTCAATCAAGTGACAAACAATATTTATCCAAGAGTTACTGTACTATGCTTAAATCATGAGTAATCTCAAACACCTTAATTAAACCCAATATATTGGTGTAAGAAAAAAAAAGATGTTTCACGCCAGTTCCAGTGGGAGCCAAACTTTCTCTGATCAGGATAAAAACTTAATTAGATAAACTATTTAGTTGTCAATATTGCTTACAACAACCCTTTTGGTGGTGTCTGTCATCTCCCTAACTTTAAGAGAGAAGCCTTAAGTTTGTCGACATAACACGTGCCATCATCTAGTGGTATTTTTTCTCCTCCTGGTTAAGGCGTACAAAAGTTTTAGGTTATCAACATAATTGCATCAACATCTTGTGGTGACTTTTTCCCTTAAAATGGGAGAACCTTAAAGGTTATAAACCCTCATGCCAACTTCTGGTGGCGAGTTGTCGTGCCAATGACTTTATCCACGCCAACTTCTTGTGGCGGATTGTCATGCCAATTTCGGGTGACATATTAAGTTTTCCGATCATGGCGGAAACATTATCATCTCATTTATGGAAACTTCTGGTTCCATAATTTTATCTGATTTTCAAGGACAACAATACTTATGATGGTTTTTGGGTATTAATTAAACCACACATAAGGTATCCCAAAAAAAGTTGTAGGCTCGAAGATGAGACATTTCACGTCGTTCTTGTTACGGCTTACTTCTTCCCCCTAACGATGGGAATACAGTCTCATCTGCAGACATTACCTGTTCAAGGTTTCAAATGTCTTATGATGATGAATCAAAACCAACAACATATATATAATTAGGTGACGCCATGGACCAACCACGTAAATACGAAATATAATGTTACTTTCCAAAACAGTATTGATAGTACACAGTTGGTCGAGCAATCAACTAAATATGCTTTACAGAGAACTCAATTATACCATGTTGAGTGTGCACATGTGCTTTTAGTGCTCGATATAATACCAACTGAAGGAAAAGCATAAAAAGCATGTACATTCACCATCAAGAAAAATGGAGTTAGTTGGAAAGTCCATAAAATGGGTATATATGCAACCAAACAATTTGCATAAATAGTTTGGCAAATACGATATTACGTGTTAATATAAACAAGATCGAGACCATCTAGTATATGCGACTGTCAAAAAGTAAAGTATTGAAAACTGTGCATAGTGCAGGATGGATAAGCCCTACAAATACCACCATAAATCCTCTTTAGGAATGTTGGTGATTCAACAATGCCATTGTTAATGCCAGTTAAATAGTCAAATGTCGCAATGAACAAACAACATAATTTACACCCTTATCCGGCAGAATCTTCAGAATTCTGTAAAGGATGTTCATGAGCATTTTATGTTGTTCTACTTATCTTGGTAAAACTTGGGTGTCCAAATCAACCATGCCTGAGCATGAATATTTCAAGGTCATTAAACTTATGGTTAACGACAACGTGAGATTCGACTGTTTGAATTCTCATCTGGCATACCCATAAAAGAGAACCTTAAGCTTCTTTATAACGTGCTTCTGGCACAAAAAATAGATGAATTAATAAATACTCCATTAAATGCTTCTTTATCGTTTTAAGGTGGTAATTACGCCGACTACTTTCAAAACTCAACATATTCTTCTGGAATCCGGAATAAAATAAGGCGTCAAATAATATTAACTTTTATACCACCAGAATGATACACGCTCTTCCAAAGTCGTCTATCATATTATTCGAACCCGAAATATTAAGTTACATTTCCCAAAACCCTATAAGGTTATAAAATGGTTCGAAAAATTATGATTTTGTTCCAATGTCTTTGAGATAGATATCTATACTGTCTATTTAATATACTGGATAAATTATCTGTGGAATCCATATCTTTTGGTACCGATAAACGAGAAGAAGGAAAACATAATAAAGCTATCAACAAAAAATTTAGTAACCATGAGTTACTTCTGGAACCCAAAAATACATGGCTTATTCCTGGAATCCAATTATCTCCATAGACCATTTATGGGGTCTGTATTTATGAATTACTACCGGAACCCATAATATATTGATTACCAAAGGAAACCACAATTTTTATGTTCGGCCGCTTTTACGGTCAACAATATTTCATGGATTGCTTCTGGAATCCATTATTTATAAAATAAGTAATTAAAACAAAATTTAATGTAAAGGAGACACATAAAAATATAAATACATATGTTACCAACATCATATCAAGAAATCTCCATTTTCATCACCTATAGGGTCGGCGAAATATCAATTTACAAGTGTGCATATAGACATATTCTTTATGGTAAAAATTTCCTCAATATCAGTTTCACCTGGTTACTTCAGGAACCTCTGATAGAGACTGACTAGCACTTTGTTACTGGTCACACAGTATTCCAACTTCTGGTGGAATAGTTTTAAATTTTCTGGAGATTATTAAAGCCGAGAAAAATCAAATTTACGTCATCCTCTAGGGATGCGACATTTTCTCGCTCTACCAGTATTAAAATCGTTAGTACCATAACAAATAAATTAAACCCGAAATTAATATAGAGTTCGCGGAGTCGCGATTCTCACCTTCACCATATTTACCAAGAAATACAAATTAGCATATGTATTCTGCTAATGTATATGTGCCTTAATTACTATAAGTTCAATAGAATTTGAAACTTTAATCCGTTATGATACCCTGATCACAACAAAAAATAAAAATAATATAGGTAAGTACAAGATTAAAATCGTAATTAATGAAAATAAAAATAGAAAAACGTAGAGAGAAAAAAATAATCTCCATCAATTAACAACTTCTTTTTCCACCAATCGATCAATAAAAATCTACTATATCAGTAACCTGCTGACATAAGAGCTTCCCGCTGATAATATGTTGAATTTTTAATGTTTATTTATAGAGCTACTAATAAGTAGAGATACTACTAGTAAAAGTGTCGGACGTAGGCTAAGTGTATATAAGATATAAGCTTACTACAGAAGATAGAAATTAGAGGGAAACTGGTGTTTTATTAGTCAGTTGTTACAACGAACGTTACAAGGAGGGGGTATCTATAGGATTTGTGGCTGATAGGTAAAGAACAAGTACATGCCACGTACAGTTGGACGTGTCCTTTACATAATTGTGTTTATCCATTAAAGACTTAGTTGACTAAGTCAAGGTCAAATCTTATTAACTTAAGCTTATCTCCGGTTGTCAGCCATCCATCTTATGCCGGCAATATATGACAAAATATACTTTTAAGATTGATTTCCTATCTACATTCCACAGTAAATTGAGCAATCATTACAAAATTATACACATGAGTTCTTTTTACATCTATGGCATCTAAGCTACAAATCACTGCCTAATTCTTTTTCATTCTCGCGAATTCATGCTTCTTTTTCTTCCTAATTCCGGCCAATTCATTACTTTCCTATCTATCCTTTGATCAAGTAAAAACACGAAAACCCAAAAAATTGAAGATATTTACAACAATACCACAATCCAATAAATCCCAATAGATTTTCCCAATTACTAAAGTAGTGCAATTTATACTTTATACCCGAAACTTCCACCTGACACTGGATGTTGTGTCAGATACCTAAGCCCAAACGAGTCGAACGACTCATTGTTATAATTCTGTAAGAAATCGTCCGAGTTTTGTTGCACATAATTTGCCGAATTAACTCGTTGTTGTTGTGAACCAATTCGACTTTCTACTTCCTCCTCAATTGATGGTCTCCCATTTGACGAAGAATTTACTTGTTGAGGATGATAATTCATTGAATCTGCGTATGCTTGATTGTTCGTTGGAATCCTTCTGATTGCCTGATTACTATTGTTGTTGAGTTCTGGTAAAGATGCAATGGCAGCTAAACTACCCCAATCAAATTTTGAAGTATCCAAATTTTGAAAATTCATCATCAGTTTGTTTTCCTGATCTTGGAAATTCTTGAGCGAATTCATTCTAGGAAGTGAAAAGAATTGATCATTGATTTCAGGTAATGAATCAAGAACATCATCAAACTGTGAAGAAGATGAAGACGATGAAGTTCCATTACTACTCTGTTCTTTAGATGTTGTCATCGAATTAACTTCACTTGATGATGATATAGCTTTTTGAGCACTTGAATTTTTCTTGTATATTCTACATAGTACCCAATCATCTAACTGCATGAATCAATAAAAGAAAGGATTAGCTTATTATCATGAAATCGTTAGTTCTTCTGGTTCAGGGATCAAGGTAAAAAAATGTTTTAATTACTACCGGAGTATGGGATGATTAGTACTTACACGAGAGCTGCCATGTTTTTTAGAATTCTCTAAAAGGCGATATTCATGCATAATCCAATTGGTTTTAGTTCCTTTAGGAGCTTTCCCAATGTAAAAAACTAAAGCTTTCTTAATTCCGACTTTTCGACCTTCAGTTGTAATAATCTTATCAGTTCCAGTTGCTTTCCAATATCCAGAACCTGCAACTCTGTTTGGTCTTGATCCATTTGGATATTTCCTATCTCTTGGACTAAAGAAATACCATTCTTTTTCACCAAATATTGCTTTACCTATAAAATGATTCATCAAAAACTCAAATTAATTTCCACATAAAATTTAATGATGAGATTGTAAAACAAAAACCCAACTCAAAATTTAAGAACTTACTTGGTAGAACCCAAGGATCAAATTTGTAGAGATCAATTTCACCAATGATATTCAATGAGAAATTATATCCGGCCACTTTTCTACATAAATATTGAACTAATAACTCTTCGTCAGTTGGATAAAATCTAAACCCAGGGGGCAATGATAATTGAGAGACTGGGTCTAAATTATTTGCAATTGCCATCATCCCCAAAAATTATTCACAACTATCGAATTTTGTGTGTTTTTTGTAATTTCAACAATAATGCCTGGATGATTGAGAAGATATATTTTTTTTCTTTTTTTAATTAACACTCGTGAAGATTTTATATAGGGGAGTTAAAACACGAACATGAGTGAGAATTATAGTGATGACGTAAGTGGTCCTAATACAGTCGTATGAATCACCGTTATAGAAATGACACGTAGTAATACTATGGTGTTAACGCCGACCTTATCCGGAACAAACGGGAGTACTGAGTTGTCTCTGTACATGAACCCTAGAAGAAAGGAAGTTGCTGATTCAGCAATTCTGATATTTTTTTATGGACACGTAGAAGTTAATACAAAAAGCGGTTCTAGAAAGTTAAGTACGAAGACGAAAATTGCGTGTGTATGGTATTTTACACACGTGGTAATACTACGTCGACATATTATTTGGGCGATAGCTAGCATGCGCACACGTGTATATATATAGAGTATTTATTGAAATTAAAAAAGTCGGCGAAACATTTATGCCGAACTTTTCTCATGGTCGTAGATAAATAAGGGGTTAGAAAAGTATGTGCTACCAAAGTGTAACGGCATTTCGACATATAACCACGTCTTTTTTTGTGTTTTTTTTGAGGCAGTTTTATTATGTGATGAGAGGGGTAATTTTTCGGAGTTAATTGGTGTTGAACTAGTTACTAGTCACGTGATATTCTTTATATAAAAACAGTGTGTGGGTTAAAACTTCACTATTATATATTTTTTATTATTAAAACTCCATTGAAAATAAAATGAAATAAAAATTTCATTTGAATAAGTCTGTCTAAACTATCCTTTACATTAATTCAACCTAATAAAAATAAAAATCAACCTCAATCTTAAACCACCATTTACATTAATTTAACCCAACAAAAATAAAAATCAACGCCACTCTTAATCTTTATTCTCTCTCATCACCAACACTACCCGCACCAACTCATCATCACCAACCAACAACAACCACCATCATTCAGCAACACCACCACTACCATTCATCAACTAACAACAGCACCAACGAGCACCACCAACCATCACCACCATCATCCACCACCACCACTAACAACCACCAGGTCCACTACCAAAGAGCACCACCACCAACCACCACCAGAAGAAACAAAAACCAGAACCAACACCCACCAACAATAACCAACACCAACAACCAACACCACTTTCACCACCAACACCACTTTCACCACCAACACCAACATCAACGAGCACTACTAACAACCACCAGATCCACCACCAACGAGCACCACCACCAACCATGACTAGCAACAACGAAAACCAGAACCAACACCAACCAGCACCACCAACAACCAACACCACTTCCACAACCACCACCAACACCAATAGGAGCATTATCCCACTACCATCAACCGTATAACACCACTACCGACCAACACTATCATCAACACCACCACAACAAACCAGCAACACCACCATCAAAAATTTACCATATTACTAAAACATTGGTTTCAACGATAAAAATTAGGAAGAAAAATGATGAAACAAAATTTGGTTTCAACATAAAATTTGTATTTCACAACACAACTTCAACGAAGAAATCAAATGCACCAAATTGAATAAACTAGGAAAAATTTAGTTGAAACCAAATTTGGTTTCAACATAAACGTATTGTTTCACCATTAAAACTTTGGTTTCACAGTAAAAAGTAGGCACAAATCAGATGAAACCAAATTTGGTTTCTATAAAACTTACCGTTTTCACCAACACAAAAATTGATTTCAGCGTTGTTTAGCTTTTATAAAATTTGATGAAACCAAAAAAGGTTCCATCATTTATTTTATTCCAGATGAAAAAAAATGATGAAAAAGTTTCACCATTTTTCAGACATTCCACCAACACAAAACACTGGTTTCAACGTTGTTTTAGTTTTTTAAAATTTGATGAAACCAAATTTGGTTTCATCATTTTTCTGACGTTTCACCACCAAAAAACCCTAATTTCGACAATGATGATGTATCATTATTTTTTTTATGATGATTTTCGACGATGATGATCTGGAGGTGTTGGTGATGTTTGTAGAGGATAGAAGGAGGAAGAAGATGTGTTGTTGGTGGTGGATCTGGACATGTAGGGGTGGGGGAGAAAAAATAACAAGGAGGAAGCGATAGGGGAGGAGGAGGTGTTGTTGGTGGATGATATGGACATAGAAAGAGAAGGAGGTACTGGGAGAAGACGAAGGTGCTGTTAGTGGTGGATATGGGTGACAGAGCTATTATTGGTGAAACATAAAAGTAAAATAAAAAGAGAGAAGAAGAGAAGAAGACGGAAGTGTTGTTGCTCCGGATCTATCTTTTCTCACTGGTTTGGTGGCAGCGGAGCGACTGTTGCTGGTGGTGATGGTGGATGGGAGGAGGAGGCAGAAGAAGAGAAGAAGAAGAAGAATAAATGGGAGAAGAAGATAAGAAGAAGAAGAAGAAGAGCCCGATGAAAATAAAGAAAGGGTAAGTGTGGCATTTTAAAAAGTGGTAAAACTAAATTTTAACATTATAAATAAAAATGAGGTTTTTATTTCATTTTTATTTCAAATAGTTTTTATTTATAAAGAATAATATGAGATGAGTTTTTGTATGCTAAGTTTGGTCACCTTGTTTTTTTTTTTCACTTGTTATGATATAAAAATTGATAAAAAAAAACATTTAATACGAAAATTGATATGTCAAAAATCTTTGATAGAGTTAATTGGGATTTTTTCATTTCTTCTCTTAAAGCTTTTGGTTTCAGTCCTGAATTTTGTAACCTGATCTATCAATGTATATCTACCTCCTCAATAGATGTTTTACTAAATGGATCGTCTGGGGATTAATTTAACCCCTCTAGAGGTTTTAGGCAGGAAGATTCTCTTTCTTCCTACTTATTTATATTTTGTATGGAGATCTTTTCAAGATTACTCATTAACAGGAAAAGGCCAACCTTATCCACGTGGTTAAATTAACTCCTAAAAACAGTCCAATTTTTCATCTTTTCTTTGCAGATGATTGTCTTCTTTTTGCTAGAGCTGATCTTAAGGAATGTTAAAATATTCTAGAAACAATTGAAATCTTTAGTAAAGCTTCAGGCCAATTAATAAACTTTGAAAAATCAGGTATTCTTTTTAGCAAAGAAATTCATCTGAAACACCAAAGAATGATGTCTAAGCTTTTAAAGATAAAAAAGATAGATCCTAAAGACTCTTACTTAGGAGCTTCTCTATTCATAGATAGAGATAAGATTAAAACTTTTGAAATAATAATTGAAAAAATGGAACTGAAAACTCAAGGTTGGAAGAGTAAAACTCTTCCCCAGTCCAGCAAAATGGTGCTTAATAAATCTGTTTTGGCTAGCATGCCAACCTTCCAAATGAGCTGCTTTGTAATACCCCAAAAAATAACAAATAAAATAACTGCTCTTCAAGGGAAAGGAATCTAACTTTAAAGGCTACTATCCTAAAGCCTACTTCTGCCTTTGTAAACCTCTGCATAAAGGAGGATTAGGCTTTAGAGACTCTCATAAAACTAATATGGCTATGATTGCTAAAGTAGCTTGGAGACTTTTGACAGAACCCAATTCCTTATAGGCTTCTCATCTCAAACCAAAATACTTCTTTAAAAAGTCGGCCCTAATAATGAAAATCTCTGCCTCCAGCTCTTGGATCTGGAAATCTATCAGTAAAGGTCTAAGATTAATTGAGAAATTCAGTATTTGAGAGTATGAGATGGTAATTCTATAAATATTTGGGAAGATATTTGGGTTCCAGTCTTAGACAATAATCTTCTTCAGTATCGTACTAACAATAACTCTTTTTTAACCCTTGTGGAAGATATCACTGATACTGACACTCAAAAGTGGAATGTTAACTTGATTTTTTCCTTATTCCCTTCTTTCTTGGCTAAAAAAATCTGTAACATCAAGATTTTCCCTGATAGCAATTATGAAGCCCAACCTGATAAGCTAAGATGGCTTTTAACAGTTTCTGGGGAATTTACAGTTAAATCTATGTATGCAAAGCTAAATGAGAATGAAATAAATTCAAATAATCTTAATTTATCTGATAAATTCTGGAAGGATCTATGGAAACTGGAAATATCTCATAAATAAAAAAAAATTGCCTGGAAATGTTTGCATAATGCTCTCTCTCTGAACTCGAAACTTACTAGAATAATCAAGGATGTGAATCCTATATGTACTTTTGGATGTGTTTCTGAGGAAACTTTAGAACTCTTATTCTTTCACTGTGATTATGCTAAAGAAGTTTGGACTTTAAACCCAAATCAAGTTCATTTCAGTTTTGCTAGCTAAATTTCCTTCTTAGATATTTGTAATTCTTGGATGGAAAACCCTACTAAAGATATATCCATAGAACTAGCCTTGACCAAAATATGGTTTATCTGGAAAGAGAGGTGTAATAGATCTTTCCAAGGTAAGAAGAGTATTGCAGCAAAAACAACTTTAAGAATCAAAAGACATATTAATTTATGGAACCAAAGCCTGACAGAGAAACATAAGCATGGTGTTCTCATTCAAAGAAATCTGAATAGACTGGAAGATTGGAAATTATCATGGATAAACAATTTTAAAATTAATGTGGATGCTGCTTGGATATCTAAAGATAATCCATCGGGTTTTGCTATAATCTTTAGAAATAATATAAGTGAATTCCAACAAGGAAGAACGGGACCATCCGCAACAACTGAACCTGAAGAAGCAGAAGCAGTAAGAATCCTTCAGGCATGAAAGTGGGCAGAAGAGAAGAAATTAGCCAATTTCAGCATCGAAGGGGATTGTAAGAAGCTTTTTGACTATTTGAATAGAGAACAAATTATGATATCTTGGCAAAGTGAGGCTATTTTGAAGGAAGCCATATGCATTATCAGTTCTTGTAATAACTTTTTGGGCTTAAAGTTTATTCAAAGATCGACTAATAATCCAGTTGATATCCTTGCAAAGTCAACAAAAAAATTTAGATGTAACTTAGATGGGATGGTTTCCCTCATTTTTGTATTAAGAATGCTCTTGAAGTAGATAAATCAAATGCTAGGAAAACTGTTATTTCCACATTAGATGGCTCTACTCAAATTGTAAACGGGTTCCTAACTCCCTTAGTTAGTTTTAATGAATTTCCAATTTTCAAAAAAAGAGAGAAGATATTCTTTATATAAAAAAATGTCACGTGATATGTGACGGTTAGATATTGTGTTTAGTTCCGGCTATGATGTGGGCGAGCCACATACTTGAAGTCTCCTCTTCCATGATTGACACGTTTATCTTATTAACTAAACTTTTCAAAACCGTTTTACAATCAAATATCTCAACTACCTATTTCAAAAATATAATAGTGTCCAGATTATCTAAAACCAAGTTATTTTTTCTACTTTTGTGCCATATTTACCTGGCTAATTTTAGGCCTACTCATTTTATTTCAGGCCTACCACTATAAGTTGAAAAATGATATTTCGAAGTAAAAACTTATCACCTAATTTTTTTAATAGATAATTTGCCCATGATTAATTAGTGTTAATTAATTCAAATGGTAGTTAAATTAGTTGGTGACTCAAATTGGATTATAGTTAGTGTTAGATGATAAGAATTAGAGTTGAGTTTTTCTTGAAATTTTGAAGAAGAAGAAGAAGAAGTTGAAGAAAACTAGGTGTTCGTGGGGAAAACGAATTAAAAGGATAATTTAGTAAAAATGGGGTTAATAGGTGATAATTCGTTTAATCCTTCAACATTTGTACTATTAAAGTACTTTGTTTAGATTCGAGAGATCAATCTGTGCAATCCTAGCCTAAACGAAACAATGGTCATTCCAGTCTTGCTTCAGTCACAAAGGAGAAGGAGAAAAGTTGGTCTTAGGAAGGGAACCGAGAGAAGGATTGAGGTCAGAGTATCAGACTCTATAAGATGTACTAGCTGTCAATAGATATGAATAATACTTTGTGTGAGAAGTTTGAATGATCGAGTTGTTCGATTATGTTCTTTGTTAGATTTTTCTCAGAGTTCGACTTAGAATTCTTGTCTAATGCTGACTTGTTATGTTCAATAGATTGAGAAATTTATTTTATAGTCATAGTTATTGTAATAGTTCATCTGACCTCTTCTCTGGAATAAAGTGTCGATGGTTGAGTAGTGGTGAAGTGGAGAAGGTCGAGAAGGTAGAGAAGGTGTTGACAACTTCTCCTTACTCTGTTTGTGGTTAAATAAACGGTTACTCAACCTACCAATCTTCTACTCAACTGTTGATCGAACTTTCCAGAGTTTTTTCTGTAGTGGGTGCATTGTTCTACCATATGACGTAGACCACCAGACCATTACCCTAGTGAATATCCCCCTATTTGTGACATATGATGTCTCACGTAATTTTTGTCGTATTAAGTACTACTAATAATATCATGTCAAATGAGACTTGCTTAGTCTTTTTGACGAAAGACTTGTGTTGCTTGACTAGCCTGATGAGTCTGATAAGACCGACTTATAATATATGTATCTATTTTATTTATAAGGAACAATGTGTTCAACTTAGTCAATTTCGCATTGACATGCTTATTTTGTAGAAATAAGTGTATGATGTTGAACATGAAATATATGTATGTGAAACTTCACATGATAATATATGTCTGAAAGGCTACACATATATGAGTGAAGCCTAGTATAACCTTTGATAGGCAAATCAGGGTTTTGAAGCTTGTATATCTGAAGCAAACCCAAATAGGCAAGTATTAAGAGCTAATGCCAAGATAGATGAGCTTAGGAGCTAACGCCTAAGTCAGATTAGGTTTAATGCTAAGATGTATTAGTATTTGGGCTTATGCTAAGCCACCTTAGTATTAGGATTAATACTAAGCCTCCTTAGTTAAAAGGGTTAATAGTTAACCTCCTTAGTATCAAGATTAATGCTAAGACTCCTTAATATTAGAAGTATTACTAAGCCGCATTAGCATTAAGAAAAATATAAGAAGCCTCAGTTCAGGAGCAAAGGGGTAAGTCGTCTTAGTTATTAAGTCAATACTAAGACGCACAAGATTTGCTTTTATACTAAGACGCACGAGTTTGCTCTTTATACTAAGACACACGAGTTTAGGGAACAAGAGTAAAACACCTTAGTTTGGTCTTTGGGAAAAGACACACAAGTTTGGTATTTGGACTAAGACGCACGAGATTTGGCTCTTTTTACTAAGACGCATTTATTGGGGAAAAAGGGTAAAACACCTTAGTTTGGACAAAGAGGTAAAACGCCTTAGTTTGGTCTTTGAGACAAAGATACACAGGTTTGGTATCAAACCTAAGGCGCACAAGTGTGGGTTTTGGAAAAAGACACACATGATCTGTAGCAAGATTAAGACGCACATGATTTATGCTAGGGTTAGACTAAGACGCATTAGTTTTATGCTTTTAGGTTAAGACGCACGAGTAACTAAGACGCACATGTTTTGAAGATTTTATACTAAAGACTAAGACACACAAGTGCTATGGTTAGACTAAGATGCACAAGTATTGTGTTTTTGGACTAAAACGTATTAGTCTTGTGCTATAGCCTTTTGTAACACTTCAAGTTCAGCGTCTCCTTTTCCAGTTAGGGTTTGAAAGTGTTTTTGATCATTTGAGACGTTTATAAGTGTTGCGAACTTATTTTTAAGAATTTCAAAAACCCCTAAATTGAATTCTAGTTGTCTCTTTAGCAAGAATTAATGTGACTGATGCTGAGCTTAGCTAGTAGAAGCTACGAATTTATGTCTGACACAATTTTGACTTTGAATCTAAGCACAACTCTGGTACTTTAATTAAATAGATTCGCATGTAATCTTCTATATAAAGCTATATAGGTATTTTTAGTGAGTCGGTATTATTCAGTTGAGCATAAATATTGACATGAAGTAATTTTTAGGAATCCAGTTACGGAATACAACACCAAACAATGTTCAAATTGTTTTATACTAGTGGACAATCCATCTAGGAAGTTGAGATTTTATGTAAAAATCATAGAATTTCTTGGAATGGCATAGAAGCACCAGTTTCATTCAGATGATTTCGTATAATAATAAATGTTGATTCATTCAGTAATTTTAATCGTATATGTAGTTGCCCATACATATAGAGATAGGACAGGGATAAGCACCTGAGAGAGGACATGGATAATCACCTGAGAGAGGACATGGATAAGCACCTGCCCAAGAATTTTTTACATAATGTCGAGGTTTAATATTTCGCAGACTCGAGTCTTGAGAGATAATTCTACTATTTTATCATTGTCAAAAACCCACCATCTATATTATGTCCTCTGCTTAGCACGGAACAAGTAATGTTGCGTGGTAAGCACTAGATGGTGGATTGTCAGATGAAAATAAAATAAAATATAACTTTACAGTTCAATGGTTAGATATTACCATAAGAGTAGTACTCGACTTGAACTTTTGCATAAGCAAGCTAGAAGACCATCCTGGATGAATAAGTAATGATCCAAAGCAAAGCAGGGCTTAGGATTGGTCGGATAAGCATTGCTTAATAGTAGGCAGACGAGCACGACTTTGAGTTGATGTGAATAAGTTTACTAGGAGCAATTGGACGTGTGTGCATTGGTTGCAGCTGGACGAATGAGTCTGAGAAAATATGGTCAGGTAGGGTTTAAGCAAAGATGGACGTACAAGTAACAAAGCTGGATAAATAAACTTGGTGGAGTCTATGGACATGTGTGCCTTGGTTAAAGCTGGATAAACAAGCTTGGTTGGAGCTAAGGTGGACGAGATGTAGCAAGATGGACAAGGTTGAGGATGATCGCACAAGGTGGAAGGGGATAAGTGAGCTTGGTGGTAGGAGGACTAACTGAAGACGTGTCTTGATGGACGGACAAGAGGGAATCCATTCCTCTCTTAACTTCGAAGTATTCATTTGATATAAAAGAGAAGTTTTGCTCCTCCTCTTTTTTATTTTTTGACCGATCAAGAAATCTCTCTTCTATTCTCCAATATCATCGTCTTATTTTTAATCATCTTAGCACCAATCGGTCATTGATAGTAAGGTAAGCTCTATCTTATCTCTGTTACATGAGTCTAGAGCTCTAGATTGAGTTTATGTATATATTTTTTCTCAAAATAACTTCTCATATGCTTGTTTGAACCAACAACATCCTTAAAACCTAGTTTTATTGTACAAACTTCGTAAATCCTCTTGTATTTATGTAAGAACATAACCTTTATAACCAATTGTTGCTCACGGGTAGACTAGGGTTTGGACCAAAACTTGTTTTTTTTTTTGTTTTTTTACGTGAATTAAAGTTCACGTTAATTTATTTTTTTTACCGTGAGTTAATACTCACGTTTCTCTCAATATTGGCAATGCCACCTGCTTCTTTTGAGGGAAAGATTAGTCTAGTCATTTCCTTTATTTCATCTGTGAAGCATTAACACCAGGTATGTATGTTTTTAGGCTCTCTTCTCCCTATTTTATTGAAAACAAAGATGAGCATTTATTAGAGATACCATGGCTTTGAGTCATATGATTTTATATTTCTGATGTTGTATATAAAATCGTCACTTCTATTTTCTGATCTTCTTGTACAACTTGAAATGAGTAAAAGTATTCTTGTTGATTCCATTGAGATGTCATGTGATAATAATGATGATTATGTCTATATCAATGGAGAAAACAATACTTCTGGATCTGGGCATGCTAGAGATATGCCAAACGTGGTCGGTGACTTCTTTATGTTTAGGTGAAGATGTGAACCCTCTGTTAGTTTCTCTTGAATATTTGATGCGATTTTGTCTCCAGAAAAGAGAATATGCTGCTTCACCTATTGATTTCAAAATTCTCTAGTCTCTTTTGAGTGGTTGGGATGGATGGTTGAGGAGTATTCTTGGTAAGGATCATGTCGTAGCTTTGTTAAAGGATGCACAAATTTATGAAGCTATTAGAATATATGGTACCCATTGGCTCAAGAAGATTGTGTGTGGTGTGGTTCTCTTCTCTCGCAATGGTGCATCCCAACTCACACTTTTATATACAGATGGGGATAATTGAAAATCACCTTAGAGGGCTATCCTGCTACATCTTCCAGTCTCAGGGAATCTTGACCTTCGTTTGAATGAGAAGGAAGAATAATTTCATTTGGCTTTAATAAAAAAGATAGAAGAAGTATTTCTATACTTGGTGGATAACGCAGTGGTGGCCGAGAAAAGCGAAGCCATGCCAGGTTTTGGATGACATGTTGAGTGTTGCTGCGTTTTTATGCTAGTGGCTATCAAGAGAAATATTTGATGAATATGAGCTATTGTCTTACATTCCGCAAGAGAATTGAGAATTCATATTAATCTTATGGCTATATTAATCTTGTAGCTATTTTATATGCGCCCATAAAATTTTAGGGCTTTACCCGGCTAAATCATCGTAATTTAATGTGCATCCATGCAAACTATTTGTATTAATCAGAATACGCCGATTATGAAGTTGAATACAAAGTTGCGAGCGATTGGAGTGGATGCTATGCCATTTATGAATACAAAACGCCAATTATATGCATACCACCTAAATGCAGAGTCACATCGGACATCATCTCAAGTCGCAAACTTCCACGGCTGAATCCCTTGAATATGTTCTATATGCACTACATAAAAGCGAAGCATAATTCTAGCACTAAATCATATACGACTGAGAATCCCTAAACAGGCCATAACTATGGCCACGGTATTGGCAAGTACCAATGCTAGAAACACATATGCATAGTCAAAATTCCAGCAAGTGCCAGCCCCACACGCCAAAATCATCCTCTTAGCGCTAGCGCCTGCAGTGCTCTAGTGCCATCGCTAGCAATGATAGCAGCGCTATCTCCTGCGGTGCTCTAGTGCCAGCACTAGAGCTCTATCCTTGCTTCCCATTTTGCTTACCTTCGCTTGCTCGTGCCAGCGCCATCCTCGTTTGCTCGTGCCAGCGCCATCCTCGTTTGCTCGTGCCAGCATCATCCATCGTCGCTAGCGCCATCACCTGGGTCATAGCCACGACATTAGCATGTGATAGAAACACCTCAATTGCGCCTATAACACTCGCATATGCTATTGTTGCTAGCACAAACTGCTGCTGCAAACATGCCACAAATATGCCACCATGTTGCGTTGGCATAAGCTTATTGGTAGTAGTACCTTAACTCATACATTACTCATATACTTTGATTCCATGACTCCACTATTTCCTACGAGAAATAAAATCATATTACATGGGGGGATTATTCATGGGGTTTTGGTATGGTGGTTACAGCAACATACGGCGTGACAACACCCCATGATATGAAAGTTACAAAATAGTGGTGACGGTTAGGGAAGTTAAAGAGATGGTGGAATAATAGTCTTCCAGAAAGTTCCAAAGACATAGTGGGCGGTTACACCATTATCCCCACATTCTCCATCTCTCCACTACCTACACTACTTACAAGGAAAATGTGTGTTCCCAAGTTATTATAAATAGGATACTTAGCCCATTCAGGAAATAGAACAAGCTTACTGATGCGTGTCATAGGTGCAATCAAATTAATGATCTTATTTACATTTAATTAAAGAATAATATAATGGAAGTCAAGTTCGTTCTCACGAGGAGCAAGGTGTTTAAGTTGTCAAAGTGTCACAAAAGGGGGTTTTGTTTTAGGTTTTAAGCAAAGTAAATAAGAAAGCAATTAAAAGATTAAGATGTAAGCACTGGAGAGAGATATGATCGAGGAATCCTTCTTCGTTACTAAACAATCATCAAGTTAATATATTCATCTACTCATTTTTAATCACAAATTAGTACCAACCGTAAAATAATAGTTAGATCAGTGTTATCCCCGAAATTCCTTATATCACTGGATACAGAAGTTCTCGCCTACCAGATTTTATTCGTCCTAACCACCTAGTAGTAGATCACTCAGGGTGTAATTTGGTGAAATTCTTTATATTTTATGAATTTATAGGTTAATCCTAGAAGTTAGAATCTTAGATCAAGGTCCACTTACTAGTGTTGTTCATACACACAATTGCTCTACAAAATCCCTCTGCAAGGTCTCGTTTTCTCTACTTGTGTACGAGTCAATGAATGATTACTTATCTCACAACTCAATACAAGGAATAGATTAAATCAACAAATTAATTCAGTTGGACACCTAAACAATCTATCAATCAATCATAAACATTCTTTATAGTATAAACAAACGATAATCATGTGAGAACTAAAAATAGAATCATATATTAAATCAAATCATATTTAAAACTTAGAATTCATCCCCAATCAATTAGGTTTTTAGCTACTCATGGATGTAGAAGCATCCATGGTATACATATAAGAAAGTAGAAAAGAAATAGTTACAGTGATGTAAAACGCTCCAAAACCCTAGCTTTTTCCTCTTGTGTTCATCTCTCCAAAAGCTTGATAAAAGAATAGATCATCTAAAAATAATTATAAGAGTCTCTTAAATAAGTGTCTCAAGTTGTAAAAGCGCCCGTACTCGAATCCCGGTCGAAATAGGTTTTCAAAATACCAAAATATACTAAAAATAGGTTTTCACGCTCAGTTTCTCGATGGCTGACCCATCGATATTCCACTTTTCTCGATGGGATAACCCATCGAGAATTCTTCGTTTCTCGATGGCTTGACCATCGAGAAATTATATTTCTTATGCCGACTTCTTTTCTCGATGGCTTGACCCATCGAGAATTCTTCTTTTCTCGATGGCTTGACATCGAGAAAATCCTGAACTTTCTTTTTTTATATAAATTTTTCATATGAAGTCGGAATGACCTCCTTTTTTTTCCATTGGCTTCGTCTTCTCGTTCTCTTCAAAATGGTATCATGAACTTCTGGATTTAAATGAGTAGAAGTTATCTTTATCCCTCGGAATGCTTGAATACTTGGAGTACTTCACTTCTTAGGTCTTTTGAAGTCACTTTCACTCTTATTGGATGATTCACCTAATATAATACAAAAGATAGAAAACAAACTTAATAACAAATAGTATGCAAGACTTATAGTAACAAGCATATATTTAACACTCAAAACATGTGAATTATGCACTTATCACTTCCCATTCTTTACAAGCTCTGTTATTCTCAATAGTTCTAAATCTCTACACACAATTCATCACACTTATTTCCTTCAACTTTCTTTGCTTCCCTCCGTTAAGATCAACCCATTTCCTCTTCTTGTGACCGAAGCAGAACGGAACGACTATTATTGTAGTTTAGGCTTGTCATGTATGATTTTGATTTCTGAATTTAAAGAAAGTACTTCAACAATACATTTGTTTTTCCTAGAATCAATTTTTAGGTACTAACAATTGGCGACTACAGTGGGAGATCAATCTCTCGGTCACGAATCCAATTCTTCAACCATCTGAAAATCATTCTTCAACCGTTTGAAAACAAGGTGGGTCTTATGTCAGGTTCATAGACTAACATCAATTTGGGTAAAACAACCAATCTCAGTTCTGGTGTTCCATTCCCTAAAATGCTTTCACCAAAAATACCAATACTACTCTTTCAAGCAATGTTACTGGAAACGCCATGGATAGCCAAGCATCACCAATTCTCTCAAATATGATGAAGAGACCCTTATTGACGCACAAGCAGATGTGACTACCACTCATAAGGAAATACTTGCTCCTCTCAGACTCGTATGGAGCAACCACCTCTAGAGCAACATAAGTATCATATGGAACAAACCACGAACGCCTCCAAAGTTATTGCTGGTGCTAACACCTCCAGAGCCCATATCCAAAGAGGTAAATGAGAAGTTTGTATAGCCCCTGATCTACTACTAGGAAACAGTCAACAACAAAATCTCAGCACCAGTGGAGTTATGGAAAGGTCCATACAAAATTTGTAAAAAAGAAAGATTTATCTCTGTCTCACCAGAACCAACATATATGTCTACTTGAGATCCAGAAAATCCTACACTAAAGAGACATCTCTCTCCTACATTTCTTATTGCATAAAGAGATAAGGGTACTCATCTTTATCAATCCATCACCAGATAGAGCCAGCCAGTTCCATCTGCTACCAGTGTCAGCACATCCAGAATCAATATTCGACGCGATGGCGAGTTCCCCATTCAAAGAAAGCAACGATTCATTCAAAAATAAAAATTTGTCATTCATAAAGATTTAGAGAGACCACTACCACTACCGTATTGTATCCAGGAGTATCCGCTACAAATTCACCTGCAACATTCATGTAGATCCAGACTATGACATGGTTCCGGGACGTCCGTGGATCCACATCAACAAGGCAAAGCTCGACGCATCTCTAGATAAAACGTCACCAAGGGACCCACATGTAGGTGCATACAAGCCAGCAGACCCCCAAGATTTCTCACCTCCAGAACATCGCAAATAACAAATCTGGATGCTAAACAATTGGTAAAGGAGAGATGATGATGTGCTCCCATGGATTTCTCCTACAAGTAAGTCTTGTTCAGCAACTCTCTTTACAACCAGTTGTCCCATGTATCATCAAGGCTTGGGGAATTGACCCGAGTATCAACCTCAACGTGCCTTAATGATGTGAATGGGAAGTTGATCCTTTTTTAAAAAAAATCGAATGGATAAGAGTCATCTCTACTGGAAATATTAAAACCAATAACCCAACCATTCTTAAAATGTGTCATCAACCTGAGATACCGAAACCCAACCATTTCCAAATCGGAGACACTACTGCTTCTTCTGGAGAAAAGAAATATCTGGTCATTAAAACTATATTAGATGAATACTACAAACTCGTCAATACTGATAAACCAACATGGGTAGTCGTACGTGGCAAGTGGCTTAAAGTTGTCAAGCTTAAACACTTCACCACCCCTGATAAATCTGTCAAGGCTTAAGCACTGTACCACCCCAATCAATATTTCCCTGTTTTTATGCAACAGGTGTAATCCCTCTAAAATGTTTACAGTGCCTTGCATCCATACTTCAAATTTTAAGTTATTTAATTGAACAAAGTATTATTTCTCTCTCTAGAAAATCCTTGCAAACCATTCAAATTTTACCTACTTAAAATTCCAAAATAAAATCAAAAAATTAATATAAAAAAATCGGGAATCTCAGAAACACATTAAAACCCTCGAAACTTACTATTTAGAAAATATATCGGAAGACTGTTCAACACCATCAGCTTATGCTCTCTCCATCTGTGCAAGGGCTTCAATTGCAATCCTCAACTCTCAGGATTTTCTTTCTGCATCATACCTATCCTTGGTAATCACTTATAAGCTAAAGACGCGCCTACTTCCTTCAAGTTATCCTGAATGGATCTCATATGACGACAACGCCATCCAACAACAAGCTTAACCGTCCCAGCTTCCTCCAAGAGTAAGGTCTTGTCCAACTCAAAGTCAAAATCAACTCCAACGTTCAAATACTAAATTTGCGCAGTTTTCATCGTATTGGCAACCTACATAACGGCACCACTTGGAGCATCATCTTCAACAACTGCATCGTAAGAATCATAAGAACCACACATGGAGACTGGAGATTTGCAGAAGATCCCCTTGCTGTCAAGAAACTCTCCAGCCTATAAAAGAAGGTCACCCAGAGAGTCACAACCTTGAGAACTCCCTTTACTCTCCTAAAACATGCCGAAAAGGTATCTCCACCTCTCCCAACTACATCGTCAGATCTGATAGGAGCCTGCAACCCATAACGAGGCTGAGACGCATCCCAAGCCAACTTTAGAAAATATAACTTCAGAAATGAAAGAAAAGTGTGACAGGGGACTGCTCACCGCAACACATCTCATAACAATCAAGGATTCATAAGATGGCTCAAGAGAAGCCTCTTGGAACATAGTCTTCGAAGACACCCGCAACACCACGTCGGAAACATGATAACTTTTAGCTCATCCTCTTTACCCTCATCCTCTCCAGAGGACTTCGCCCATATAAGCATACCATTGTCACATCCAAAAGGGTAAAACAAGCTTATGAGCCAAAGGGTCATGATAAGACACAATTTCATTCAGTCAATGCTCACAAAAACGTCCCAGTTGCGACTCAACAGCCCAGGCACCAACGAAGGGCTCGAACTTCAATTCAAGTTTTTGCTCCAGCCTTGGCACGACAAAGACAACAACAAAAATAAGAGATATCAACCTTCTTGGATTCCCTTACCTGATCACGTCCATAGCATGGACACTTCACCTCTGTTGCTATTGATGCTGATTTCAACCACACTGGTCAACTATGGAAGAGTACTGAATTCAGAATTCTCAAGGTGACGCCATCAATTCCCCTCATGCTTCAAGCAAGCCCTAAACAGACAGTAATCGTGGTCATGATCTCAACTATCACTGGTAACGAGGCATCCATGACCATCCCAAGCACAATGAACACTCGACAGGCCTGACCACTTCAGATTCATGCTTCGCCTCTCAACATCTGGAATATGGGCTTATAACCTGTTGTTAGGAATTCATCTTCTCCAGAAACATGGATGTGGCGAGCATCACATCCTCTTGAAAATCTTAAGAATCCTACATGCTCACGATAGCACTTACCATCAAGAGCTCTCCAATTCGACGTTACTACTCATGCTGTCACACATGCATCCTATGAGCTCGGAAATCAGAAACTATTGGTGGGAATGAGGCAAAGCATCCTTAACGAAAAATGTTCATCTGTATCTCTGCTACAACATACTAAAAGGGGCGCGCCAATCGGATCTACGGGCTCTTGATTTAAAGTCTACGAAGTCTGAAAATTTGCACAAGATTACATATTACAAGCGTGCACGCTTGATTGACTGACCATACAAGCTCCGAATCAAAAAATGTCAGCAACTTCATGTCATCATTGCTTCGCTGCTATGACCCTTGTCGATTCAACTTCTGATACTGCTGCTGCTGTTGGGCGAGAGGAGAAAGAAATAGAGCGCTGGTGGTTGGTGATGGTCAAACAAGGATTTCCTTTTTGAAGGCATGGTCTCGTGCTACACACGGGTCAATTTTAGTCTCATCATCATACAAATCCGCCACGCTTCACTAGTTTATGCTCTCCAGACGACGCTCTATCATCCTACAGGCACTACTACATCCACTATTGCTCCTTTAGCAATTATTTGACATCATTGGAGCGTCATCAAATCATAATTCCTGGTAAAATCCGACAACTAAGCTCGTTGATTTATTTTGATTTATTTTTTCTATCTGCAGAAGCATGACATAAATACGTATAAAATTCTGACAAGCATCAGGATTATGAAGACGCACTACTATCTTGCATTCCCCAAGAGGATTAAAAAGGGATATTCATCTCCTGTCTAAATTAGCCTTGTAGCTCTTTTATCGCTTTTGCCTAGCTGCAGAAACATGAAACAAATACGTATAAAATTCTGACTAGCATCAGGATTATGAATACGTACTCCTATCTTACATTCCATAAAAGAATTGAGAAGGGATATTCATCTCCTAGCTAAATTAGCCCTTTAGCTATGTTATCGCTTTTGCCTAGCTGCAAAAGCATGAAATAAATATGTATAAAATTTTGACAAGCGTCAGGATTATGAATACGTACTCTTATTTTACATTCTGCAAGAAAATTAAGAATGATAAAATTCTGACAAGCATCAGGATTATGGATACGTACTCCTATCTTAAATTCTGTAAGAAAATTGAGAATGATAAAATTCTGTCAAACATCATAATTACAGATATGTACGTCTATCTTACATTCTACAAGAAAATTGAGAATCCATATTCAGCTCCTGGCTAAATTAATCCATATAGCTCCTGGCTAAATTAAGCCATATAGCTCCTTTTGCATATATGATGTGATTTGGAGACAATGGTAAGAAAAGTATCGTTCACTCGGACTTGTAAATATTGGATTTTATACCTAATTTTAATTCTAAACTTGCAAAATGAATAAAAAATGATAACAATATTATGAGAGACTGGGACTCAGGATTCCACCATTATTCATAATCGAGTGATACAAATATCAATTCTTAAAAATTATAACTCCTTTATGGACTCTATTTCTTTGCCAAAGATAGATTTCTAAAACATTTTACCTGTAAATCATAAGCATGACGCATCAAAAACTCTAAGTCTAAGCATACACCATCAAACAAAATCATAATTAATTAATGAAAATCATAAATCAATGAAAATAAGTGCAAAAAGTCATAAAAAATCGAATATAGTTACCAAACAATTGTGAAAAATAGCTTCCTCAATGTCCCAATACTGGGGCTTAGCTCATCATGCTCAAAACACTCTCAAAAGATAAGTACATAACTCAAAAAGTGTTTACAAAGGTGAAAAGAAGAGAAAATAATAAAAGCAACGAGTTTGTAAAGGTGTATGGGCGTTACAGATTCGTTGTTACAAAGCAAGTGTTTCAAAGTGAAGATAAATGTTGCAAAGATGAAAAATTTTGGCAACAGTTTCTTCAACCTTTAGGCAACGGTTTCTTCATCCTCTTTTTCACTCTGCTGCGAACAAATTTTTTTTCTGAAAATTTTTGTTTCTCAATCCTGGCCTCTGCCAGCCTCCCTAACTTGTTCTTCGACTTCTCTATTTATACTAAACACCCAACCATTTGAAATAACTCCCTAAATCTTCAATACAATTCTCGCAAATCTTCGACAATATTTTTCCTTAAAGTCTCGATCTGAATTTCTTCCTACACAAACTCTTTGTGATGTTGTTGCTGCTCTGGTTATCAAATATTCTTCGATTAATATAGAAACAGGATCAGGGAAAAAAGGAAAGAAATCCCATGCACAATGATTTGTTTTTCTGAGATTGGTAACGAAATTTTTTTTCCCTCCCTGTTTTAGAAAAAATATTTCACGATCTTTAGTTTTGAATCTTTTCAAGTTTCCTATATTATAAAAACTCTTTATTTAACAATGCAAGAAGATATCTTGTCATAACACTTCAAAAATCTTCTCCAAGGAATATAAAAGATTCTCGGTTTTAACAAGAGTAGTTTTTCCCACCGAAATTATTTATTTGAAATCAACATATGGGTGCCTTTATCAATTCTTAGGGGCGCCCTTATAAAAACTCTTGGGGGGTGCCTTTATCCAAAACGAGGGTGCCTTTAACACTTCTTCTGGGTGCCTTTAACACTTTTAAACCCATTTTTCTGTAATTGTTTATTCTGCAAAAATACCTAAGAATATACAAAATAATAATATTAGTACATAAATTGAGAAATAATATTATACAAATTGAGAGCAAATCAGACACATAAATGTGTCTGTCAAATACCCCCAAACTTATTATTTGCTAGTCCTCGAGCAAATCTAATCTAGAAAACAAGAATATTAACTCACTGTCGCCTGCATCACGATTGCACTAGCGTGTACAACAAGTCTTTAAGACCATATGTGTCCCTATCAAACGAGTTTTAGTCTCATGAGAGTTTACAAGAGGTGTACCCACAAAACCTTTTACTCCAAAACCTAGCTACTTGTGAACGATTGAGGGTAGATACTAAACATGCTATTTAGTTGGCTACTAAATTCTTTGGCTATGGGAATCATTACCCTATATGAGTCCAATTGCTGTACAAAGCTGTACTTTGATAGTCGCACAATGGACCACGACACTCGGAATCTAACAAACCACAATCACATGAATAAATTAATAAAATGGATATGGAGATAGAAGCGTCCATATGTTGACTAAGGTGAACGGTGTTTCCTAGAATATCTTTATGAACATCGTGCCAAGATGGATTGAGATACGCACCCACTGGTATGAATCCTAATTCGAATATCAACTAAGCTGGTATATACAAGGGCCCCATTGGTCGATTTATTGAATATATATAATTTTTTTGTCTTCTATATTTATCGACATCATGATTGGATCATTTGAATCCAAGTGCATGCTTCTTTTCAGCAGATTACATGATAGTTCCATGGATTCTGCGTTCCATGCTTGCTTAGACGACGGAGACAGGCAGAACATACACATATTGCTATCCAAGTATCAATACTAGATTTATTTATTTTTTATTTTTTATTTTTTTCTCAATGGTCAAGTTCAATTAAAATAATGAGGTTGATCTCAATCATTCTAATTCATCCTGGCGACAACAAGGCGATACTAATGGCCCACCAAATCACTTAGAGAAACACAATAAGTTGCAAAAATAAAAACATAACGTGATATGGTGATGACTCCGAGACATGGTGACGACTATCATGTTATTTATAACACCTGAGCCCTGTCTTTTTATGAATAAACCATTTAGCTGGGCACACAAACTCCTATAAACAAGAATTTTGTTTCCATTTATCTAGAATGGTTAGTGTCATCCTGAATTGTTCACAAGTTTCTAAATTTTGGAGTTTTTAGTACAACTATTTTCTTAAAAAACTTCTCTCTTACCCCCAAACTTAAATTGAACATAGTCCTCGATGTTCTAAAAATAAATGAATGAAAGCATGAACAAAGAGAAAATAATGAACAAAGTAAAAGAGATAAGAAAATATATTACCAGCACCGTGTACCAAAAACATATGTGTTGCCTCCCATAGATGATATGAGCCTAAAATACATCATTTATGTATAAATTTCTTATGCTTTTCTTTATTAGTTTTTTTGTTTTAGTGTATATTATGCTTTGTTTTCTATTTTGTAGGTATTTTGGAGTCATTTAGAGTAAAAGAAATTTTTTTATCAAAAAAGGTAAAATCATCATTTCATGGGCAAATGTTATCCGCAGCAGGCCATTCGTTAATGGATGACCAACTGAAGTCCATGAGAAATAACTAAAGGCAAACGTATCTCTACTCAGGGAAACCAGTTGAATCTAAAATGAATTAACTAAAAATGGATTCCCTATCTAACTATGAGTGCCTATATAGATGTTTTATGTCTTAACCCAAGACCTAGGTCGAACTGTAGCTCTTATTCTTCTTTTAGGACAAGTCTGAGACCAGTTCGATAGCCAGATCCACGCCGGATGAAAATTGGTTCCCATGTGTGAGTACCAAAAATGAAGTGCACCAACAACACAAGAGAAACAAGTATCATCGCTTGACATCCCATCTCATTTCAAGCCCGCAACAACGTTTCATCCGCAAGACTACAACCCATTTCTTCCGCACAAATCAAGTCATGGACCGCAGCATTTTCACTTCCAAAGCACATTTCTTCCGACTCTTGTCCACAAGTCCACACAGCTCAAAGTACGCAGCCAACATTTGGTTCGCAGCCAACACTAAGCATTTGGAATGAAGCCCACAAGATAACAACGTTTGATTCGCATCCCACTCTATCCAATAGTCAAGCCCAGCAACTAGCCAAGCTTTTCATGTCCGCACCATCTTGAATGGAATTTCCCGCTCAAATCAAGTTTGAATCATTCAACCTTAACAATTCGTGAAGTAAACAGGTGAATGTGACAATTCCCGCACAAACCAATGAAATCCGCAGCCCAGGTCCGCAACCTTAAGTTCTAGTCCGCAAACAGCACCATTGTGACCCCAAGCTCACACTATTTTTCAGCCCATTTCCGCAGCACAAGCCCATTCCCGCACCACTCAAGCCCGTAGCAAGAGGCAAGCTTGCCCGCACCATCATTTGCCCGCACCAAAATTAGATTGAGGCCATTTGAGATAAGATCAATATGGACACGTGGCAAACTCCATCTACACATGGCGAAATATGGTGTATCTTCTTCGACACATGGCGAACTGTGATGAATCTTCATCGACACGTGGTGGACTCCATCGACACGTGACGGACTTTATTGACATGTGGCAAAGGGGCATTTTTGGTTAATTTCATCTTTTTTGTACCCCTTTAAATACCATTTTTTGTGTGTAAGAGAAGGGCAAGAATTGGGAACTTCATTTCTACTGTAACCCAGAAAATTAATAAGAACTTCCAACTTTCATTACCCGTGGATGTAGGCAAATCATTGCCGAACCACATTAATTCTTGTGTTGATTTTACTTTTGTTTTGGATTTCATTTTCCATTTTAATTTTGTTTCTCTGTATCATTTCAAAACTTCATTTCAATTTGATTTACTGTATCATTTGGATCATCAAAAATGTCATTTCTAAACTACTCTAGTTTTGGTTGACGGTGATCATGAAAATGGTCGCTACAATTTGGCGCTAGAAACAGGGATGTTTAAAGGATTTATCCTACCTGTTACAAGATTAATGAAGGATTCAGAAAAGTTTTCATTATCAAAAATCTTTGTATCTAAACCCCTTTAGATTCAAACGAGTTTACATCTTCAATCAGTTTTAAAATGATGAATTCTCTTTTTATTGATTTGATTTCATATTCAAGCATTTCAGTGGGGAGATTTAAAACAAAAGGCTTTGAAGAAGTTTTTATAAAAACCTTGGCTTGTTCTTCAACAAAGATCTATTACTTCTTCTAAAACTTAGATCCTAAATAACTTTTGCTTACAGATTTACAACAATCGAATCTTGCTTTGAAAACCCATCAAATGAATTTCGAAAATATTAAAGGTGAAAAATTCGATTGATTTGGGGATTTTTTCCCTGTAAAAAAAATTAAACAAAACTCCATTTTTTTTTCTGTGATAAAGCAAGAGAGAAATCCTCCAAATTCCAGAAGAAGTAATTGATGCAGTGAACAACCCCTTTTCTTCAATTTGGATGGCAATGTGAAATCAACACTTTAGTTGATGTCAACCCATTTCCTTCCCATTCCTGTGTGTTCCATGATTAGACCGAGTGATTCACTCAAAGGAGACAGTAGTGTTAGAAAGTTGAATGGTTGTGATTATAGTAGGTTTTAGTGACTATATTGAATTTAGAAAGTTGGATTATCTTCTAAATTGAGTTTACAGGTCGAAGAGAAGCTATAGAAGAGTGAACATTTAACAACAAAAGTACATTTCTGTCCATACAAAGAAACGCACATAAAGTGTTTGTGGAAAGGTTCTCCGGAATGAAGTTGTGGAAGCATTAGCAGTGAATAGAAAATCGACATGGATAGCAAAGATGAATGCCTATAAAAGATTGGGTTGGTCTGACGAAGAATTCTGAATTACATTTCTGAGTTGTGTATGAAAGTTTCCGAGAAATAGATAACATTGGATTTTTTGTTCAAGCTTGAAGAATAGGATTATACCGAGGTGTTCGGGTATCCAAATTTTAATCTGACGGGTATGGTACTCATATTGCTGCCACTGCTGCTGGGAGGGTTTCAGAAAAGTTGATCCTGATCAGTGGGAATTTGCAAATGATGGAGATATGGGACGGTGTTGAAAAGGATCGAAGCATTAATATGACGGTCAGCAAAACCGGAAAGAGGGCAGCTCAAACACGTGAAGTCGGCAAAAGCAATCGTCATCAAGGGTCCAACTCTTCAAATCCATATAGGAAGACAAGGATATGATCATAGACAAGGTAGAAGTTTTCAAGAGAGTTTCAAGTGCACAAGAAGAAGAGAAAACTGAAACAACAACAACCCCAGAACCATAAAAGAAGAAGAAAAAACCAGAGGCTGATGTTGCTGAAGTTGCTTCTAAAGTTGTAGAAGAAGTAGCTGCTGATGTTGAAGAAGTATCTGATAAAAAAGCAATTGAAGAGATAATTGTTAAACCAGAACCAGAGCAAAAATCATCCACAAATTAGCAATGGCATCTGAGAAAGCTACTAGGAAAGATACAACAGACGATATCACCAAGCATGAACACCATAGAGAACCTAGAGTTGCAAAACTTGCTGCCCATTTCGAATCTCTTGCTGAAAAGGCAACTCAACCTAACATACATCACAGTGATGATGAATCTCATATGGAGAAAATCAAAGAACCTCATACTGGGAAATAAAGAGAAACTATAAAGAAAGCAAAAAAGTACTACTATACAAGGGGAAGGTCCTCATGATCAAGGTGTGAGGAGATCACAATCACTGGAGGAAATTGGAAAACATAGACAACAAGTACAACAAAATCTCATAGAAGCCGTTAGAGCTGCAGAAGAGAGGTATGAAAAGGCTAAACAAGCGTTCTGCAGCATTGCATGACATAAAAGAATGTGTTCTTCATGGGTTAGGAGCAGCTTCAACATATGTTGCTGACTACAAAAAGTGTTGATGGGTTCACATGCTCATTGGTCAGCTTCAATATAAAGAACAAAAAGAAGAGTAAAATAAAATCTCTGATCCACAAGAGTTGAACTCTCAAAGTGCAACAACAAGCTTCAGAAGCATCTCAGAAACATAAGGAACTCATACCAGATGTTCCTGCCCTGTTTGTCGGGATAGTTTTGACATAGATATAAACCCCAATACTTTTACCTACCATTTGTATGTTAAAGAGGTCTTCCTCAGCTTTCTAACAATACCAAATTTTCCGAATTTCATAGAGTGATGAATTTTCAATGAATTTTCTCTTGAAGAGTCTTAAAACTGAAGTTTTATGACAACGTTATCATGTTCCTGTTTTTACGAGAACTTTTGACTCAGTTTTCCACCTTATCAGTTTTATTTACCATTATTATGTTAAAGAGGTCTTCCTTAGCTTTCCAGCAATACCAAACTTTCCGAATTTTATTGAGTGGTGAATTTTAAATGAATTTTCTTTTGAAGAGTCTTAAAACTAAAATTTTCTGATGACGTTTTCATGTCCCTGTTTTCATGGGAACTTTTAGCTCAGCTTTCCAACTTAATATTTTTTCTGGTTTATTTTTATGTGGTAGAGGGATTCATCTAGTTTCAAACGAGCTATAATTTTCTGAATTTTAACGCATAACGAAGCCGGTGTAAATTTTTTATTAAAGACACTCAAAACTGAATTTTACTTGAGAAGCTGGTGGGAATCATGGAGATGCTTGTTCTGTTCAAGGGTGTTGAGAGCATATCACAAGAGCTGTTGGAAGAAATAAGTAAGAAGAATCTAATGGAGTTGGTGATAGTACTGTGCTTGACAAATTCAATGAGTGGTTCAGCCAAGGGAATGAAAAACCTAAGGTTAAATGGGAAGGACATCCCAAGGATACTCACACACCAAAGCTCAAGTTCATGGCCTAAGAGACGCAGGTACGCACCACAGTTTGATGGACACCGAGACAAGAGAAACTAGGGCTCATAGTGGAGGAGATGATCAACATATAATTGCCAGAAAGCAAAAACAACATGCAGAGACTAAGCAAACATGTGATTAAGGCGCGCAACAAAAAAATTAAAGAAACCCAAGTCGTCGGAAAAGGGGGATGAACATGATGGTAACGCTAATGGGAAACCAGCAGAAGAGGTGGATGCAGTAGTACCCAGATGTCAAGATATGATGTTTTATGGTCCCTTGGAGTTCACCAGGAGCAACTAATCATGCTTGGGAATATACGGCGAGTGGTCAAGTTGTACTTACAAGACAAAGGATCTTCCAAGGAGACGAATTACAACTCAAGTCGGAGGCTTCACCAATAAGATACCTACATCCGAGAGGAGATTTTTCAACCAACAATCAAATGAGCAATAAATCAAGTTCCAAAAGATTGTGAAATGAAGATGTTGATATTATCCGCATCCCCAGATCTAATGAAAATGTCCACAATTCAAGTGATAGCACCAATAATCTCAAAGTGCAGATGACTACAGATCAAAGAAGGAGATTTCCGTCCTCATGATCAAAGATGACGTTCTCGCTCCAAAGTGCAAAAGATGACGCTCATAAGAGGAGGATGCAGCTTCGCTATTATGTGCCCACTATATTATGACCATCACAATTACTCAATACAATGGAATTATGTCTGTAACAACAACTGAAATAATTCTTTTCAATACACAAATTATTAGTTTCTCACTCCCCTCCGTATCACCAGCTCGATTGTCTGTGCAAACAACTAAACTAACTACAACCCAAGAGCTTTTTCCCGCAACAATATGTTAGGTATGAAAGCTAAAGATGATAAGGATATCAAGAGAAGGAAACAAACAAGCCAAGAAGAGGAATGAGTTCATACGGAGTTCGAAATTTTATGCAAGTTCAAAGTATACCGTAATGTGAGGAGACCAACCAGATGAAGATCAACTCAATTCCATCTGTGAACCATCTCAACTTGAGGAAAATAGTGGTTCGAGTCGAAGAAGAAGCCAAAATTCAAATAAACAAATCGATCTCAAATGGTCCGTAGCTCTCAAACCCGCAGCTGCACCTCAAGTGAGGGTACATACTAGGTCAAAGCTAAAGTCCGCGCCACGAATGCTCGCTCAACAGCAGTTCAAAGAATGAAGTTTTCTTTTCGCATCTCAAAGGACATTCACTCCTTAAATGAACTTATCTGCACTAACCCAGATGAAGACCCGCAAATGAAGACAAAATTCCCGCACATGAAATAAGTTCGAAGCTCCCACACCAAGGTTGATTATGCCTTTCAACTTGACCCGCAACGCGCACCATGTAAGGATGTATATAGTCCCCAGCTCAAACAATGGAGCTCAACTATCTGCACTAGTAAGCACGAGTGAGATATCCGCTCCACAAGTCCTTATTCCGCAACTACCCTTTGAATTTTGTCCGCAGAAGAAGACGAAATTCATGTTACGTACAAAAGAAAAGTAAACAATTCATGTTTTGCAGTCCTCAAATCCGCATGCCAAGGAGTGAAGTTCTCATTTCGCATTCAAGATGAGGACCCACACCTCAAGCGCTTCCACCAATTCAGAGGTGTGCGGTCATCAAGTTTGCACACACTGTTTATTTTAGAAGGGTAATGACCCAGTTTGGCATGACAATCTACGAGAGAGTGATCAACAACTCATTTAGAATATTACCTTTCGATGATGGTAGGGTGTTCAACTTCAAAGGGTATTACCATTTGCGTATACTTCGGTTTTTTTATGTGAAGAGAACTTCTTCGAGGGACGATACTTCATGCTTATTATTATTCAGTACTTCTTGAAGACGAATACTTTTATTTCCTTATACTTCAGATTTCTTACATAACGACTACTTCGGAAGAAAGTGATATTTCTTATTTCTTTCGGATATTTCTCATCTCTTATTTACTTCTCAAAGATACTTCTCATATACTTCTGAATTTAGGAGACAATCTCTTTGGAGACATTAAATTACGGGACTGCATCCTAATTTTCTCTTAGCCATAGAGAAGTTAGACATGTGTTACACCCTCTTACTCCGTGGCTGGAGACTTTCGGGGTCACATCCTAATTTTCTCCTAGCCAGAGAGAAGTTAGACATGTGTTACACCCATAATATAACCCAGGGTGCAAAAACTCCTTACGGTTGATCACACTCCGTGGCGGGAGATACTCTCTGGTACAAAAGTTCCCATAATATAGCTCAGGGTGCAGAAATTCCTTGCGGTTGATCACACTCATTTAATAAACTAACAAACAATATATATGTTCAAGATTTTGTTTTGCAGGGACAAAAGTTCAAGATAAAATGGAAGTGCAATTGCCACCAAATTATGATACGAACGAGACATGAAATTATTTTCTTAAGAATTATTCTTCGAACAAATCTCAAAAAAATGGGGGCAAATTGTGAGTACCAAAAATAAAGTGCACCAACAACACAAGAGAAACAAGAATCATCTCTTGACAGCCCATCTCATTTCAAACCCGCAACAACGTTTCATCCGCAAGACTACAACCCATTTCTTCCGCACAAATCAAGTCATGGACCACATCATTTCCACTTCCACAACACATTTCTTCCGTCTCTTGTCCGCAAGTCCACACAGCTCAAAGTACACAACCAACATTTGGTTCGCAGTCAACACTAAACATTTGCAATGAAGCCCACAAGATAACAACGTTTGATTCGCAACCCACTCTATCCAACAGTCAAGCCCAGCAACTAGCTAAGCTTTTCATGTCCGCACCATCTTGAATGGAATTTTCCGCTCAAATCAAGTTGAATCATTCAACCTTAAAAATTCGTGAAGTAAACGGGTGAATGTGACAATTCCCGCACAAACCAATGAAATCCGCAGCCCAGGTCCGCAACCTTAAGTTCAAGTCCGCAAGCAGCACCATTGTGACCGCAAGCTCACACTATTTTCCAGCCCATTTCCGCAGCACAAGCCCATTCCCGCACCACTCAAGCCCGCAGCAAGAGGCAAGCTTGCCGCACCACTTGCCCGCACCAAAATTGGATTGAGGCAATTTGAAGATAAGATCAATATGGACACGTGGCGGACTCCATCGACACATGGCGAAATGTGGTGTATCTTCTTCGACACATGGCGAACTGTGATGAATCTTCATCGACACGCGGCGGACTCCATCGACACGTGACGAACTTTATTGACATGTGGCAAAGGGGCATTTTTGGTAAATGTCATCTTTTTTTTACCCTTTTAAATACCATTTTTGTGTGTAAGAGAAGGGGAAGAATTAGGAACTTCATTTCTACATTAACCCAGAAAATTTATAAGAACTTCCAACTTTCATTACCCGTGGATATAAAAAAATCATTGTTGAACCACGTTAATTCTTGTGTTGATTTTACTTTTATTCTCTGTATCATTTTAAAACTTCATTTCAATTTAATTTATTGTATCATTTGGATCATCAAAAATGTCATTTCTAAACAATTCAAGTTTTGGTTAACGGTGATCATGAAAATGGTCGCTACACCATGGCTGACCGAGATGAGTACAGGGTTGTGAGTCTTGGAGCATTACGACAAGCTCAAGTTTTCAGATTCATGTTCGTGGGTTCAGAAGAGATTAAGGAGATGATTTTGGAAGTTGGGGGTTGAGCTGATTTTCAATTGCAGCGAGAACAGAACAGCGAGAAGATTGAGAAGATTATAAAGAAGAGAATTGAATGATGGGTCTGTGGGATGTAGATGTAGGCAGTGTGAATGAATGTTGAAGTTAACTGCCAGCTAGAAGAGAAATTATGGGTTTCGGATGAGAAGACAGTGAAGAACACAGGTGGGTTTCGATGTTATTGAGTTTGAACAAGATTACAAGAAGATAAGAAGCCACCTGCTGCCATGAATTGAATGCTAAATGGTTTTAATTAATGAATTAATGAATGGGCTGTCTGTGAATTTGTATTTGCAGGGAACGAGAGAATTGGTGTTAGAAATACCAACAAACTCATGTTTCAATCAAGGAATACGCATACAAGGGTGTTCGTAGAAATGCTTGACAAATCAATTCTTGAATCTAGTCTGTTGCAGTTATTAGCCATGGTTTGATGCTGTATACAAGGGCTTTTTGGTAGTGGCTAGGAGATGTTTTCGAATCCAAGAGGGCACAGGAACTTGGGTACCAATCTGTTTCACTGTTGGATAGAATTTGAGTCCGTAGAAACAGCCGAGAATATGACTGTTGCCGATAGTATTGGCTGTTGGAGGGCTGAGATTTAGAAGCCTGCGGAGTTTGTCTATGTTTAGAATTGTATGTTTGTTCGATCAGAGTTTGAAAGAGAGAAGTCAGGGAGTTGTGGTACGAGATATTTTAGAAGTTGGACAGTATCTCTTGAACGAGAATTCAGTGAAGAAAGGGTAGCTGTGCCGTTGATAGAAGAGATTAATGGCTGAGATTAGGAACTGTCTTAGTGTTTGATAAGAAATAGAAGACTTGGGATATTAAGTTTGTGTGGAAATCAAGTTCGCAAAGCTATAAAAAGGGGAGAACTAGGTCGACATCTGTACACCCTTCACGCTGCACACATCTCTAACAAAGAAGAACTTTGCTCCTCTCCAACCATCACCAGTAGTTCACGTTTATACCGTTCCATTAGAATTTTCACTTTGCATTTACATTTCCTTTCACTTTCAATCTGCATAACCACCTACTTGTATATCATTGACAGCATCATCTCCTTGCATACCACCTTTGCATCACCACCAGTTCAGTTCCATTTCATATAGAACGCATTACAACCATAGCAGTTCACGACCACGGCAACACAACATCACCATACTACCATCAGCAGTACATCCATACCATCAGCAGTACACATTCCACCACTCCATACAACATTCACTCCACCTGCAGCTTTGGTTCACATAGTTGGTTTTGTATTCAATTTTTTATTTGTTTTAATTCTATTATTATGAACTCGTAGCTGAGCATATTGATTAGGGACGACTTCGAGGACATGAACTTAAATTGATATTTAAAAACTTGTTTTCTTACGATATATCTCGTTATTGCTTATTCTTTACCGTGCTAATAATGTTTACGAGTTATTTCTAAATCTAAACCGTTTAAGTCGTAAATTGAATAGTTAATTGATAATTCTATTGGTAATTAAGAACTCATCGACCCGTAATTGTCTAGAAATTTTTAATATAAATAGTATTATATGGATATTGATGATGTAATTTTGTTAAGTATTCATATGTATTGAATGACACAAATAGATGAATCGAGCCTTTGCATCTGTCGCTAGGAATAACCTATCTCAGGGAACTTAATGCATTTGATTGAGTTATATCTAGAGAGCGTACTTCTAGATAGCTCGAATGAGTAGAATCCGGTAGTCGGGCACTTCCATGTCCGCTGATTTGAGGAGATTGCATAATATTTAAGCGTATTATATATTCTAGGGTTATTAGTAATGGGTACATTGCAGAAACATAGCTATATCGATTTGACTCACGTTTTGTGGCCGAGAAAGAGTCCTTGATCATTTTCATCCTCATATTCTTGCATTATTCATATTTTCAGAGACTTTAATTGACAACTTTAACTCAACGCTCCCTTATGAACAAACCTGATTATCATTGTTCTTTTAGTTAGTGTAAGGAAAGTAAGGAATATATTTTGACGAGTTTGACACCTCATCAAAATTGACGCCGATGCCGGGGAGAAGTCGGTAGTTGATAGGATTCTGGAATACCAATATAATAATAACCGCAATCGCACAGCGTCTACAATGTAGAAGCGGCAAATACGGGTCGAACCCACAGGGAACGGGTAAATACTGCAACCAATATCTCTAATGAACTAACCAGAAATGATGTTTTTGAGATTTTCAGAATAAAATTAAAACAAGAAAAATAAACTAAACTAATAAAACAACTAAACAGAGAGAGTCGGTAACCAGGGTTTATAACATCCACTACTATTTATATTCAATTACTAAAGAGAAACCTAACTCATGAATATTTCTCTATTGTTCGTTCTATCGACATCACCTATTATATGTATTAGAGTCGCAAATATCACTGGAATACCCGAAACGTGGCGCATCAAAAGCTCTAAGTCTCAACATACACCATCAAATTGCATTAGCGAGAAAATTATACGAAACTAAATGTAGGTTCACAAATAATACTTGCAATTCTAAGCATACCCCATCAAAAGATTTAACCCAAGCATGAAATATTAAATAATAATATAAACATATTTGTGACTCTAATTATGTGCATAAGTTACTGTATTGTACCGAACCGGTGAAGCAACAACTGATTTCATCATTAAATCAATAAACAAAAATCAAGAACTAATTTATTCAATTCATAATAGTCTATTACTTAAAATAATTTCAAACATAAAACCCTAACTACAAAATTATCTATACATGGCCATGGATTTTTCAAAACCCATAAAAAAATTAGAAGAGATTAAGAAATTAAATTGTTAACCGTTGTTACCCATTAAACAATCTTCTTCCTCTTTCTCTCCGATTTTCGCTCTAGAAACTGTACCATGCGTCAAAACCCTTCTCTGTTCCGCCAACCAGAAACTCAATCCACACTCTCTCCTTTACGCCACCAACCAGAAACACAACAAAACTCTCCTCGGTACCACCCCAATGCAAACGCCAATCCAACTATCCTTCTCTAGATTTTTCTCTCTCAGTCCGTATCCACCCCCAAAAGAAAAACTCCCTTCTGTTGCTTTTATACAAAACCCAAAAGAAAGCCACGTGCTTCACTTTTCCAACGTCAGCACCACCTACTTTTTCCACTTTTATTCTCTATTCACGTCACGTCTACAACAAATGGGCTCCACTTTCATTCTCTATTCAAAACGTCAACTCCACTTCTCTTTACTGTCTACACTCACAGCCACTAAACCAATATTAACTGAAAGCCAAAGTCCCTGGTCAGACTTTTATCTCTTCATCTCTCTTTTATCTTTTGCCTAGTCTATAACCGAGCCACTCTTAAATGAACAACCAATTAGACCCTACAAGCCTACTCTTCCTTTTCTTTGTAAGACTTTTCTTTCTTGATTTACGTCCAGACTATTCCTCACTTTCTCTAGTCACGACCACCGCGACACAACCTACTCTTTCTTTCCAACTCCATAAGTTAAGCAATTTATCCCATTTAACCCTATTTATTTACAACTTCAGTTTTATGTATGTTACCTATAAAAATATAAAAATAATAGAATTAGTACAAAATCAAGTACTAGCAAATATAAATTAAGCAATAAATATGTATGAATTATGCCCGTGTCAGTAGTTCTAGTTGTTATTTAATTTTCTGATTTTGCATTTAGTTTTCATTATTAGCTTTACTAATTTATCTTTTAGAATCTTATTTCAGGTACAACACTCGTTCTTTCTGCGTGCTTACAATTGGTTAGTGGTATTCATTGCTTGGAAAAAATCAGGCCCAGGAAAACGTTTTTGAATATAATCTCTTAAAATGGTAGAGGCACATATGTCAAGTCCCAAGTTAGGGACCTTTATAAGAGGCAAAGGTAAACCACATGAAGAATAATATTCACCCCAAACTTAGAATTTTTAGTGTCTTTGGATAGACTAGCCAAAATTTCTCTAATTTCTAGATCGTCAGATTCTCGAAAATGGTTAATTTCTTTTTCTAAGTTATTATCAGGTGGTGCATCATCACTCATATTTAATATCTCTACGAGTTTATCTTCTTCGTCAGGGACTATGGTCTTTGAATCGTTAGACTCTAAAAGACTAGTCTCGGGATAAACTCGTTCCTCTAAGCCATCATCGTCTTCATAATAACAAAGAAATATTTCACTATTTATAACAATGATATTTCTAGTTAAATCATTCTCCTCTTGAACAGGAAAATAATCATCAACATTTGGGTTTGGAACTACAAACATCATTGTTATCGAGAGGTTCAATTAGTGTAAAAATTTTCTGACCATTATGACTAAGGATTTCAAATTTTTCATGAACATTATCCTCATCATCATAATAATATGAAGATGATTGAACCTTATAAATAGTGTCTTCTATTCTAACCTCGTCCTCTAAATTAGGTAAATATTCATCATTATTATCAAGGGTAAAATTGAAAATACTATTTTGACAATTAAGTTCATTGTAAGCAATATTAGTAGCTAACCGTTTTTCTTCTTCAGTTTCATCTAAATGTGCCTTAAATTCACTAAGAGTGGTAGTTAAAGATGCAAGTTCTTTATTTTGTTCTAATAACTCTTCATAAAATTCCTTCATTATCATCTCACTCCTACGTGTCGAGTCAGTTATCTGCTTGAGTGATTCTTCTAGAGTCATACTAGGTTCATAAGGATTACTAGGTCGCAACCGCTCGAGGGGTTCTTCTAGAGGAGAATTACTCATTGTTGCAATTCGTTTCTTCGTTTCTAACTCAAACCTATTTGTATTCACAATCAACTGCTTGATCTTATAGAGAAATAAAAGGATCATGAATAGTATCAGGTCTCAACTATTTGATTAAATCCTTTAAAGACGGGGAACTCGAATTTTGCTCGTTTCTCGTTCATATGACTGGTGCACGTATGAATAGCAATTGGGATCAACATAGTATGACCAATAACCTTCGAAAGGTTGGTGATGGTCCCAACCACTATTCACACTATGGTCATAGTACGGGTTATGTCCGTTTTGAAAATCAGTCGGATATTAATTGTATTTGCTATTGTAATACCAGTTCGACAATTTTTTTTTGGGTGCACGTGCAAATGCAGGTTCGACTAAAATAGGTAAGCTCAGGTTACCTTAGCAAAATATACATACAATCAAATACTGGTCAAAGGTACGAGGCTAAGGTTTGTGGAATATCAGCTGGTAACTCCCATAAATCCAAAGGCACGGGTTCAGCTTACTTTTCCACTGGTTTTCCTAAAATCGGTAGTCTGACGAATGCAAAATGTTGTGTGTGCACGTGTTCTTTTTATTTTATATACAAAATTAAATAAAATCTAAAATAAATATATACAAATTTAATAAAAATTTAATGAAAAATCTAAAATAAATAAATATTTATACTACTTACCTTTTTTGGAAGGCAATTTCCACAATAATTGCAAAACTTTACCTTCACAACAAAGACAAAGAGAATACCCACATAAAATCTAAAAAGGAAAAAAAAACTAATTAACCTAATTAAAAATTAAGCCTAAAAAAATAATCTAGAAACCCTAACCTAAAAACAAGTCCACGTCGGCGGTGCCAAATATTGATGTGATTTGTAGACAGTGGTAAGAAAAGTATCGTTCACTCAGACTTGTGAAAATTAGATTTTAGACCTAATTTTAATTCTAAACTTGCAAAATAAATAAAAATTGATAACAATATTATGAGAGACTGGGACTCAGGATTCCACCATATTCATAATTGAGTGATGCAAATATCAATTCTTAACAATTACAGCTCTTTTATGGACTCTATTTCTTTGCCAAAGGTAGATTTCTAAGACATTACTTGTAAATCATAAGAATGGCGCAACAAAAACTCTAAGTCTAACACAAATAATTAATGAAAATCATAAATCAATTAAAATAAGTGCAAAAAGTTATAAAAAATCGAATATAGTTACCAAACAATTGTGAAAAATAGCTTTCTCCATTGTCCCAATGCTAGGGTTTATCTCATCATGCTCAAAACACTCACAAAAGATAGGTACATAACTCAAAAAGTGTTACAAGGGTGAAAAATAAAATAAAATAATAAAAGAAACGAGTTTGCAATGGTGTATGGGCATTATAGACTCACTGTTATAAAATAAGTGTTGCAAACTGAAGGTAAACGTTGCAAAGATTAAAAGTTTTGGCAACGATTTCTTCATCCTCTTCTTCACTTTGCTGCGAACATAATTTTTTTCTGAAATTTTTTGTTTCTCAATCCTGGCCTCTGCCATCCCCCCTAACTTGTTTCCCGACTTCTCAATTTATACTAAACACCAACCATTCGAAATAACTCCCTAAGTCTTCAATACAATTCTCGCAGATGTTCGGCAATATTTTTCCTTAAAGTCTCGATCTGATTTTCTTGCTACACAAATTCTCCATGATGTTGTTGTTGCTCTGGTTATCAAATATCCTTCGAGTAATATAGAAACATGATCAGGGAAAAAAAGAAAGAAATCCCATGCGTAATGATTTGTTTTCTGAGATAAGTAACGAGATTATCTTTTTTCCTTCCTGTTTTAGAAAAAATATTTCACGAGCTTTAACTTTGAATCTTTTCAAGTTTCCTATATTATGTAAATTCTTTATTTAAAAAGGTAAGAAGATATCTTGTCATAACACTTAAAAAAATCTTCTCCAAGGAATATAACAGATTCACGGTTTTAACAAGAGGAGATTTTCCCGTAGAAATTATTTATTTGAAATCAATCTTTATCAATTCTTAGGGGTGCACTTATAAAAAGTCTTGGGGTGTCTTTATCCAAAATGAGGGTTCCTTTAAAACTTCTTCTGGGTGCCTTTAACACTTTTAAACCCATTTTTCCGCAAATGTTTATTCTTTAAAAATACTTTAAAACATAAAAAATAATAATATTAGTACATAAATTGAGAAATAACAATAAATGTGTCCTATCAATATATATGCGCCCCTAGAAATTTCAGGGTTTTACCCAGCTAAATCCCCGTAATTTCATGTGCATCCATGCAAACTATTTGTATTAACCAGAATATGCTGATTATACAAATATTCAGAATGGACAATATGCCATTTCAGAATTAAAAAACGCTAAATTGGATGCATACCATCTAATTGCAGAGTCGCATCGAATATCATCTCAAGTTGCAAACTTTCACGGATAAATCTCTTGAATATGTTCTGTATTCAATACATAAAAGTTATGCACTTCATGTCACGAATGAACTTGCTTTAAGTCGTAGAACTTCCATGGATGGATTCCTTGAATATCAATGCTCAAGTTCTAATCGTCTTAATATCCCGATGGCAGTAATGCCTTAACATTCACCTTAATATTCTGACGGAAAATTGCCTCAACCCTCTCTATAACCAACTAATATTCCAAATACCTTCCTGTTGTTACCACGATAGAAAAAGAATGTTCTAAATACCCGAGAGTACAGAGCAAAACTTGCTCAGCCAACTGCTACTCTTCTAGTGATATTTAAGCATCAAACAATAAAAGTCACATATTATTTCGTCCAATAGACCACCATCTAGTGCTTACCACGCAACATTACTCGTTCCTCGCTAAACAGGGGACTTAATGTAGATGGTGGATTTTTGAAAAAAGAAAAAATTATGATATTACCTTTGCTCAGCTGCAGAGACATAAAATAAATATAAGTGTTCTGGCCCGAGATCAGAATTATGAATATGAGATATTGTCTTACGTTCCGCAAGAGAATTGAGAATGCATATTCATATTATGGCTACATTAATCTTGTAGCTATTTTATATGCGTCCGTAAAATTTCAGGGCTTTATCCGGTTAAACCCTCGTAATTTAATATGCATCCATGCAAACTATTTGTATTAATCAGGACACGCCGATTATACAAAGTTGGAAGCATTTGGAGTGGATGTTATGCCATTTCTGAATAGAAAACGCTAATTATATACATACCATCTAAATGCAAAGTTGTATCGAACATCATCTCAAGTCGTAAACTTCCACGGCTGAATCCCTTGAATATGTTCTGTATACACTGCATAAAAGCGAAACATAATGCTAGCATTAAATCTCATGCGAATGAGAAGCCCTAAACATGCCATGGCTATGGCCGCGATATTAACAAGTGTCAATGCTAGCAACACATAAGCAATGGTCACAATGCCAGCAAGTGCCAGCCCCACATGCAAAAATCATGCTCTTAGCAATGCTTGCGGTGCTAGTTCTAGCACTAGCAATGCTAACAGCGTTAACGCCCCATCCTTACTTCCCCTTTTGCTTACCTTCGCTTGCTCATGCTAGCGCCATCCTCGCTTGCTCGTGCCAGCATTATCCTTCGTCGCTAGAGCTATCACCTAGGCTATAGCCATGACATTAGCATGTGCTATCAACACCTCAATTGCACCTATAACATTCGCATACGCCATTGTTGTTAGCACAAACTGCATGTTGCAAACATGCCACAATGTTGCGCTGCATAAGCTTATTGGTAGTAGTATCTTAACTCCTACATTACTCACATACTTTGATTCCATGACTCCACTTAACTCCAACAAGAAATCAAATCGTCTTACATGGGGGGATTATTCATGGAGTTTTGGTATGGTGGTTACAGCAACATGTGGCGTGGCAACACCCCATGATATGAAAGTCACAAAGTACTGGTAACGGTTAGGGAAGTTAAAGAGATGGTGGAATAATGGTCTTCCAGAAAGTTCCCAAGACATAGTGGACGGTTACACCATTATCCCCACATTCTCCATCTCTCCACTACCTCTACTACTTACAATAAAAATATGTGTTCCCAAGCTATTATAAATAGGCTACTTAGCCAATTTAGAAAACAGAACAAGCTTACCGTTCTTTACTAGCTCTGTTATTCTCAATAGTTCCACATATCTACACACAATTCATCACACTTATTTCCTTCAACTTTTTTTGCTTCCCTCCCTTAAGATCAACCCATTTCCTCTCCTTGTGACTGAAGCAGGACAGAACGGATACTATCGTGGTTTAAGCTTTTCCGGTGCGATTTTAATTTCCGAATCTAAAGAAAGTACTTCAACAATATATTGTTTTTCCTAGAATCATTTTTTAGGACAGGGGTTCGACCACGATATCCCTTTTGGTCGCATCGCTCCTCCTTATGTGGATGAGTTGTGTCTCACTTTAGACCAGTGTTCACATGTGGAAGACAAGAGTTTCCCCTTCTTAGTCTTTGAAAGGAAACCAGTAATAACTTCATGGTACATGAAACATTGGCAAAGTGAGAATGACAATTCACTAAGTTCATTGAAGTAGTTTTGCCATACTCACGGGATTCCCCTTATGATGATGTTGATGAACCACTCCTTGTTGAAGCCTCTTCCTGCTAGTAAACCTGTAGCTCTGTCTGAGCCAACTCAAGTAAGTATTCATAACTCTGTCTTTTTCGTCGTTTGTATGCTTATGTATTTAATATCTTTATGGATCTTTTTACTATATAGGAATTCAGGTGAAGCCTCGAAATGGGAAGAAAAAATAAAAATACTGTGACAGTCCCTGGGTAGTAGAGACTAGGTCGAGAAACGTGCTGGTGGAATTCGCTATGGCACTGCTGATTCTCCCATTTCAAAAGTATGAATCTTTTACTTCATGGTTTATTGTGACTAAATTTATCCTACTTTATTGATTATATTGCCTTTCAGAGTTCGTCTTCTGTTGGAGGATTTTTGACATTTTTACCTGGGCAACTGAACCCATTTGCCAGAGTAGCATCAGAAGCAAGGACCAAAATTAGTAATTCCGAGGTGAGTGCCTCACTCTGTATTACCTTTTATCTTGAATGAATATATCTAGCATCACTGGTGATTGTATTTTCATTGTTTCCAAAAGGAAAACATGTATGATAATGAATAAAGTAATGTTTTCAAAACTCCTTCAGAGGGTGATAAAAGTAATCGTCCTGCCTAAGAGGAAGATGGGAATAATGACTCAGATCATGATCCTTATACTCCAAATGGCTCGCAACATGGCCGGGTGCACTTCAATGAAGTAATGAATGAAAACTTGTATGAAAACATGAGCAATTCGTGAAACTTCGTTTCTAGAAAAAATTCAGATATTATGTCTTCATTGAAAACGTTGTCAAATCCTCATACGGTATCCGTTTTCGATGATCTAATTCAAATTTTTCATGCCCAGGAGATGAGTTATTCCCCTAACGATAAAGAATTAGGTTTTTGAGGTCATTTAAAGCCTTAAAAAACAAAACAGTAAAAAGTCAGGAAGAATTCATGAACTTTTCACTTGTGAGATAGTTAAGTGTTTTGATCATATCTTTTTGCTCGTTTGTCCGATTGATGTGATTTTTTAATATGTTGTAGAGGAAATCCATACGAAGAGTTTGGTATATAACTCATCCTTAGATTCATTACCAATTTCTCCCAGCTCACGACTTTGTACAGAATAATGTAAAATTGCCTCTGATGAGCTTGATGTGAAAACATGATTTTAGGCATCCATTTTCTTGAGTTTTTGGTACTTGATGAAGTATACTCACATAATTATTTCATTTATACTATGAAAACTCTAGTTGGAGCTTGAATCTCACGTTTTTTTATATCAATTGATAATTTTACAGTGCAAAAGTAAAGAGGAGCTCAGTAGCACTGGAGAGATATTGATTGTGGGCCAAGTTGATAAGGTTATTATTTCTTCATCCCAAAACCCTGAAGAAGTCCTCTCTAACATGATTGTTAATGTAGAAAATCAAAGTGGAGATGTCACAAAAACTGAAAAAGTCATGATTGTGTCTGAATACCCTGGTGCAGGTCTTCCCTTTTATCCTTCACTTAGTATGCCACTTTGATGTGATCTGGGATTACCCAATAATAATAACCGCAATCGCACGGCGTCTAACTAGTAGACAACGGCAAGTACGGGTCGAACCCACAGAGAGCGGGGAAATACTGCAATTAATATCTCTAATAAACTAACCAAGAGGAATATTTTTGTGATTTTTATATTAATAAATAAAATAATAAACTAACTAAACTAATAAAATGTGACCGAGTAGAGAGAGTCGGTAACCAGGTTTTTTTTCAGTATCCACCACTATTTAATTCATGAATATTTAGAGTCGCAAATATCGCTGGGACGCCCTAAACATGATGCATCAAAAAGCCCTAGTCTCAAGCATACACCATAAAATTGCGCTAGCGAGAAAATTGTACGAAACTAATTAAAGGTCTATAAATAATACTTGACTATTCTAAGCATACCCCATCAAAGGATTTAACCCAAGCATGGAATATCAAATAAGTAGGCAAATATATTTTTAGAATAACAACTGTATACCAGAAACATGAAACATCAAAACCATAGGCCAAGCATGCACCATAAACGACAATACAATTGTTTAAAGTCATGAATTTAATCTATTTAAATCATAATGGTCTATATCAAATATTTAATTCAATTGATCTAAGACTGTAAGTGGTTTCAACATTAAACCCTAGTTACAAATTAATTTAGAACATGGAGAAGGGTTTCTCAAAACCCATAAAAATAAATAAAAGAATTGTAGAGAGGATTAAACCAAATAGCCTGTAAGAATTTCGTCTTTGTTTGTTCCGTCCTCTTTGGAGCAGCCGTCTTCTCTTTCTCCCTCTCTGTCGCAGCTCCTCCAATAAAAGAAAACTCTCTGTACACTTCCGCCTCCGTCGTCCTGTGCTGTCTCTCCCCAGCCGAAACTGTACACCCGTCCAGACTGTCCCCCTTGAAAAAGCTTTTTCTTCCTCTATTTATAGTCCCTACTTCACATGTTTAACCTAGGCATAATTCAAAGAAATCCCACGTGTAGACTTCTCTTTTCTTTCACCTTCACCAATCACGCCTAGACTAGGTCTTCTTCTAGCTACAGCCCACACGTCTTGTCATCTTCTTAGCCTATACGTAGACTCCAGCCTACTCCACCTAGCAGCCTCTTTCCAAACCGTACTTCTTCACATGTTGCTCTTAAGAAAACCCAAAACCTAGCTACCAATTATTCACGTGAGCTCTCTCTCTATACACCCCAAAGTCAACAACCTCTCTCAAGTCTCAATCATTTTCTTTCCTAGCTATTTCTCTAGCCCAATAGATACTCATGTGTAGCTCTCATCATGTCTTGTCTTTTCTCACTACTTTTCTTTGTACTCCTCTTCACACACGTCATTTTCAACAACAATAACAATAGACAACCCCACTTACACTTTGTGGCGTGACAACATCCTACACCTAGCCGTGTATTTCCCTTGCTTCTCTTTTCTTGTCTCCTGACGCCCTTCTTTAATCAACAAAAGCATCAACCGTACCTTCACTAGCACCATAGCCCTAGGTAGCCTTAGCCTTCTAGCTCTTCACTTTACAAACAGACCTCTCAATTCTCTCATCATTTCTTCTTCACATGCTGTTCCACCTTTAACCAACGAACCACACTAGCCTACTCACGTCCTGACGCCTGCTCCAACTGAGAACCGTGTCCCTGAGAAGTTGAAACAAGTGCGGCTGTTGACTGCTAACTAGTGAGCGTGAGCTGATCAGTCTATATGCATTTTCCAAACATACAGTTAATAATAAATGTTGTAATAAGACTAACAAGGGTTATTAACTATGTTTTATTTGTAATTTTGGATTTTATGCGAACCACCTAATAAAATAATAAAATGGTAAATTAATATAATCATAAGTACTAATAAAATATAAATTAGACGATAAAAATATATAAATAAAGCGCCTATCACACTTCCAAAACATATGTTTGTTGGCGGCTTCATCGTTCTAGCAGAGTATGCTGAGTTTTATACTCAGATATGGAAGAAGTATGGTCACATTGCTACTACCAAGAAGTATGGAGATCCCACTGATGTTTCCTTTCGTATGAGTGAAGTACTTCTCCTCCATGTATGAAATGTGTATTGTGACTAATGCTACTATTGCTGAGTGGAGGTTCGCAAGCTGGAGGTACCATCTGGAAGCATGTGACCAGCTTGAATTCAACACAACTTAGTTTTATCGTGGAACTGATGCTGTTAAGGAGTCTCAGGTTGCAGCTGGTGTGATCCCTTTTTCTGATTTTATCGAGCAAGGGGATGCAGAGGTTGAAAGGTTGACCCAAGAGTTAGATTTGAAGAGGTGAGAGTATCTATTCATAGCGTCTGACTAATGCAAAGTTGAGTTTTCCAGCAAACTCAAGTCCCCAGGCATAAAAGGTGTGAGGGACGTTGAGTGGTAAAGAGATGAGTTCAGTAAGTTTTACTTAAGCACGATACCTCTCCACATATGATGTTGCGCTTTCTCCTGGATCCTGCTTCATAGCCTCCAAGTCTTGATATTCTTCTAGATACAAAAGAGGATCATCTGCCATAATTTTTTTGTGAGGTACAAAGTTGTTTGCTTGAAGTGGGCACGACAATAAATGTAACACCCGTAATTTTCGCATGACGCTTACTTAGGGATGCGTCATGGCATGGAATGAAGATTCATCCTAAGTTTATAAAGCTTACTCGGATATGCATTAGGGTGTGGATGCCTTGACCTCAAATTATAGCATTAAGGCCCTATTATGCCGTGATGCATGATTGAGAATGCATCACTGAACCAATATGGCATATGCGAGAAGGAATTATAGTGCTAATGCACTATTATGCCGTGATGTATGATTGAGAATGCATCACTTAGCCAATGTTGCTTACCAAGAATGCATTATAGTGCTAATGCACTATTATGCCGTGATGCATGATTGAGAATGCATCACTTAGCCAATGTTGCGTACCAAGAATGCATTATAGTGCTAATGCACTATTATGCCGTGATGCATGATTAGAATGCATCACTTAGCCAATGTTGCGTACCGATAATGCATCATAGTGCTAATGCACTATTATGCCGTGATGCATGATTGAGAATGCATCACTAGAAAGTGTAGTAGATGAACGTCATATATCCTCCTTATATCCACTTGTATAAATACAAATAAAATATATATAGGGAGGAGGTGTTGGTTGGAAATCGATGATGTTTAGATATGCCAACCAGATGGTGGAATTGCCTTAGAGGCGCTAACCAGAAAGCAGATTTTCCTTAGAGGCGCTAACCAGAAAGCGGAGTTGCCTTAGAGGCGCCAACCAGAAAGCGGATTTGCCTAAAGGCGCCAAACAGTTAGCGGATTTGCCTAGAGGCGCCAACCATAAAGCGGATTTGCCTAGAGGTGCCACCCAGTTAGCGGATTTGCCTTAGAGGCGCCAACCAGTTGGCGTTTCTGCCTAAGTGTAGTCGATGAATGTCACTTCCCTTTCTTTTATTTATTTGTAAAAATGCGAATAAAACATATATAGGGAGGGGCTTTGCTTGAATGTACATGAGCGGTAATACACATATATATGATATACGTTGGAGCATACTTGATGCTAAAGCATCAATATGCTTATAGCTTAACCGATAAAGCTTGAATGTGCATGAACGGTAATGCACATATATATGTACGTATATATGCGATGTGGCCTATACGTTTGAGCATACTTGATGCTTAAGCATCAATATGCTTGTAGCTTAGCCCATAAAGTTTGAATTATGTGAAAGCATCTTTCAATCGTGGCATGTACTCGAGAACGCATATTTTCGTAGTAATTAGAAATAGTTATGCATAAGCTAGTGCATACCTTGCGAAAAGACTAGGATTTGCTTGGCCTTTGGCCTTGCGATGAAGTTTGGAATCGATGTTGACTTTGCCTTAGTAAGCTTAAGTTGCTTGTTCCTTTCGAATTGACACTTATATGAACTACGGTCATGCTTGATCCCTCCAAGGTACGGGTTGGGTACGTAGGCAGCCGCAATACAATACATTAAGGTGCAGCACCTTGTCGCTCATATCATCTAATTTAGAGGTGATTGCGACATTATGGTAACTCGTATCATCTGGCTTGGAAATGCTAAGTCAAGAGATGATTGTTGCCACGCATGATGAGGTAGTTTCAATTCCATTCGATGGATTGTTCACACTTCCTACCAACCGTTATGGTATGGAATGGTATGTGCCTGGATGTTGCACTATTGGCAAGAGCAAGACTAGTGCATACTCCAGCGTATGATCGAAGCTGAATTGATGAAGCAAAAAATTAGGGTTCAAGTGGCCTAGGTGCTAGTCCAAGGCATGAGTTAGGCCTGGACAATGATCGTAATTATGTGATGCTTGCCAAAGGCATTCACCATTGGCTTTAATGGTCATGTACCCTTTGTAGAATAAGGGTGAGTTGGAACGATATGGAAACTACGTACCGAGTACCATGCTTGCAAAGCATGCTTGGAAAGGAAAATATACCTGCATACGCAGCGAGAAGTTAAGTTTAAGGTCCGGTTACTATCTTCTAAGCCGCGCATCAGGGAGTTATGGCCTGCCCAGCGTATAGCGCCGGAGGCGGAATTTTCCGATCTGTGACAATAAAGGTGACTTGGGAGTGGCAGTCTTGTTGCTATGTAACCATGGTCGTCCCAGGATCACTTCATAACCCAGGTCCTCCTTTGTTATGTAGAATTTGGTTGTAGCACATGCATAACCCATTTTTATTTCAAGATCAATGTAACCATAGGCATTCACATGCCTTTCTTCAGGGTCTTGAAAAGTAATAGGCGCATGAAAAGCTTCACTACGTGTGATCCCTACATCTCAGAGTGTCTTAACTGAGATGATATTGATTGTAGTGCCTACATCGATTATGGTTCACTTAATTTCAGTGTCCCTGAGGCCGGCAGCAGTGAGAATTCCCCAGTCACACTTTTCTCCAATTTTGCCCATTTGTGCAGGTTCAGTGCGTGCTTTGTCTTCATTGAGTGGAGGTAGTCTTCTGTCAGACACAATGTTATTAAGAGAAAGTGAAGAAGTCCTTGCCTTGCGCCTTTGAGAGGTATCGAAGTTCACATACACGCCCCATCATGGATTGAACAACTTGGTTAGTGGGATCTTCAGACATAGTAAAATGCATGACATGGAGGGTTTTTTTATGTACACCTTCAGTCCCCAAGTCCAATTCTCCAGACTCAATCCTCTCTTTGAATATCCTCTTCAAGACATTGCAATCACTTGTGGGGTGATTAACAAATCTGTGGAAGTGAAAATACTTAGGATTTGTCATTTCTTGCTCTGTTGGTGGACGTCAGATGTGAGGTAGGTTGATCACGCCATCCTGAATCCAGACTTCTAAAAGTTTAATTATTATTTCAATCGGAAAATAGAAATCTAATAATGTGACTTGTTCGTTAGATTACTGAAATATCCTTCCCAAGTATGATAATGTGACTTGTTCATATACAAAGAAGTATTTCCTGTAAAATATATTAAGAATTTCACACCAGTTAGAAATACTGTTGGGAACGAGATTATTGTACCATGTATACGCTCTTCCAGTGAGAGACCTAGAAAACTCCCTCAGATGCAACACATGGTTGTATTTATGTTCCCTTAACGATTCCTGGAATCGTGAAATATGTTCACGAGCATTTCTTGTTCTATCATAAAGAGAGAATTGAGTATAGGAATATCCCTTAAGAAGAACAATACTTTGTATTTCAAAAGAATAGGGAGGTCGGTGCTAATGAATGGCAGACGAATCCTCCTTCCTGAAGTTTTGAAGAAGCCGCTCTAAATTTTCACGAGTAACAAAATTAGGTTGATGGCTCCTTTCCAACACTAGGTTAGGAAGAATACGAATTTCATCCTCATCTTGAGCATAACCCCTTGATATGTTAGCCTCAGCAGTTGCTTCAAAATTATTTCTAGTCTTCTCTGCTGGTGTTAATTTTTCTATAAGGGTCTTGAGGAAGGTAAGGACCTTCTTATGAGTTACAGCCATCTCTGTTTGAGTCCTGGAAAGGGTTTCCTGTGTCTTCATCAAATCAACAATGGTATGAGGAGTCTGCTCATCCCTTGCTTCTTCAGTGTGCTGCTCAGAAGGAGGAGTGATACTGTCGATATTGGTAACCTGAGGAATGTTACCTTGATTATCAGTACTGGTATTAGTAGAATTCACGTTGGGAGTAGTCTCTGATCCCGACCTGAGACCAACCATTTTGAAACTGATCAAATTTGAGAAATTAAAATATTAGAGAATTGGAATTGAGAGATTAACCTTCCACAGTGGTCACCAAAATATTTGTGGGGAAACGAATTAAGAGGCTAATTTAGGAAAAATGGGATGAGCAGGTGATAATTCGTCTAATTCTTAAACATTTGTACTGATGAAGTACTTTGTTTAGATTCGAGAGATCAATCTGTACAATCCTGGCCTAATCAAGCAATGGAAGATTCATTCTTGCTTCAGTCACAAAGGAGAAGGATAAGGGTTGGTCTTAGGGAGGGAAGCGAGAGAAGGATTGAGGTCAGAGTATCAGACTATGTAAGATATGGTAGGTGTGAATAGCTGTGAATAATTCTCTGTGTGAGAAGGTTGAATTATCGAGTTGTTCGATTCTTTTCTGTGTTAGACTTTCCTCGGAGTTCGACTTAGAATTCTTGTCTAATTCTGACTTGTTGGTTTCAATAGATTGAGAAATATATTCTATAGTCATAGCTACTGTAACCATTCATCTGACCTCTTCTCTGGAAGAAAGTGTTAATGGTTTGAGTAGTGGTGAAGTAGAGAAGGTGGAGAAGGTGTTGACAACTGCTCCTTACTCTGTTTGAGGTTGAATAAACGGTTACTCAACCTACCACTCTTTTACTCAACTGCTGATCGAACTTTCCAGAGTTTTATCTTTAGTGGGTACATTGTTGTACCACGTGTTGTAGACCACCAGACCAATACTCTAGTACATATCCCCCCATTTGTGACATCTAATGTATCGTGTAATTTTTACAGTATTAAGTACTACTAATATTATCAAGTCAAATGAGACTTGCTTAGTCTTTTTGACCAAAGAATGGTCTTGCTTGACTAGCCTGATGAGTTTGATAAGACCGACTTAATAGAATATGTATCTATTTTATTTATAAGGAAAAATGTGTTCAACTGAGTCAATTTTGCGTGGACATGCTTATTTTGTAGAAATAAATATATGTTGTTGAGCATAAAAATATGTATGTGAAGCTTCACATGAGAATATATGTGTAAGAGACCACATATATATGTGTGAGGCCTAGTATAGCCTTTGATATGTAAATTAGGGTTTTGAAGTTTGTATATATGAAGCAAACCCAAATAGGCAAGTATTAATATCTAATGCTAAGATAGATGAGCTTAGGAGCTAATGCCTAAGTCAGATTAGGTTTAATACTAAGACGCATTAGTGTTGGGATTATACTAAACCACCTTAATATTAGGATTAATACTAAGCCTCCTTAGTTCAAAGGGTAAATACTAAACCTCCTTAGTATCAGGATTAATGCTAAGCCTCCTTAGTATTAGGAGTATTACTAAGCCGCATTAGTATTAGGAAAAAGGTAAAAAGCCTCAGTTCAAGAGCAAAGGGGTAAGTCGTCTTAGTTATTAGGTCAATGATGAGTGTGTAAAACACGATTTTTGTACATCTTAATTTATATTTATTAGTTCTTTATTTTGTATAAATTTGGTGTTTTTATTTAGTTTTTACAGTTTTTAGAAAATAAAGTTTAATGGACGAAAGTACGGAACGTTATCCGTAAAATGGATGAGAATCGGAAATTAATCTCAATTATAATTCCGGTTATCCCAAGACAGATATATGTGGTGCATGGATCGTGGAAGTTGAATCCGGGAGAGAAGGCGACATCTAATTTACGTGATAATGGGTTTACCAACCAATGGCTAATTACTGCTCAACATTTTTAGTAGGCATAAATTGGAAATATTTGATCAAGTCAAAAGACGCATAACAGGCTTTGGAAATGAATGGTCCAAATGGTTTCGGACGTCGCAACAGCAAGTACCACTAGTAAAATTAAGTCTTGACATAAATCTTATATATAACCTCTTTTGGGTCTAGCTGATTTGGACTATGGATTTAGCTTGGTTATATGTGAGTGAGTTTGAGCCACCGAATTTGAAGATTGGTTTGATGAGTTTCCTTTCACGTGAATGAGAACACCAATAAAGAATATGATGACATCATTTTGGAAGTTAAAAGATCAATTTAGCAAAGAAAATCATATGCTTACCTTGCAAACGAGGTAGTAAAGATTTGGATGATTATTAGCCTAGGATCTTTGTTAGAGTTATGCAAAGTACGACAAACAAAATAAAAAAACAAATACAATAAGAAATGAATTATATTTATTCCATATTTTAATATCATACCAAAAGTAGCCAGAAAGTGGAGGAAGAGTATAAGAGGGAAGATGGAGGCGTGAATAATGGGGATTTTTAGTTGGGAGTTTATTATCCCGGTCCCGTCCGAGCTAGTAGTTTAATTAGTTTTTTGTTTTTATTTTTTATTTTTTTTGTTATGGATAGTTCGCCCTTTCTATTGAGGTTGAAAATGAAGCCAATTCAATTATGTAAATGATTTAGAAATTCTTTAATAAAATATTTTTTTAAAATTATTTATTAATTTCTCTTTAAATACAGTTTCGTTCTTTAACCGTTTTGAATAGTCTTCGGATATTGATTCTTTATAAGCGAAGGAGATTAAATTATTTTGGATTTATAATAAAAGTTGTAATTATTATCCGTAATTATTCTGAGACATGGGATTGGTTTCAATACTGTCTTGAGTGATAATACGAATATTTTTAGAGACGAATGAATAATTTGCATATTTAATTTGGTGGAATCTGAAAACCCTAGTTTTATTTAGTTTGAATATTTATTTTATTAGTTTTAATATATTTGCTTTTTTCATTATTTTTAGTACATAATTTGTTTATTGTCTAGAAATAATAATATCAATCTCCATGGACGATCCCGTATTTGCCGCTTCTACTTTGTAGACGTCGTGCGATTGTAACCATAGGTAAGAAGCCTATCAGTCACTACTAAGACGCACAAGATTTACCTTTGTACTAAGACGCACGAAATTCACTCTTAATACTAAGACGCACTAGTTTGCTCTTTATACTAAGACACACGAGTTTAGGGCAAAAGAGTAAAATGCCTTAGTTTGGTCTTTGGACAAAGACGCACAAGTTTGGTCTTTGGACTAAGACGCACGAGATTTGGCTCTTTATACTAAGGCGCATTTGTTTGGGGAAAAAGGGTAAAACGCCTTAGTTTGGACAAAGAGGTAAGACGCCTTAGTTTGGTCTTTGAGACAAAGACGCACAGGTGCGTCTCAAACCTAAGGCGCACAAGTTTGGTCTTTGGACAAAGACGCACATGATCTGTAACAAGATTAAAACGCACATGATTTTTGCTAGGGTTAAACTAAGATGCATTAGTCTTATACTTTTAGGTTAAGAAGCACGAGTTTCGTGGTCTAACTAAGACGCACATGTTTTGAAGATTTTATACTAGAGACTAAGACGCACAAGCGCTATGGTTAGACTAAGACGTATTAGTCTTGTTTATAGCCTTTTGTAACACTTTAAGTTCAACGTCTTCTTTTCCAATTAGGGTTTGAAAGTGTTTTTGATCATTTGAGACGCTTACAAATGTTGCGGACTTATTTTTAAGAGTTTCAGAAACCCTAAATTGAATTATTTTCACTCATTCACATTAGTTGTCTCTTTAAGCAAGGATTAATTTGACTGGGGCTCGGCTTAGCTAGTAGAAGCTATTAAATTGTGTCTGGCACAATTTAACTTTGAATCTAAGCACAACTCTGGTACTTTAATTAAATAGATTCGCATGTAATCTTCTATACAAAGCTATATAGGTATTTTTAGTAAGTCAGTATTGTTCAGTTGAGCATGGATATTGACATAAAGTAATTTTGGGGAATCCAATTGCGGAATATAGCACCAAACAATGCTCAAATTATTTTATATATACTAGTGAAAAATCCATCTAGGAACTTGAGATTTTATGTAAAAATCATAGAATTTTTGGGAATGACATAGTAAGCACCAGTGTCTTCTGATAATTTCTATAGTAATGAATGTTGATTCATTCAGTAATTTTAATCGTATATGTAGTTGGTTGTACATATAGAGATAGGACAGGGATAAGCACCTGAGAGAGGACAGGGATAAGCATTTGATAGAGGACATGAATAAGCATTTGAGAGAGGACATGGATAAGCACCTTCCCAAGAATTCTTTACAGAATTTCGAGGTTTAATATTTCTCAGACTCGAGTCTTGAGAGATAACTTTACTATTTTATCCTTGTCAAAAACCCACCATCTACACCAGGGTTTTAAAATTTTGGTAGCAAAGATGAAATTTTATTGCGTCGACGTATATTCTACTGGTGAAGAAGAAGTTTGCATCTACATATCGCAAATCAGATTATCGTGCTTTCGATCCTACCGATTTGGGAATTTTTGTTAGACAGACAAGAACGTGTAAACCAAAGCATAAATGAGGATTTTAATAGGGAAAATTAAGATTCAAACTGGAAAATTGAAGGTCTTAATGTTTCCAACCGCCAGGTATACGTGTTAAGGATCTCCAAACATGTATTTTTAGTTTATAATCTCCAAAAAGTGATTTTGTTTGCTGGCCTATGTATTACCCAGAAACGGCGGTTACGATACACAATAACCGCCGATTTCACCTCTTCTCAAAAATTATGAACCACAATCGGCGATATGGTCATGAACAACGATTGATTGTGGTTCAGTTTTGAAGGAATTGGTAGGTGAAATAATCGGCTTTTATGGACAACCATATCGACCGATTGTATCACTATAATGTATACAATCAATCTATGTGTTTTGCTTTATAAACCCGATTCTAATCAAAAATTTAGCCAGAAAAACTGTGGTTTGCTGAATACTAGAATCGACACACAAGTCAGTTCACGTGTACCGATTCTGACACTTGGGGATTTCCCCAAAATTATATCTGAGTAAAATCGGTGGATGTTTATAGACCTAAAGGACGATTGTTATGAATTGTTAGATACGGTTGTTACTTATCCGTCGATTTTGTTGGCCTTTTTCGATTTATATTGTAGATTGTTCAAGCGTTCGGCGAAGACCAACCTAAACCCGTGTGTCAAATAGGGCATGACACTTCTTCCCACTACTACACTGATTTGGTGTGGGAAAACAAGGACGATGCAAGGCAATGGTTTGTGGACAATGGCATGGAGATAAAATATGCATTAGTCTTAGGACGTCGTTTGAGGCCTGATCGTTTAGAAATTATTTACGATTGAAGTGGCAAGAATGAAAGTCACAGAGCAAAGGACAAACCGTATGTGAAGAGGACGTCGAGGGTCTACACGGGTAAGTCAAAGAAGCATGATTGCCCGTTTAAGATTATAATACATAGACTCAATGGTGTATATAAGCTTTCTAAAGTAAATAATGATTTTCATAATCACGATGAATGTTAATTGGATTATTCGACACTCTCTGTAAATAAAATGAACTTGCTTAAAATAGTAAATCGCATAAAATAAATCTCTCTTTATTTCATGGTGCGAGATTCAATTATCAATGCAGACTAAAAGGTTCGCCTCTCCATTTGGTATATTCTTCTTGCGCTGCAAACCTATCCCCTTTGTGTTTAGCTAGAAACTTGTTGTACTTGTAACATAATTTTCTAACCGCTATTGTGCGAGAAGAAACATACTAATCCCTATAAGAAACATATTCATCCCCATATGATCTTGGTTATGCAGGAATTGGTGGAATTTTCAGAGATGGAGATTGAACTTTTGTTGCCTGTTTTAGCAAGCATATTTTTAAGAATAACAATAATGTTGCAGAAGTATGGGAAATTAGAGATGGGCTATGTATGGTTGCTGAGTTGGGCATACGTAACGTGGAAATGGAGATTGATTCAAGATATGATGTTCAATTGTGCAATGGAGAAGCAAGGTCTCACTGGGATACTCACAGACTTATCCAAGACATTACAAGGCTTAAAGATTCCTTTGATCATGTGATGTTCAAGCAAAGATATAAAGAAGCAAACTTTGTTGTGAATAACTCAGCTAAAAATGGTGTTGTTAGGAGAATGAAGGCATTTGGATTACAAACATGCCTAGTTTTATTTATTCTGTTCTTTAAAAGGATATTGTGGGTATTACTACACCAAGACTTGTTAACTTTGAGTCCTCTTAGTCATGTTCAAAGAGGTCATTTTATAAAAAAAAAAGGACTGATTTTCCAATTTTATAACAAAATAAACAGCCATTAACCACCAATGTTCCTTTTTTGCGAAGAGTGTCCATAGTTGCCATCTTTTTATGATATACCCAGAGGAGGAGGCAATGTGAAGCAAGGGTGTGCAATTGCACACCCTTAAGTCTTAAGATTTTGCAAACCCAAATTTATTACCAATTGAATTTTGCATCCCTTAGAAATGTGAAATTGAAAGTCCAAGAATGCAAAAACCCAATTCATAATCTTAATTCTCATTTCTCACTCACATACTCACAGCAACAGATGACTGTCGCAACCATTAAAAAGAACTTAACAACAATAACAAAGGTTGCAACCATTAAAGAGAACTTAACAACAATAACAAAGGGATTAATGAACACTTTGATTCTTTGATGTGCAGTGAAAAAAAATCTGATCTTTTTTTTTTACTGTGAATTTTTCTTGTACCCCTCTCTTAAAATCCTAAGAAGAAACGCGCTTTGTATATTCAAGATCTTGACCAAATGCTAAGATTTGGAGACACTAATTCATGTTCTTTCGCAAACCAAGAGTAGGCAAACTTTGCGAGAAAAGGCCTTTGTTATTAAAAGACCAAGATAAACAATCTTCAAAGTTGTCTACCACCTTATTTTCAACAAGAGAACAAAGAAACGTACTTTTTCGACATGATTCAGATACAATCTCCTCAACAAACACAGGTTTCGGGTTCGAACTTCCACCATTTGAAATACATATCGCACATATTGGAGAGTCCAATTTTCAGACTCAACAACATCATATACGTTAGAGAATTTGTCTTCGAAAGGATGTTCCCCCACGATAAATCTTCCCAGAATCTGATGGTGTTGCCATATCCCATGATGATTATCGCATCTTGTTTCCATATTAACTGCTTCATTTTCTGTACATGTTGGATTTTCTGAAGGGAAGTGAAATATTTATAGGGTGGATCGAGGTAATGAAAGAGAAGAGAAGTGGATTAACCATCTTGGTAGCACTGCTTCATTGCATCAACTTTCTGACCTTTGAGTCAACGGTTTAGCCTATTGCTAGTAATGTCAAATTAAAAAACAAACAAACAGTATCTTGGTGAAATCGAATGTTGTATTTAAGCAGAGATCTTACTCAATTAAGTAGAACCCGACATTAAACCTTCTATACCAGTATATAGATTTTTGTTGTTTAGTTTGTGACATTAATCAGCCAACTATCCCAAGTTAAAATGAACAAGATATAAAGTTATACAAATATCATGGATATATGGTGCCACGATATTCTATATTAATTTTTTTATCGGTTTTTTTTCTATTGGTAATTGGATTTGAGGTTTTTTTCCAAAATATGCTAGCATTAGACTTGTAAAGCAATACAAGTTGATTCCAAAATTCGAAGTGCGGGTTGGGTTGTTGATTATTTTGGATGTTACATCTTTTCGATATTTTTAAATGATTTTAGAAAAATAAACTGATTTCGTAAAACCATTTAATTAAGAGCAAAGTCATTGGACAATGTTTTAAAAACCGGATCAGACTGGCTGGTCTGATCGGAAAAACTGTGAACCAGTGAGAAATTTGGTCTGGTTCAATATCGACCCAATAACTTATTCAAAAACCGCTCTAGAATTTAAGAATCGGATGAACCGTTCGAATTAACCGGTGAACCTGTTGACCCAGTGAGATTTTGGCCCGTTTGACCCAGTCACCCAGAATTCCAAGCTCATATTTTTATAATTTTTCTTTTTTACGATTCATAAATCATAACTTCTATTGAACCACAAAACTAAAAGGGGAGAGACAAAATTAAATAGATGCGTATTGAAAGAGTGTAAAAATCTACATTTCATTATAAATACAGGATAAGTAAAATACAATAGTGAATAACTGAAGATAGAAGAAGTGAAAACATGGTTGTAACTCGCAAGCCTGAAGCTTTAATTGGGGTTCTTCTTGTTTATGCTTGAAATTGAGCTATGCTTTCCCGTCAATCACTTGGACTAGTGCAACTGGAATATGACAAGAAGAAAGATCTTAACAGGAACATAGTGATATCAAATCGTTTGATATTTGGTAGAATTATGGTGAGAGAGAAAGGATCAAGCATTTACAATGAAACTAGCTAAGAACAAAAAGAAAGAAAAAAAACAGAAAGATGCGGAGGCGGAGGCGGAGGCGGAGAAACAACTAAGAGTAAACGGTGTTTTATGTTAAATATTAGGTTTTCTCACGGCTAAAAAAATGTAAGGACAAAAATGTCTATAAAAACCTTAGACACATGTTTAATTGAACACCCTAATGTTGTTTCTTCGTGTACACACGTGTTCAACCATTGACCCACTGAATCGGGTTGAAGAACCACTGGTTGGACCTGTCGAACCAGATTCAGTGATTTTTTCGGTTCAACGTCTGGTCCGGTTCTTAAAACATTACAGTGGGGTGAATATATTGGTTAATTTGTCAATTATCATCCCACAGTGGTATGGGCAAACCCAAAAAATGGGTTGGTAAATTGATATTTGTGGGAGTTTACTCATCGAGGCTCAAGTTGAGTCGATCAACTCAATTTGAGACGAGCGATACAAGCTGAGCCGCTCGGCCCAGGCTAGGCCGAGCGACTCAGCTTGATTCGGGTCAAATCTCAATAGCTATAATCCAATGACTCTCATTTATCTCGCTATAAATTCAATCAATTTCAACTCCCAAATCACACATTCTCCACTCAAAAATTCTTCTTCTTTCACTTAATTCTTAATCTTTCAATCTCAAACTCTTGATCTCAACTTATGGATCCTGAACTGGAAAATGAAGAAGCACAAATGATAGGGGAATTATGGCTACAACAAGCTCAAGGAATTATGTTACAGATTGATCAAATGGATGAAGATTCAGACGATAAGGAAAGATGACTAACCATATGATAAAATTATACTCAAGACAAATACTACGAGATCCAAAACCAAGAGCCGTATTGACAAGAAGATGGACATGGATATATCGAGAGGAGGGACATCAACAAATGATGCGTGATTATTTTATAAATAAAAATGTCTACTCTGATGAAGATTTTCAACGTCGCTTCTGCATGCCACAACACTTGGTCATGCAGGTTATTGGAGAGATTTATCGGGTAAACTCTAAATTCAACTATCAATTTGATGAACTAAACATACGAGGACATAGTCCTGAACAAAAGTTCACTGCATCCTTAAGGATTCCAGGTTATGGTTTGTCGGCGGATTCCTATGATGAACATTGTCGTATGGCAAAAACAACAGCATACGAAAATTTCAAAATGTTTTGTAAAATTATAGTCAACCATTTTGATCCACGTTTTTTACGACAACCAACGCAAGATGATGTCGCACGACTACTAGCTGAAAAAACCAAAAGAGGATTTCCCAGAATGCTAGGTAGCCTTGATTGCCTGCATTGGGTGTGGCATGGATTTCCTTATGCTTAGCAATGTCAGTATAAATGACACTTCACAAAACCAACTGTTGTTTTGGAAGTGACATCCTCTTATGATTGCTGGATATGACATACTTTTTTTTGGAATACCGGGTTCAAATAACGACATCAATGTTTTACATATATCGCCTTTGTTTGAAGAGTTGAACTCTGGAATTGCTCCAGCTTCAAATTTCACCGTCAACGGCAATAACTATCAAAGTGGGTATTTTCTGGAGAAGGAATTTATCCACAGTGGTCAACTTTAGTTCAAGCTTACACTTAGGTAGCCCAAGGTGAGCATGCAAAACAATATTTTAACACCAAGCAAATATCGGTAAGGAAGGATGTCGAACGAGTATTTGGAGTTTTGAAGAGGAAGTTCCATATAATTTGTGGACCATATCGTTCGTTTAAACCAATAGAAATGAATAGAATAATGCTCACCTCCATCATTTTGCAGAATATGGTAATTGAGGAGATCCGGCGGGATCCCAGTTGGACAAGTTATCCACATCAAGATTTAAGGAAAGATGTTCAACCCCAACACGGTGTGCCAGCAAGAGAGTATAGAATGGTAGAAGCGGGAATTGAACACAGGCTAAGGGACGATCTTACTGCACACTTGTGGGATGATTTTGGAGTAAGAACCCCTCACAGGATTTAGTTTTATTCTTTGAACCTTTTAGTTATTATTTCAATCATTTTATTTCTTTTATTTTAATTGGATTTGTGTAATATAAGGATCATATTGGTGAAAAAACAACACGAAATTGAAATTGAAACTAAAGGATTACATCGAAATTGAAATATTGAAATTAAATTGAGTGCACAGCAAAGGATTACATCTAAAACTAAAACTAATCTAGTGGAATAATGGAATTGTTGATATCCCCATTCTCTTCCTCATCAGAATCAACGTCAACTGAGTTTGGGTATTGTTGTGCCTTTTGTGCTTCAATTTTATTTATTTCTTCTTGCCAAATTCGCAGTTGTGCCTGATTCATCTTTGACGTGTCCATTCCCAAGATTTCTCTCATGTGAGCATTAAAAAGATTTTGTTCAAGTGCCTTGCGACCTCTTCTAATTTCTGCAACCATTTTCTTACGTTCTACCATTTTACCAATATTAGTTTTTTTTTGTTTTTCAAAAAATTCTTGAAAGTTCACAGCTAAAGTTGAAGATTCAGTGGCTTCTTGAGCCGCCTTTATGATCCTTTGAGCATTTTTTTTCCTGGTCCATCATATCTTTCTGTATTTCCATTAAATATTAGCATAATGGGATACACCTACGTTAGATTGTGGGATTGAGGTTGTTTCTGGTGAAGAATAAGTAGACGGAGACCCTTGAGAAACTTTTGTCGTCTTGTAAAGGGATTTGTTTAGTACTTGTTATCCGTTCAACAGTTCAGGGTTCAATTAGATTAGGACTTTGAGGATATACAACTTGCGCCGAGACTCGTCTCCATTTGAGCCGAGCGGCTCAATCTGCCTCGATCGGTTCAGTATACAACTCTTATCCAATTACCCACTTCCCAAAATCGAGTTTGTCTATCCACCTGGATTGGAAAATTAGCTTATATGCCAATGCCCATCGGAATTGCTCTAACAACCTGATGTGTTGTAGAAGTGGTAAAAAGAGTATCGTTCACTCGGACTTGTGAAGATTGATTTTAGATTTAGATTTCAACTTTAATCTAGCAAATATATACAAAAGATGGTAGCAATATTATAGAAATAGTTGAGACAAAGGACTCCACCATTAACCAATTTATGTGATTTAGTTAAAAACAATATTCATACAATTTTTAACTTTAAAATGATTCTAAAATATTGCATGTAGTAGATTTCTAAAATAATAGACATAAATCGCAAGCATGAAGCATCAAAAATCCCTAGACCAAGCATGCACAATCAAGAGAAAACAAAACTATTTAATCAATTTTTAATTCAATGCAAATAATCATAAAAAGAATTATCGAAATTAATTAAATAAAAATTACCACATATTTATTGGAAAAATGGCTTTCTCCGAAGCCTTAAAAATGGGGTTTAGCTCATCATACCAAATATTCTCTCAAATAATATATACATAGCTCAAAAAGTGTTTAATATGAAGAAAATAATTGACATAGAGAATTTGCTACGGATATATCTGTTGCAAGGAAGAAATGGTAACGATTGTTAAAGCTGTCACAAAAGCAGCTGAATACAAAAGAATAGGCCACGAAATTTACAGCTACAACGACAGTTTCTTCATCTTCTTCACGAGCAGAGAAATTTTTATCAAATTTTTTACTCTAAATCCAACTATCAATTTGATGCACTAAACATACTAGGACATAATCCTGAGCAAAAGGTCACTGCAGCCTTAAGGATTCTAGGTTATGGTGTGTCGGCGGATGCCTGTGATGAGTATTGTCGTATGGAAAAAACAACAACATATGAAAATATCAAAATATTTTGCGAAATTGTAGTCAACCATTTTGGTCCACGTTTTTTATGACAACCAACGCCAAGATGATATCGTACGACTACTAGCTGAAAACACCAAAAGAGGATTTCACGAAATGCTAGGTAGCTTTGATTGCATACATTAGGTGTGGCATGAATTTCCTTATGCTTGGCAAGGTCAATATAAGGGACACTTCACAAAACCTACTGTTGTTTTGGAAGCGGCATCCTCTTATGATTGCTGGATATGGCATGCTTTCTTTGGACTACCGGGTTCAAATAATGACATCAATGTTTTGCATAAATCGCCTTTGTTTGAAGATATGAAGTATGGAATTACTCCAGCTTCAAATTTCACCATCAACGACAATAACTATCAAAGTGGGTAATTTCTAGCGATGAAATTTATCCATAGTGGTCAACTTTAGTTCAATCTTACATTCAGGTAGCTCAAGGTGAGCGTGCAAAACAATATTTTAACACCAAGCAAAGGGCGGTTAGGAAGGATATTGAACGAGTATTTGGAGTTTTGAAGAGGAAGTTTCATATAATTTGTGGACCATATCGTTAATTTAAACCAATAGAAATGAATAGATTAATTCTCACATGCATCATTTTGCATAATATGGTAATTGAGGAGACCCGACGGGATCCCATTTGGACAAGTTATCCACATCAAGATTTAAGGAAAGATGTTCAACCCCAACACGGTGTGCCAGCAAGAGAGTATAGAATGGTAGAAGCGAGAATTGAACACAGAGGCTTATATGTTAGGCTAAGGGACGATCTTACTGCACACTTGTGGGATAATTTTGGAATAAGAACCCCTCACAGGATTTAGTTTTATTTTTTGAATCTTTTAGTTATTATTTCAATCATTTTATTTCTTTAATTTTAATTGGATCTGTGTAATCTAAGGATCATATTGGTGAAAAAAAACAACACTAAAATTGAAATTGAAACTAAAGGATTATATCGAAATTGAAACATTAAAATTGAAATTAAAGCTTAAATTGAGTGCACAACAAAGGATTACATCCAAAATTAAAATTAATCCAGTGGAACAATGGCATTGTTGATATCCTCGTTCTCCTCCTCATCAGAATCAACGTCAACTGAGTTTGGACATTGTTGTGCCTTCTGTGCTTCAGTTTTATTTATTTCTTCTTGCCAAATTCGTAGTTGTGTCTGATTCATCTTTGACGTATCCATTCCCAAGATTCCTTTCATATGAGCATTAAAAAGATTTTGTTCAAGTGCCTTGCGACCTCTCCTAATTTCTGCAATCATTTTCTTGTGTTTTACTATTTTACCAATATCAGTCTTTTCTTGCTTTTAAAAGAATTCTTGAAAGTTGACATTGGAAGTTAAAAATTCAGTGGCTTTTTGATCCGCCTTTCTGATCCTTTTAGCTTTTTTGTTGCCTGGTCGATCATATCTTTCTGCATTTTCATAACATTCAGAGTAATATTAGCATGCTGGAATACGCCTACGTTGGGTTATGGGATTGAGGTTGTTTCTGGTGAAGAATAAGTAGAAGGAGACCCTTGAGGAACGTTTTCCGTCTCGTAAGGGGATTTCTTTGGTACTTGTTATCCATTCAACAACACAGGGGTTAAATCGATTTAGGATTTTGAGGATATGCAACTTGCGTCGAGACTCGTCCCCATCTGGGCCGAGCAGCCCAATCTCCCTCGATCAGTTCAGTGCGCACCTCTTAGCCAATTACCCACTACCCAAAATTGATTTTGTCTATCCACCTGGCTTGGAAAATTAGTTTTTATGCCAATGCCCATTGGAATTGCTCTAACAACCTGATGTGTTGTAGATGTGGTAAAAATAGTATCGTTCACTCGGAGTTGTGAAGATTGATTTTAGATTTAGATTTCAATTTTAATCTAGCAAATATATACAAAAGATGGTAGCAATATTATAGAAAAGAGTTGAGACAAAGGACTCCACCATTAACCAATTTATGTGATTCAATTAAAAACAATATTCATGCAATTCTTACGTTCAAAGTGATTCTAAAATATTGTTTGTAGTAGATTTCTAAAACAATAGATGTAAATCGCAAGCACGAAGCATCAAAAATATCTAGACCAAGCATGCACCATCAAGAGAAAACACACCTATTTAATTAAAATCTATTAATCAATTTTTAATTCAATGCAAATAATCATAAAAAGAATTATAGAAATTAATTAAATAATAATTACTACATATTTATAGGAAAAATGGCTTTCTCTGAAGCCTGAACAATGGGGTTTACCAAACACTCTCTCAAATAAGAGATACACAGCTCAAAAAGTGTTTAAAATGAAGAAAAAAAAATTGACACAGAGAATTTACTACAGTTATATCTGTTGCAAGGAAGAAATGGTAATGATTGCTAAATTTTTCACAAAAACTGCTGAATACAAAAGAATAGGCCACGGAAATTTACAGCTACGACGACAGTTTCTTCATCTTCTTCACGAGCAGAGAAATTTTTCTGAATTTTTTTTACACTTCTCTAGCAGAGCCAGCACCTCCCCCCCACCCCACCCCACCCACCACCCCAGAATGCTCTCTACTCTTCCCTATTTATGCTTAAGCATCAAACGGTTGATTCTCCTTAACAAATCCTCTCAAAATCTCATTAATAACTTCACATATCTTTGTTTCAACGCAAGAATATATTGTCGCGATTTTTTTCTTTTCTCTCGATGATTCTTGATCTGCTTCTTCATGCTTCCCTATTCTTTTCAAAATATTATGAGAAGCCTTCTCATCGAGTAGGATATGTATATATTGTTTCCAGAATCAAGATAAAAATTCCATAATTACCGTGATATGATTTTTTTCGAGCATAAATTGCCGAGATATTTTAGTTGATTTTCTTGTTCCCAAAACGTGTAAAACTCTTCTTATCAAGGCAAATGAATATCCTTGTCTTAATTCAGTGAAGATCTCCTCAATATCTTTGTTCAAATTTCAGACAGATGGAAAGAATATTCCTCCCGCCAAAATTATGTTTGAAGAAGGAGGTGCCTTTATCAGAAGGGAATGTGTATTTAGCACTAGGGTGCTCTTATCCAGATTAGGGGTGCCTTTAGTAATTTTTCAGGTGCGTTTAGCATTATTTCGTGCCAATTTTCCCAAAAATATTTATTTTCCAAAAATACCTACAAACATATAAAATAAGACAATTAATATAAAAGTAAACATTAGTAATATATAGAATTGAGATAAATTAGACACAAAAATGTGTATATCATAACCTAAGCTAGAAGCCGCTTTTTTTTTTCTAACAGAAGACCAAGTTAAAAAGGTCAAATTTTAAGTTTTTTTTCTTTTTTTTTGGGTGGGGTGGTTGTGGTTGACTCCGGTCAAAGATAGCTGACTGGGTTAACTATAGTCACTTTGGCATCCAGGGCCAGCTGTTCAAGTCAATGGTTACACCCCGTCTCTTCTATGCTATTGCTAAGTAATGAGGTCAAGGTTGTATACTGATGTTGCGGTTGTGCTCCAGCTGGATCTGGTGCGCTGGTGATGCAGATACGCGGTTTCTCTTCCTGTCATGAAGGCTTAGGTCATGTACAACCGTTGGGCGTGGTTGCCAGGATCAATGTCGTGTGAAAGGTGAAAAAATATTTGGGGTGCCATCCCGAGGGGATTATACCTGGGATTGTTTCAGTAAAAACACGAGTCGTGGTGGTTCTGAAATAATAACTTTTTAACATCTCTATAAGCTTGACTAGCATGTTTAGGTGAATGTTCAATGTCGTGTGAAAGATAAAAAGATATGTTGGGGTGCCATCCCGAGAGAATACCCGAGATAGCTTCAGTAAGAACACAAGTCATGGTGGTTTGTTCTGAAATAATAGGTTTTTGCGTCCCTATAAGCTTGACTAGCATGTCTAGGCTGGTGAGAATAATGTTTTCATATCCCGACTTGTAGCTCTTTCCGTCTCTGGACGAATGAAAGGTGATACTAATCTCAACACGCCTTCTAATATATAGTTTTGTTGGGTCTAATATGCAGATAATTAATCGTAACCGGGTCACGTGGGTTTACATGTGGTCAAAGGCCTCATTACATAACTCATACTCATATAAAAATTATGATGCACTCTGATACTATATAGAATTTCATGACTAATTTATCTCGGAACTGGCTTCTAAGATTAGAGTCTTCCAACACTTACTAAATGCAGAATCTTGAGATGCCCATACAGTATGGGATTAATCTCGACATTTACAACCAACAACAGTACAAATCAAAATCCAACCGAAACAAACAAATATAAAATGCTATGATGGGAAGACTTCTTGTCATTCAACTTCAAGAAAGTTCAGTGTTATGTATGCAACAACTGGGTACAGCAATAGTAAGTCATACTCTTCTCAAGATCGATTCAACTTTTAAAGCATGTCTGGTATTTGAAGGTTGAGAATCACTTGTAAAAGGGTCTTCAACGGGCTACTCCAATTCTCATTAGGGCAAGATAAGCAATGACTCTGTAACCTACAAGCATTACAGTAAGGGCAATAATAGATATAGCTTCATTCCCAAGTCCAATCTTCTCTATAGCAGGGTAACTCCCAAGTTTAAAGGTAGCATTATTTGGGCCGCACTGATATAGATCATCGGCCTTGTACTGGGAAGCTAATAAGAGCTTGTAAGTGAAATAAGTAGGAGAAATGTACTTACACCATGATATGAATTTCGGGACATTTTGTACGTAAAACCCACTGGCTAAAAAGAACGTCTCAACTATGACTGAACCAAATTTTAAAGCAGCTCTAATATTCATGACAACAGCACCAAGTGCTAGCCCAACGCCTTGAGAAACCAGTGCACTATACAGAATAACAAATAATGTCTTGAATAAATGCTCCACTGTTGGTTTTAACCCTCCATCCAGTACGTTATTATGACAAAAACTGTGGGTAGGACAAGTTCCATTGGAAGGTCAGCAACTGTTTTTGCAATTACGTAGGAAGAAAGTCTGTACATGCTTGATGGGCGCTCCTTAGTAAGCATCATTCTTTCTTCAGGGAAAGTAGTTGTAAAATGGTCGACTACTCCAGAACAATGAATAAAAGAATAACAACCCCATCTACAAAAGCCAAACAACAAAAAGAGAAAAAATATGGGTTAAGGCGGAGCAAGCATGCACACATGCACAAGAAAAGAAAGAAGAGATCCTTAGCATGTTACTGATTCAGGTTTATGCATACCTGATCTTGTAAATGGTAGAACTTGATTGCCACCAGAGAAGTCCACATATACATGAAAAGACCAATATCTGACCGACATTTAGGCTGGAAAAAGATTCATGCTTCCTTTCTTTGAGATCTCTTTTGATCAATACCAAAAATTGTTGTATCCAAGATGTGTTCCATTGACTGAACTGTTTTTCATCCATTTTTTGTTTTCAAATTGAGTTAATTGAAGGTTCCGCGTTTCCAGAAATTCTTCTTTTATTTTGTCCAAAAGATTGGTCTTGTAAGCAGAGACAAGTTCTTGCTTAATCTCCATTATCCCTTTTTCACCGTTCAAACCACCTAGACAAACACCTGTGCATTTACGTAGACAGGTTACTTCTAATCACTGAATTAACATAATAGACCAATGAATTAAATGTTTTCTAATTAAGTTCTGAAGTGCTTACCTTCAGCAAGATCCAAAAGGAAGTCCGCCGGATTAGTATTAGCATTAGATATGTGATAGCCAATGTTCGAAAAATACTCCATGGACTTTTATGTCTTCCCAAAATATATCGGATTACCATCTGATAACAGTAAAATCTTATGAAACATGTAAAATATATTCATAGAAGGTTGGTGAATCGACATCAAAACAGTTCGTCCTCCCCTTGCTAGCTCCAACAAAATAGAAACGACTTGCTGAGCCGACCTCGAATCAAGACCAGAAGTGGGTTCATCGAGAAACAATAGGCTCGGATTAATCAGCATTTCTTGTCCTATACTAACCCTCTTCCTTTCTCCACCCGAAACACCTCTAACAAATGCTCCACCCATAATGTTGTTCTTACACTTGGTTAATCCAAGTTGAAATATCACTGATTTGGCCTGCGTAATCTTCTCTTCTAGAGTAAAAGATTGCGGTAATCGCAAAAGAGCAGTAAATATGAGTGTTTCGGTCACTGTAAGGTGCGGATGGAATTTATCATCTTGAGTAACAAAACCGGTTTTCCGATTCATAGCATTGGAGAAAGGCTTCCCATTATATGTAATGCTTCCGCTTAGGTCTCCACCAAGTCGGCGTCCCAGAGCATTGAGAAGGGTTGTTTTGCCACTACCAGAGGGGCCTAACATTGCTAGCATCTCCCCAGATACTACTTCACCTGTTACTCCCTTCAGTATCATTTTCTCTTCAAGTTTTGCATTATTGTTCCATATGTGTTTGCAGAATCCTTGGTTCTTGGTTTTAATCTTGTACACAATGTTGTCAAACTGTGTATATGGGTGATAAAAACTATTTTATCATTCTCATAAAATTGATTTCAACAAACAAAATTGTAATATTCATTGTACATTTAAGAAAAAAACAAATACTCATAGTACATACCTTCAATGTAACAGGAAAATTTTGTTTCTTGTCAAAGGACGTTACTGCTTGCTCATGAAAGTCTGTTTGATCCTTCAACTTCCTTATCTCCTTTTACTTTTTTGCGCCCGATATTCTAACACACACCAAAACAAGAAGAAGAAGATCATCAGAAGAAATGATTTGTCACTGCTACATCACTAAGTGTAAAAGGGATACATACAATTTAAAGCTTTCCATAAAAAATTTATATTTCCTCCGTCCACTTTAGAAAAACAAAGTTTTTATTATTGATTGTCCATCTAAATAGACAGAGTTATGATATCAAAGAAATTTTTAATAAGTTTACCCCTATTAATATTATATAAATATCACTATAATTAACTTGATTTCTTAATATTGGAATAACAAGAGGTAAAATAAAAAACGAGATAAATTTTTATAAATTTTATATATTTTCTTAATCTATGAAAAATTTGTTTTAATCTAGTTGCTAAAAATAATAAACACAACAATATTTTGAAATATTATTGATCAACAACCAATGGATGTCGCGCATTTAGTGTACATACAACCTTTAGAGATCAGAAATTGAAACAGAGAATCTTTCGTTTTATGGGACGATTTTATTTGATTTTATAACTATGCTCATGGCATTAATCATAGAAATCCATGATCTTAATGACGATGCCATAATTTTTTCCTCTTCAAGTTACAACTGTTTAAAGATTTTTTATATTTATTCACGCAACTCAGTTACTCTACACATACTATTTTCTTTGTACAGACTATTTTCAGTTCTTGAAGGATTAACGAAAAGAAGTGTTTCTCAATTACTCTCATTAGCAAATCCTATCATATCACTAGTTTCCTCATAATTAAAAATCATGATAAAGGGCAAAGAACTGCAAACTGGCCAGAGAAATCTTAGGAATGGCTGTAGAAAGTGACTTGGCATTAGCAAAGGTAGCAGAGTAATACAACCCACTCCAACGACACGAAAACTATATTTATCTAAAGATGGAAAACATAAGGACATAGACGCTGAGACTTATACGACTCACCTTGACTCTCGTTTGGGCAACAATAGCGATGAGCCTGTAATCCACAAATATTATTTCCAGGGAATCCCATCATATGAAATGAATCCCATGTCACCTCACAACTTACGTTATCTAGGCTTCCATATATATGGATACGAGTTATCACTCTAGCATTGTGAACCTGAAAGGATTAGTAGGAACAATATATGAAAAGCTTAAGAGAATTTATTATACAGTGATGTGAATTCAAGGCATGTTCAATGACATAGTCTCATTGGCTAGAGAGAATGGTCGTAGTAAAGATGCTGCATATTTTATTGCTGACTGAAGAATGGAGCTGCAATAAGTCACCAATAGAAAGCCCAACGTATGAGAGGTGAAATGAGACCACCGACTAATATAGCTATAGAGATAATAGCTATCCTAGGCTAATCTGCACCTCGAAAAGTATAAATGCATGCAAATAAATATTGGCTTAAATTAATGGTAATCATGAATTGGTACTAGAAATCAAGGAATATAGATGTGGCTGGTAAGCAGGCGATACTAGATTTCCACAAATGCAAGAACAACCTGCCCATAATCTTAAGTTTAAGGATTCATGCTTCCTTTCTTTAGGATACCTTCTGAGCAACCTAAAAGATATTAGCCCCAGGTTGTAGCCATTGGCGGAATTGCTAACCCTTCTCATCATTTCGAATTAATATCTCATCCTCGACCGATCTTCTTTCCGCAGCAAAAGCATCCAAATGAACACCTAGACACCTATTTTTGCAAAAAGTTTCAGTAGGGAAAAAAATTAGGCTCAACTAAATTTAATTTGTACGTCGAGAAAAGCTGCACTTACGGTACAAGTTTTACTTTAATTTGTTTTTGAAATGTATAGTTACCGTCTGGCGTTCACGAGATAAAAAAAGGAAATCTGCAGGATCCGTGGTGCATAATCTCTACAAGACTACATGTACTCCAAGATTTCTACACCGTTTCTAAATATGTAGACAAAGTTGTGCAAGTGTCAATGAATCGACAACATTGTTAATCTTGATGTGACTCCTATAGTTCCATAACAACTTAGCTAAAAAATCCCATAGTTCCATAACAGTCACAACTTACTGGATAATTAACACAAACAAGTGGTGCGCGTCACCAATTCGATAACAAATATCAATGTGCATTCAACTCCCGTGAGCCTAAAATTCGGGAAGTATGAAATATCAATGTCCCTGTGAGCCTAAAAATCCGGGAAATATGTTTGGTCCTTGGCCACATACACTCGGTTGAAGACGAGTTAAAAATGTTCCTCTCAGTCGGCACGTAATAAATAAAAGATCAGAATTTATTCTTTCCGTCCTAATTTAGTCGTTATATACTACCTCCGTTTCAGGAAAAGATTTACTTTCTCTTTTAATTTTTGTTCCAGTAAAAGAGTTATTTTCATTTTTAATATAACAAACTTTCAAAACTACCATTATAATTTTAAGAAATGTTATTATTCTCGTTATACAGATATATGTAGTATTAAACTTTTTGTTAGGGTAAATCTGGAAATAAATTACAAAAGTTATTCTCTCTCATCTTACCTTAACAATTGTGCAAATAGGAAAATTAACTCTTTTCTTGAAACGGAGGGAGTATTTATTTTGTATAAACATTAAAAAATATATTGAGTATTTATGTTTTTATAAATACCCGACACTAATTTTTTTCCTAGGTTTTAAATTTCTAGTTTTTACTCCTAACTTATTTTAGTCGTAGCAGAGAGAAAACTTAAAAGTACAGATGTTTAGAAAGAGTGTTTAAGAGTGGTGTTTAGAAAGTTGAACCTACACACTTCTCTAGGTTAGAAACTGATTTCAAATTATGGATAAATTAGGAGAAAAAATAAAAAAATATGAACTATAGCAAATAAACTAGGACAATTTTTTTTTCTGATATAGTAACTAATTAGGACGGAAAGAGTACATTTTAATAATGATTTTATGATTTAAATAATTATATTATAATAAAGACAATAAAATCATCAACTGATAAATGGTTCAGGGTCATAGACACTGAATTCAAGGTGCGGAGTCTTGCCTCATGAATTCAAGGTCATGGGACCAAATCTCCCTATTAAAAGTTGTTGGACAATTGGACTTATATTGTGGGTAATAAATGCACTTTTACAGCGTGTTTAGTCGACGGCTAGGAATATAATTTCAGTAATGTATTTTTTTGTTGGACACTTAGACTTATAATTTTAGAAATGTATTTTTCTTGGAATGTGATTGCTTTACCTGTTGTTTGGCTGGATTGGGGATAATAATTATTTTTCTTATTGCTTCAATTTTTTGTTTGGTACAATAATGAATTAGTTTTTTTATTACATCTTATTGAGTAAAACAAATAAAAAAATCTTAAAAGTTAAGAAAGTAAGACATATATATTGGTATTTCTATCCTAGATTTTTTTTGTTTATATAATTAGGAAAATTAGGCTAAGGTCTCATCCATAGGTTACCCATAATATCAAACCCTTAATTATAAGAAATTTAAATCTAGACCCCAAATTATTAAAAGACATCCATACCCTTATGTATAGTCAAACCCCTAATTAAAAAATATTTAAATACAAACTCAAACTATTACAATATAGTAAAATGATGTCCAAACCACCACCTCCTCTCACCACCACCCACCACCACCGCCGACCACCACCACTCACCACCATCCACCACCACGACCACCACTGCCCACCACCACCTCCCACAACAAGCACCCACAACCACCACCACACACCACTGCCATTGCTGCCGCCGCCCACTACCGTGACCACCACCATCACCGCCTCCCACCTCCAACCACCACCATCACCGCCTCCCACCTGTACTTATTATTTACACATCCATATGGCATGAAACATTTACACATGCAATACACATGTGTACTCATATGTATCCAGAAGTTACACATCCATATATATGGTATGTACAATGAAAAGTTACACATGTATATGGATCCAAGGGTTACACATCCATATGTCATGTGTAATGAGAAGTTACATGCATATGGTGTGTGTAATCATTAGTTGCACATCAAAAAGAAACATACAAAAAAATACATGTATTTCTTTAATTTTCATTTACATTAATTTTTCTGTTTATCAATTATAGTAATCAATTATCATTGGACATAATAAACGAGTTAAAAAACTAGATATGTAAAACAAAATCCTAGAAATAAGTCACAACATCCTATAATAAAAATGATCCCTTCTCTTCTTGTCTTCCTCGATTCCAAAATGCTATGCAACAAAATAAACATCCATGAGATTAGGTTGGATGGACAAAAACAAAAAAAATAAAATTATAGAACAATCGCAAGGCGAACAACAAAGATCACAGAAAGGCACTTGATAACCTATATGACCATGTGTAATTAGGAGTTACACATGTATCTGTCTAGTATAACTGAGAGTTACACATGCATATGACTTGTGTAATTGGGAGTTACACATGCATATATCATGTGTAATTAACAGTTACGCATACATATGACTTGCGTACTTGGCATGTACATTATGTTAACAATATAATATTATAATCACTAATCAAAAAAGTTAACCACCTACTCCCACTCCCATAGTACTGCCACTACCAAAATCTGTCGATACACCTACATACACCTACACAATGCATGTGTAATCTAATGTACACATACAAAATGCATGTGTAATCAGTAGCTACACATGCATATGACATGTGTAACCATTAGTTACACATGCATATAGCATGTGTAATTGAAAGTTACACATGTATATGGCATATGTACTCAACATGTATATAGATATTCTATGGAGGAATTTAAAGCAAATGTATTAATATACTCATTTACCTGGAATTCTGCATTAGGTTCTTCAACCAATGATGATGGAAACTTCAATAGGCAGAGTTCAGCATCCATGTCCCAAACGTCCCTATAATAATTAGGATTGGTTGGTTAAAATTCCCCAAATAAAAAAAAACAATAAAGAACAACAATATACCACCAAATTCTTCATATGTACATACCACATGTGAAGCTGGTGAGTTGAAGGAAAAATAAGATGTAAACATGGTGAGAAGTTTGCAGAATGCATTATTCATTCAGCAAGTAAGAAGTTTCTGAAATAGGTTATCAACTAACAAGCCTTGCCTAAACAACCTCTGAAAAATATCTGCACAAATGCAAATTTTGATATTAAACACCCAAGACACTATACCAACAAAAATACTGAGCATTATAAAATAATATTGAGAAAAATTATAAATGATCACTTATCTTTTTGTACAAAGTGTGGATTAAAAGATGTTCTTCGAAGATAAGTTTATATTGACTTTAAGGTAATGAGAATCACACAACATTTTATTTGTTTGAGCAAGATTGCTGCTGAAACTTCAACACTCAAGTATGTTGAAGGATGAAATTCAAGATCTGCATCTGTGTATTTGTTTCCAATCATCACAAGAGGATGGAAATTGTTACCGACGGCAACAACTAATGCATATAGTTGCTATGTTGTCCTGCACTTAAACTTTAGTTTTTAATTTAGAAATTCTTTTAGCTTATTTAACATGACAATTGTAGCATAAAAAGCAATACAATCTTTAGGTCTAAGATTAACATTCACAGTTCATAGGTGAAGTCAATTCATATGTTTCATTCACAAGCATTTGATAATCGTGACTTAATATTTTTTCATTGAAGAATTGCTATATAGTTTGTAACCAAAAGTTAAAGAAGACAATGAAAACTTATTTTTAATGAGTTTATTGTGATTCATTCGTTGCTCGTCAACTCCGTCATTCTATTAAAAGCCAAAATAATTCGTTATTCAATTGAATTCCACTATCAAAAAAAGTTTAGATAAATTGACAAATAAAATTTCTACATACATCAATAATCTTCTTAAAACACTTTCCCGTCACAAACCTTCGATCGAAGATATTACGATATTTTTAGAGCAGATGGAAGATTCTGATGAGGTCAAAATTTGAAAGAAGATCATGTTGAAAGAGATTAGATGGGTAATACATATAAAGATGTTCTTATTACGAATCTGAAGTTTAATTTTCGCTTAGGATAAAGAATTAATAGACCTATCAAACCTCACATATGAACTCTAAAAAATTTGGTGAAATCTTTTCCGGATTTGTTCGGGTAAAAACAATGATAGCGATGAGATGATTACAGATCTCATCTCTGATCATGAATCAGATAAGAAATTCATTGTGAAATCATAGTTTGTGGTTTTAGAAACCCTAAAATGAGTTTTCAGAAAGAAAAAAAATCGTGCAAAAGAATAATAACGAATATTGAGCACAGATTTAGAAGGAAACTTATCTTCTACAATTGATTCGTTGATGAGATTGTTGTGATTCGAAGTTCACGCTATGAGTTCATCTTTGACGATGATTAGAAGAAAATCCTGTAGTTTTTCTCCAATCTGAAATTTATCTTGAATTAATGATTCGCTGATGAAATCTAAATAGAATAAATATATTGAATCCAATACATTCAAATCTATAAAAATCGCCCAGACCTCTGGAAATCGAAAGAGAAACAAATGAAATGATTTAATTTTTCCTCTTCTATTTCTGAAAATGATATATATATGGAAAAGGTTAAATTAGGTATTGACAAAATTCGATGACGCCATCAATCAAGAAAAATTCAAAACCAAACCCCAAATTCGAAAGTTTTAGGCTTAGTAGTAACAATTTTCTTAAAATATGGTGTAGATAATAGATGATCTATTTTATGGGGTTTTTTAGTTTAAAACCCATATAATATGGGGTTGGTGGTAGTTTTCATATATAATTATTAGAGTAAGTAGAAAATATATATTAGAATATTTATAATTATAATAAAAATATAAATAATATGTAATTTTGATATTAATATAAGAGAAAATATATAAAAAAATATATATTCCAATCCTAAACCCCGTCTAGATCATGGATTTTCTATTTCTCATTTCTTAGAAACCTAAAAGTAAGGGGAAAATTCCTACCGTTATTATACATCCCAAATAAAAATATAGAATCATATTTTTAGGAATATGATTCCATATCTATCGAACAAACACGTAGTTAAAGCTAAATGGATATGGTAAGCAAAAATCAGTTGGGTGAATTAAACATCTGAAAAATTAGCAATACCATAGAAAATACGAATATAAACCGGGTTTTAGAAAATATGTGAACGGGACATGAATTTACACGTTACTGAATAATACGCAAATTATACGGATCAACAAAGAATTCCCCTAAAACCGTAGGGGCAAGGCTGGCTCTTGCACCAAGCAAGCAATGCCCAAACATAAAAGCCCAAACCCAAAAGTGTTTTAAATTTATGAAATGAGACGTGCTTTTTCTCCAAATTAACACTATATATACATGTTAAAAATGCTAATCAATAGATCAATGCGCTGATAAAAAATAATTTTAATAAATTAGAAAACTAAATTTAAATGTAGACTGTTTTATTTATCAAAACGTTGATTAATTTTATATGGTTGGACATTTACTATTTTAGTCGATATATATATATATTGTCTTTATTTATCAGTCATGTTTTAAAAAGTTAAAATATTAAAGAGACCGAAGAAATATACAAAACTACCCTATTAAATGCTACATTATTACTAAAATTAAAATTAAATATGTTTAGTAAATATATATATATATATGAAAATATTACATTTATAGAATAGAATTTTTATAAGGAATATAATCTTTGCAGCTAAAAACATTTTTTTTTTTAAAAGGGAATGAAGATAAAAATGAAAGATATTAAACATATTTGTTTTCCATTTCTGCAGATACTATTTAAGTTTTTAGATTTATTTATATATCTTTTGATTTTATAATTATAAAAAAATAAATAAAGGGTATAATTGATAGTTTAATGAAAAAATATGACTATAAACAGAAACTGACAACTATTTAAGATAGACTAAAATAGAATAGAGGACTAATAAAAAAAGACAGAGGGATTATATTATATACCATATACAGTGCGTGTATATATAGTGCGTGTAAAATTGTTTCTTGCTAATAAAAAAAAATATACCTGTTGTGAACTAGAAATAGAGAAGAAGAATAGAAAATATGAAGAGAGAAGCAGAGAGAATCCTTATTCATGTGTGTAGAATACAGGAGTTTAAGTCTCTATTTATATGGTAAAAGATTTGGTGCGCAAGATATATAAACCCCAATCTTAGACACAAAGGCATCTTAGTAATTAAACTTTTAGGTTTATAACATTCCCCCTGATGACCACTTTGGCTAAGTCATTACAAACATACTAGGAAACCTCAAAAGAGCAAAACCTGAAAATGCGTAAACATAAAGACTCGGAACAGTGTTGGACACGCAAATGTTGCCTCATTAAAACCTTGACAAGGAAAACCCAGTGGGACAAATCCTTGACGAAGGAAAAAGAGTACAACGCGATAAGCACCTTCGATGATGACGCCCCCCCTGATAAGTACTTCAATTAAATCTTAGCTTGCAAAACTTTGAATCGAGACTTCCCAATTTCGGTGAACGAATTTCTTAAATGCAGAAGATTGTTGTGCTTTTGTGAATAAAATTGCTAGTTGATGAAGTCTTTTTTGGTGTAACACAAGCAATGTTGTCTTCGATTATTACTCTTGCTGATTTTATGTTCTTCTTCAATACATTGATGACTTGTATCATGGATTACTAGCTTCTCGAAGATGATTTGCGGAAGTAGTTAATATAGTTTCTTCAAGAAAGTGCCAAGATGCGATTACATTACCATGCATGAACAAAAACCGTATATTTCACTAGACCTTATGTGGTTCAGGAAGATATCCAAAATCCTAGGAGATGGTTATGTTAATTTTCTCTAATTAAATGTGGGCATACACTAAATAGATGAAAGTATACAACTACCCCTTGGATGACCACCATGTTGAATTAAATTGCCTCACTAAAACCTTGCCAGTAAAACCCAATAGGAAGAAAATTTGGATGAAGGAAAAAAAAAGCACAATATCAACATTTTGAATGAAAATTCAACGCCAGCGAGATGTTACCTCGTTAAAACCTTGTTAGAAAAAACCTCATGGGACAAAACCTGAAACAAAGGGAAAAGAGTACAACTTTTGACGATTTATGGATGACAACTCAACTATATGAGTATTACAGAAAAATAGGCATCACAATAGATTGTATAGTATATATCATAGATAAGTATACGCAAGCATAATTCTTAAACTTGAGATCAAGAAAACGAAAAATAAAAACAAAATTATGCTGCTTAAACGTGGATTTTGGTGTTTTTAAGGACTCTTCAAGAAGCCTGTAAAGTTGATATCGTCAACTAATCCGGATTTTGGTACTTTGTAAAGATTTTTAAAAACACTTAAAGGATTGTTAAACCTGATATAATCGAGTCAGGTGGCTGCCTGAATATAATTTAAATCCTCCAAGGATTACAAATTCGAATATGTTCTCAGGACACATTTCTTGTGTGAATGCAAGAGTCCTTCCAGGACCATCACGCCAAATGCATCATATAGAGAGAACAAATGTTATTGAACCAATCCTAGGGTTTGAGAAAAATAAAACCCTTAAATCGTTTTTACAACGATCATATTTCTCATATAACACATGAAGACTGCATCAAACTATAATTTTTAGAATTCAGGCTTACACGTTTAAGGTGTTAAGTCATGGATCCAATATTGCGTTATTCAAGATATTTTAATCCAACATAATCTGGATTTTGTGCCTACCAGTCATATATGTCGGTATTTCGCTACAGAGGGGTTCAAAACCACCATAATTTATTATTTCAGTAGCTAGTTTGAATAATCAACAATCATACAAGTTTACTATGATCCTACATAATTCTCAAATGTATGCATATATTGAAAAATTCAATCGGTACCAGCGCCCGTGGGGCATTGTAATCTCCTCATCTTCCAGTGAGGAGACATAAACTATGAGAATATGGATCTTGTTTTGATAGACTCTATTGAAGCACAATCTGTAATTTATTATGAAATATTACTTGTTGATGTATGTGATTGGATTTGCATTTTAAGAGGCAAACGCTTATATTAAAGCAAAATGAGATATTTCACACCTATTATTAGTAACAGCCGTTTTCAATTTTATCATGCTGGGAGAGAGATGAATTGTTACCATTTATAAGTTATTTAACCCCAATATCTTTTAGTAGTGTATACTTTCCCCCTGATCAGGGTGGAAATTTTTCATCCCATATACGTAAACTTCAAGTTTTATAAAGTATTATCTGATTAACTCGAGACAAATACTTATAATAAATTCTGGATTTTAACAACACTAGGTTGGACAGTAAATTTTGACTTCAAGAGCCATACAAGAATTATTCTAAAATTGTAGTTTACTTGAAATACAAATTGAACATCAACCATGAATTTTATTGGTTACAACCAAAAACATATATAATATGCAAATAAAACTCCACAATAAAAATAAAAATTGTGACCTATAGGGACAACGAGATAATGATTCAGAGTGGAATTCCGGACACTTTCTTTATCAAAAAAAATTATACCAAGATCAATAAAGTCTCTAAAAGGACTATTGGTATAGGTTAACTAGCAGGGGTGCGCACCCACTGACCTTGAGTGTCCTGCAGCATTCCAACTACAAGTGGAAAGGTTAGGAATTTAAAGATTAGTGCCTGGAGGAAAATACAAATTTCTCAATATAAATCCCTCAGGGATACAAAAATTCCTCATTTGATTGGTATTTACAGTTATTAGTATTGTAATAATGATATTCCATCTTTTAAGGATTGATAGATAAAATCAATTTTAATTGGCATATATGATTCTTTTTAAGAATATAAAGAAATCACTGTCTTTATTGACTTTAGGAGAAAAAATAAAATACACTATTCGGTTGATAAATGGTTTCATTGAAGGAATATATAGTACCCAATGGTTTATTTTTAAATAAAACTATATTTGATGGTTCAAGTTCTTTTCGAAATTACACCATATTGACAAAAATTTAGAAAATATGCCAATATATTTTCTTTCATCTTGAAGAAAAGATGGAGAAAATCAACACCAATTAGTTTGTACGATTTACCAAAATCGTACCGACAAAAGAAAAATATTGTCTTTTTAGTTACCGTATAAAGAGAATCCATGTGGTTGACTGATGGTTTCTTGTAAAAAAAAATAGAACCCATATTGGTAAATCACATGATCCTTGTATAACGGATGAAGATATCAAATTTAATTGGTCGTAGATTTTTTAACTATACACGTAATTAGTTAGTTACCATAAAGATAATTAAATTGTGATAACACCAATTTTCGGTGATTACATTTTCATTAAAGGAATAGAAACTGTAACCATTTTTTGATGATTTTTTTTTTCTTTTAGCTCTATGAAAACATTAGAGAAAAAAAGATTAAACTTGTCGGCAAAATTGACTACCCTGTTACCGGTATACAAACCAGATAAATCTGCGCCATGACTGATCATTCAATGTAAATAGTTGTTGCAAGTTTTGTTGTAAAACATGCAACTGATAATTCAATAAAAATAATAAATAATCTAAAAAAGTAAAATATAATATAGAATAGCTCAATAACATGTCAAAAATCTAGTCGACCAGTTTGGAGCATTTCTACATACGTTATCATCCATGCCTCGTTGATATTTGAACATGGTATTACTTCAATCAAATCAAAGATCACTGCACGGAAACACAAAGGTTAGTAGTGGAATAACCATGTATTTTATGTATAAAAAAATTATAAACAGTAAAGCAGACGTAAAAAAACAAAAAACAAATCAATGGAAATCGTAAGAGATTTTTCGTTTGGCCTATTCTTTTACTGCTCCAAAAACATTGACCTCAACGGCGGATATTTTTTTTTTCATTTCTCAAAGGTTGTTGCATGGTTAAATATATTTGTTTTTAATCAGTATAGAGCGTGTTGATAACATATTATAAAACTAGAAGAAAAAAATAGAAGAAGACACAAAGTAGAGGGAGAAAAGTAGAAAAATTTTCATTAGATGTATATGTAAAATACAAGAGTTTAAGTCCCTATTTATAGAGATAGAAGACTTGGTTTCTAAAATATGTAAACCCTAATCTTAGGCACAAAGGGCATTTTAGTAAAATAAACTAGGTTTATAACAATAGCCATAATACAATCTGTTGTGAAAGATAAAGAGATAGAAGAGTAGAGAGAAAGAAGAAGAGACTTTTATTTCTGATATGAGATTACAAAAGAAATACTATTTATTTATAGGGAGAAGAAGATGAGTATTTACTACGGAATTAAGGGCGTGCACCCATTATTACTAGTGGTGGTGGTTACAAAGTAGTGGGGGAAATGAAGAGGAGATGAAAAGTTAATGGTGTAAATGTGGTGTAAATCCACCAAATACTTATTTCATAACACTCCCCCTTGGATGACACCACACTACTAACATTGCCTCATTAAAACCTTGCTAGGAAAAACCCGAAGGAAAAAGAGTACAAAACATATAGAATAGTGTGGACACGCATATGCTGCCTCGTTAAAACCTTGACAAGGAAAACTCAGTGGGACAAAACATTGACGAAGGAAAAAGAGTACAACGCGATAAGTCTGATAAGATACCTTTTACAAAGATACTCCCCCTGATGGATACTTCAGCAAATCTTGGCTTACAAATCTTTAAGACGGCGCATTCCAATCTTGTGAACCAATTTCTTGAATGTTGAAGTTGGTAATGCTTTGGTGAAGAGGTCTGCTAAATTGTTACTTGCATACTTGTTGAATATCAATCTCACCGTTCTTCTATAGATATGTGAAGAAAAACCTCGGAGAGATATGCTTTGTCCGATCACCTTTAATGAAACCTTCCTTTAATTGTGCAATACAAGCAGTGTTGTCTTTGTATAGTACTGTTGGTGAGTCTTTAATTGAACGAAGTCCACATGATTCTTGAATGTGATGTATTACTGACCTTAACCAAACGCATTCACGACTCGCTTCATGGACTGCTAATAACTCAAAATGATTTGTATAGGTAGATGCAATGGTTTTCTTTACTGACCCCCAAGATACAGTTGTATCTCCATAAGTGAAAAAATACTCAGCTTGTGATCGTCCTTTATGTGGATCAGAAAGATAACCTGCATCTCCATATCCAATTATTTTTGATTCATATCCATAAGGATAAAATAAATCCAAATCAATAGTACCACTAAGATATCGAAATAAGTGCTTGACTCCATTCCAATATCTTTGAGTTGGGGCAGAACTGTATCTAGCTAACAGATTGACTGAAAAGATTATGTATGGCCTTGTACAATTTGCAAAATACATAAGAGCACCAATAATACTTATATATGGTACTTCTAGACCAAAAATTTCTTCACCATCTTCTTTAGAGCGAAAGGGGTTTTTATTTATATCAAGGGATCTCACGACCTTTGGGGAACTCAACGGATGTGCTTTTTCCATATAAAAGCGTTTTAAGACTTTTTATGTATAAGTAGATTGATGGATAAATATCCCATTTGAAACATGCTCAATTTGTAAACCAATACAATACTTGGTTTTACCAAGATCTTTCATCTCAAATTCCTTTTGCAAATAAGCAGCAGTTTCAATGAGCTCTTCTAGAGTCCCTACAAGATTTATATCATCAACGTATACTGCAATAATAGCAAACACATGGAAAAATAACATTATTAGTATATCCCTCTTTCAACAAATATTCACTGAGGCGATTATACCACATTCTCCCAGATTGCTTTAGTCCATATAAAGCTCTTTGAAGCTTTATTGAGTATTCACTTCGTTATTTGGAATTGTTTGCTTCAGGTATACGAAATCCTTCAGGGATTTTTATATAAATGTCACTATCGAGTGACCCATAAAGATAAGCTGTGACTACATCCATAAGATGCATATCAAGCTTTTCCGAAGCTTCCAAACTAATAAGAAACCGAAACGTGATGGCATCCATGACTGGAGAATAAGTTTTTTGGTAATCAATAACAGGTCTTTGTGAAAAACCTTGTGCAATAAGCCGAGCTTTATATCTTACAATTTTATTTTTCTCGTTGCGCTTTCGTACGAATACCCATTTTTATCTGACAGCTTTATAATAACTAAAGTATACTATCAACGTAAAACAATATGATGATTTAATCATAAAAACCGTATGCGGGACAATAATGTAGCTTTTACAATTTTTGATTAAAAAAATCTATAAAGGAAGAGGAAGAAAAAAAAAGAATAATAAGAAAAACGATTACTCATAGAGTACACACTGTTAGGATCGATGTTATAAAGAAAGTAAAACAAAAACAAAAACACACAAGATTACTTGGTTCACCCAAATTAGGCTACGTCTAAGGAGCGGCTGCGGTTTTCACTATGATCTCAAAAACCGAGTTCCAGAGGAATACAACGATGATAAATAATAATGATACAAACCCTAGATAGGGCAACTCGATATATATAGAGACTACTCTCCGGTCCGGGCCTATCGGCCCGTCCCTCCGTTCCATAAACGAACCTCTCACAAAGTTCCATTTAATTTACTAACGGGCCGCCATTCGGATCGGGTCAAGTGCGAAACCGGGTCATGCACTACCGGGCTCCACACAAACATAACAATCTCCCACTTGAGGACTGGTCACATCACAACGCGCCCTAACTCCACTCTAAACAAACTTCAAAACACACTGATCACCGCAGCAATTCTCTTAACCAATCATCAAGCTCGAAGACCCACTGAAGCTGCACACAACTTCAGTTTCTCAAGGTCACTGGTTTTATCAACATGTCTGCTGGATTCTTTTGTCCATCAATCTTCCCAAGTGTCAACTGGCCATCTTCTATTAAAGATCGAATGAAATGATATTTAATATCCACGTGCTTGGTTCTGGAATGGTATGCTGGATTCTTCGCTAAGAAAACATCACTCTTACTATCACTATGCAAAACTCCATTTCCTTTCTTCATACCCAATTCACCCAAAACACGCTGTAACCATATCATTTCCTTGCTCGCCTTAGTAGCAGCAACATATTATGACTTTGTAGTAGACAAGGCTAATATATTATGCAAACTAGAACCCTAGATCACAGCAGTACCACCCAAAGTATACACATACCCAGTAATACTCTTTCTACTATCAACATCTCCAGCCAAGTCAGCATCAACATAACCTTGCAACTTCATACTAGAACCTGTGAAACAAAGTGATGTATCTGCAGTGCCCTTCAAATACCGAAGTAGCCACTTGACTGCTTCCCAATGTTGCTTTCCTGGATTACTCATGTACCTGCTCACAGCTCCCACTGCATGTGCAATATCTGGTCTGGTGCAAACCATGGCATACATAAGACTTCCAATCGCCGATGCATAAGAAATCTTCTTCATATAAGCCTCATCTTCTGCTGTCTTAGGTGACTAGTCTTTGGTTAGCTTAAAGTGGCCACCCAAAGGCGTGCCCACTGGTTTGGCACTCTCCATGTTAAACCTTTTCAGAATCTTATTTACATATTCTGAATGCGACAGCTTCAAGGTACCATGATTGCTATCTCTTGTGATCCTTATACCAAGAATTTGCTTTGCATCTCCCAAATCTTTCATTGCAAACTGCTTTGACAGTTTCTTTTTTAGATAATTTATTTCCTCACTGCTAGGCCCTGCAATAAGCATATCATCATATAGCAGCAAAATCATAAAGGCGTTTTCAGACCTCTTTATGTAGCGACAATGATCTGATTCGCACTTAGTGAAGCCGGTGGTACCCATAAAACTGTCAAACTTCATATATCACTGCCTTGGAGCTTGTTTCAAACCATACAAGCTTTTATTCAATTTTCAAACCAGATTTTCTTTTCCCTGTGTTGCGAAGCCCTGTGGTTGCACCATATAAATGTCTTCCTTCAGATCACCGTGAAGGAATGCAGTCTTCATATCTAACTGCCCAAGATATAAGTTTTATGCAGCCACAATTCCCAAAACCAATCTGATTGAATTTAATTTCACAACTGGAGAAAAAATATCAGTGTACTCTACACCTTCCTTTTGCTGAAAACCCTTCACAACAAGCCTGGCCTTGTAACGTGTATTCCCATCATGCTCTTTTTTACGCCGTACACCCATTTGTTATGCAAAGCCTTCTTCCCTTTTGGTAGCTCGGTTAGCTGCCAAGTCTGATTCTTGAGCAAAGAATCCATCTCATCTTTCATAGCTAACTCCCACTTGCTCGAATTCTCAACTTTCAAAGCTTCAGCATAATTTTCAGGCTCACCTCCATCTGACAACGAGATGTGCTGAAAAAAGGGTGAATAACGATCCACTTCCTTGGGTACCCTACTGTTTCTCCTAATAGTGGGAACCAGAGTACTGGGGTTTGGAGAAGCTGGACTACCCTGCTCTATCTCAGGCACTTTGTTTTCCTGGTTCTGGACAACCTTCTCCTGTATATTGATTTTAGAAATCTCACCCAAATCAACATAAGCAAAATCTTTTACCTCTGGTGCCTCTGGTTCTTCAACTGCATTTGATTTTTCCTTGTACATAACCTTCTCATTGAAGATGACATTCCTGCTTCTGATAATTTTTCAATTTTCTGCATCCCAAAATCTATAACCAAAAGCATCATCTCCATAGCCAATAAAGAAACATTTCTTGGATTTGGGATCAAGCTTGTTTCTAGCATTGGCATCAACATGTACATATGACAAGTATCCAAATACTTTCAAAAAACAAAGATTTACCTCCTTATCACTCCATACCTCCTCTGGCAATTTGAAATTCAGTGGAACTGATGGTACTCTATTGATCAGATAAGCGGCAGTGTTTGTTGCATCATCCCAAAAAACTTTTGGCAACCCAGCATGCAACCTCATGCTTCTAGAACGTTCACTTAGGCTCCGGTTCATGCACTCAGTTACGCCATTATGTTGTGGTGTCCCTGGAATGGTCCTCTGCATTCTGATTCCATTTGTAGCACAATACTCTCTGAACCCACCATCAACATACTCACTTCCATTATCTGATCTTAGGCGCTTCAGTTTCAAATATGTCTCATTTTCTACCAAAGCCTTCCATTTCTTAAATATATCAAATACATCACTTTTATTTTTCAAAAAATAAACATATACCTTTCTGGTTGAGTCATCAAATAAATGTGATGTAGTATGATGAGCCACCTACTGATGGAGCTGGAGATGGTCCCCATAAATCAGTATGCACCAACTCTAACTTTTCTGATTTTGGAGCCCTACCGCATTTGATGAAGCTGACTCTCTTCTGCTTCCCAAGGATGCAACTCTCACACATACCAACATCAATGGTTTTTAATTCTGGTAGTTTCCCGTTCAAATGAAGTGCCTTCATGCCCTTCTCACTCATATGCCCAAGCCTTTGGTGCCATAAAGTATCACTAGAATCAGCAACTGCAACTGTATCTACTACACATGTGTTTGTTGCTGCCATGCCAACGATAGACAAATCTCTCGGACTTGAATACATATAAGGAGTACGCTTCTTGTAACCACGAGACACTACCATAGCTCCCTTAGTCACCTTCCATCTACCACCACCAAAATAACACCATGCCCTTCGTCTTCAAGTTGCCCAATAGAAATCAGATTCCTCTTTAACTGTGGAACATGTCTAACCTTGTGGATTCTCCAGACTGATCCATTTTCCTGCTTAAGCTTGATCTCTCCAATGCCTACTAGACAGTCCCGAAGTTACCTGCAGTATAGTTAACAAAAAATTCTCGGCTTGAAGTGGTATGCCAAGAAGCTCCTGAGTCGAGAACCCAAGTGTGACAGACCAGATTTTTTTTTTTTGTTTCCAATGGGTCGGATTTCGGACTACTAGGCCAGCTCCAACTTTCCGATACATCACTCGAAAAACCAGGCTTTCAAATTTTTGGGACCAATTCAATTTTTCCAAAAATTAAGTTCATCGATTTATTCCAAATTGCTTTAAAAGCATGCAACCATAAATTTTTTATTTCAAGGGTCATTGAATCCTACATATATTCTCATCGTTTCATTAAGAAGATATAATATCTCCTTCCAGAGTAGTCGGATACCAGCCACCGTTACAGCTAATGATCTTCCGGGTTGCCACTCGTAATTGGGAGCTAGCAGACCCAGAAACACACACCATTCCAATGACGGGTGGGGATGATCAGTCCCGTTGTCTACCACCGTTCCAGCGACGGTCTTCCGGATAGCCACCCGTAGAGGAAAGCCTCAGTGTACCTGACAATTCACAATACTAGGTCAAGCTCAACAGACCATCTTTTACAAATGATATGAACTACTCAAGAGAGTTAGCAATCATTTCCAGAATGGTATGAACTGTCATCATAAATAACAACTATTCTTCTCAGATGATATTCTTCTCAGATGATATGAATTACCTCTAAATGGCAACAATCATCTCCAAGTCTCATTTGGTGATATGAATTGAAAATCCAACAATCACCTTCATTTCTCATTAGATGATATGAACAACCTCGAAGAGGGTGCAATCATCTCTCAAGGTAGTATGAACAACCGACAAGATGACTGCAACTACCTCTTACCAACGATATAGACTGCTAAGATTGCAATCATCTTTGAATAGATGGTATGAACTGCTTGGCAGTAACCAACTCTTTCCCGATGATATGAACAACCTACAACAGTTGTGCTGAACCGCATAACGGATGCCTATATACCCTCTTTGTTGCTCGAAAGGATCAAGCACTACCGTAGTTCGTCTAACTTTGTTTAGATAATATGAACTATCCATAATGATAGCAATTATTTCGTTTAGGTAGCAATCATCCTTTTTGTTAGATAGTATGAACCGTTTACCGTAGCAATAACTATCTTTATCGTTAGACATAATGGATAGTATGAATTGCATAGCAACAACCATCCCTATTTCATATTATGGAACACATGACTTAAAGTACTGGCCACATACAATTTAAAGCTTACCCAAAGAGAAGTAATCAACCGTATACCTACATAGGAATATTTTAGAACAATAAGCATGGATCTCAGATCGATCCATACGTAAATTAGCCGCTGCATATACTAATGGAATCACATGGTAACTCCTGGCCATAAATACTTTATCATTAATAAGATAGCCTTAGATGAAACATCATTAAGTAGTGGCAGATTGATATATAATAGAAACTAATAACAAGTGATGCTACTTACACCATACTAGTATCAACAATCGCAACAACAAATGACAACCACGCACTATATAAATTTTATGTAAGGGAAAGTAAGCTAAAGAGTAATTTACACGTAGTAAGCACACATCACCATGCAAGTAACATGGAATCATATGAATCATTTGTGATAGAAATAAGAAAAATGCCATGAACTTCAGTAAGGAGGAGCAAATGGAACACCGTTTTCTGATACGGCTGTACAGATTTGCATCTATATCTATGTAACAAAATGTACAACATCTAAGATCATAGTGCTTCTGAACTTCATAAGAGTGAGCAGCTGTGATCCTATTGCGTGAACATAAAAATGCATCTATAGTATCTACCGGCAAATAGCATTGTTTGTAATCAATACAAAATAGGCAGTTCACGAGTTTTTGCATTGCGTCTTTTATAAGGCAAATAAGGTAGGAAATGAATGGCACCCATGAGCAGTAGTCACCAAAAATTAGCTTGGTACATACAACCACATTAATTCCAGACAACTAAAACATTTCCAAACTTAGTTAATCCCACTACTAGCTAGCCATTAGTTAAGCATTCAAAGACCAGGCTTACCTTTAGTTGTTCTCGTCCATAACCCAACATAACTAATTTGATTAATTCTAATGACTTAAACATAACACAAGCACTTAAGAACATCAACACTAGCCCCCCAGTTAGTAACAAATAAATTTTAGTAGCACATTTTCTGTAGTAGACTAACAATTATTATACTATCACTTTTCTGACCTCCATGTCGCAAGTTCGACCAAACACCGTTCAAAGGAACCAAATGAAATAACAAGCTAAATATTCTAGTTAGCCTGACAAGGACATTTAGATGCTCACGGTAATTAAATTCAATATACTCCACACATGCTATCACATTTAGCTAACATATTCCGAAAGGGCTAAATCCATTAATAAGATTTTACTTAAATATACTTAAAGCTAATAATTAATCTAATCACCAGTATTTAGCTAACAATATTATGAGTTCACTTCTATAACGGATTTCACAGAAGTCTACTAATTAAGAAATACAAAGCTGAGCTTTAGCTAATGATCAATTCGTACAAAACAAAACATTAAACGTGGTTTTAAATATAAATTAAACGAGTCACAACGTTAAGAGTCGTTGGTCAGCATAATATATGTTCATAACAAACTAGTGTTGTAAGAAGACTACTCACAGGTCAAAAATAAAAAGGTACATATTTGTCCTCAAGTACACCATCGATCAGACCCTTGTTGTTGGTCTAAATGAAGTCTAGACAATGAAAACAGCTAAATGCCAAACACCATCATTATTATAAAGGAATCTAACAAGCAGGTGTTCTCATAATGTTGGCAAAATGTGAAACACAGTAAAGTGTTTAAATCCACTACTAAGTTTAAAATGATATGCATCGATCAGCTATGAACCAGAACAACTCTAAACCAAAATGCGGGAAGTATCAAAGGGTCCAAAACAAAGATAATCAAAGTACCACATGAACTGACGGTACATATCAGATCTTCGATACCAATACAGCTTAGATGCCATGCCACTCACAATAATCATTCAAGGAAGGAGAGACTGATAAACAACTGAAGTAGTAAGCAAATTCGAATTATTGGCCTACGCAAATCATTCAGTCTATTACTTCAAAGAAAATCCATTTCTCAAAACTTAAAATGAACTTCCTCTTTGACTGGTTAGTAACATAAAACAAATATGACGTCAATATGATGTTTGCCTAGTTAACAACAATATACATTTGTTCTTTCGAACACCATTTTAGTTTCTCAAGCAACTCATATATATATTATATATATATGATGTAATCAACAGATCTGCATGCAGAAATGCACAGTCTAAATAATGATAATGATTAATTCCAAACAGCTATCTATGAATGAGTAGAACTTGAAAGCATGGCAAGATTTTGAGAGTGGAAAATATAGATGGATGCAAATAAAGAAGTAACTTAACTTACTTCTCTAGAAAATGTTCTCTTACCGGCTTAATTCTCTCATGGGAAGAGTCTGAGTTAAACAAGACAAGATTCGAAAGATAAACCTTAACATAGATTCATTCACCCTATGAATACCACTAACCCACACCTTTCCTCACTTGGAAAGGAAATTCACACAATGAGATCATCAAGAGAACAACTTAGGAGATATTCATATAGCCAGTTCAAGTTCAATCAAATATTCAAGTAAGAATCAAGTACACATGATAACTTGAGTACCAAAACAATAAATGAAGAAAAACACCAGAAACCCAATTCTTGTAAACTAAAGGAACGTATTTGAAACACTAGTTTTCCAATACCAAGAAGTGACCAACATATTATTTTCAAGTTGAGTTGCAACCATGGACTGTAAAGAACACATACTTGATTCAATACTCAAACTGCAAGGTACTTGGAAAATTTCAACAGGATTGATACAATGGAATTCATGCAGTCATGGTACAGAGGTTCAAATTTAGATAAATTCAGTTGTTAAAACTCCAATTTTAATAAAATTAAATCAACCCATTCAAGCATTAATTATGTATTGACATTAGAAACAGATTTGGGAAAAATCCCCAAATTTAAACGTAGAACCCTAGTTTTACTGTGCTCAAAACAATTTCAACTCAAGGATAAAATTGTAACAAAATACATGTTCAACTCACTCGTTAATTGATAAGACTCACTTTGATCAGTTGAGAAAGTAGAAATAATTTGCTTCAAATGACTTCCAAGTTTAGAACAGAAAGAAGAATTTCTCCATCTCATCTATGCACCCAGCCAAACAAATCAACATATGCAACTCAATGTAAGTTTAACTTCACGAAGCTCACTCATGCAGAATTTCAATCAAGTTCCTTTCCAATTTCACTAGAGAGATAGTAGTGGAGAAAAAGAAGAAGAAGAAAATCCAGGGAAGATGACAAGAGAAAGAGAAGTGAGAACCATTTTCTATCCTTGAGAAAACGATTTTCTCTTGTGTTTATATTATGTCAACACAATTACCGTCATACCCTCATGTGCAGCTGCATGTGATGCGATTTTTACACCCGATACTTAGTTCATTTTATTATTTTATTTTTACTTTCTAAAAATCCCAAAAACATTATACTCCCTCCGTTTCAGGAAAAGAGTTACTTTTTCTATTTGCACAATTGTTAAGGCAAGATGAGAGAGAATAATTTTTGTAATTTATTTCCATATTTACCCTAACAAAATGTTTAATACTACATATATCTTTATAATGAGATTAATAACATTTCTTAAAATAATAAAGGTAGTTTTGAAAGTTTGTTATATTGAAAATGAAAGTAACTATTTTGTTGGAACAAAAATTTAAAGAGAAAGTAACTCTTTTCCTGAAACGGAGGAAGTATTTGATTAGTCAATTAGGAATATCGATTGCAATAATTTCCTCTGCTCCCTGTAGGTTCTACCCGTATTTATCATTGTCTACTAGTTAGACGTCATGCGATTGTTGGTTTTTTTAATAAGTTTCTCGGAATCCTATCAGGCAACCTAAAAGTGTTAATGAGACTTGAATGTTTAAGTTATAGGCATTTTAAGTGCAGCATTTGATTGATGGGTTTAATTAAACCCAAGAAAAAATGCAGGGTCTCACACCAAGAGTCCATGGGACTTTCAACAGAAAGCAGTAAGGCATCTTGCACGATTTCTGTAACAACATTTGCACTTTCATTCTCGTTCTTCTTAGGTTCTTTGCACCACTTCTGCATGTGGCCCATCTGGTCGTAGTTTCAGCATCCGGTCGGACCCCGTGGACCTCTAGATTGGCCCCTGCTTCGCTCTCTTCTTGATTTAGATCTTCGTCTGTTCTGATTTTTCTGACATGGTCTGCCTCTTGACTCGACGTTAAAGGCAGCATCATTATTCGAATACTCACCAGATCCTTCCTTCGAACTTCTTCACCCAGAATCAGATCGCGGATGTCGTTATACTTTAGCTTCTCTTTGCCAGCAAAGTTACTTACGAAAATTCTCACAACTTTCCAACTGTTGGGTAGAGAAGCCAAAAGGATTAGGGCACGAATTTCATCATCAAATTCGATCTTAACAGATGATAGAGCATTCACGATTTCACTGAACTCATTCAAGTGCTTTGTAACTGAAGCGCTCTCTGCCATGTACAATCTGAACAGCTTCTTCATCAAATGCACCTTGTTGTTCGCCGACGGCTTTTTATATATACTCGTCAAGGCCGCCATCAGACCAGCAGTGGTCTTTTCTTTCACAACATTGTGTGCAACTGACTTGGATAAGGTTAATCGAACCACCCCTAGAACCTGTCGATCCAGGAGTTTCCAATCTGCCTCGGACATCCCATATGGCTTCGTTGAATCCAATAAAGGCTGCTGCAAATTTCTCCTATAGAGATAATCTTCGATCTGCATTCTCTAGTACGTGAAATCTGACCCATCAAACTTTTCGACTACGTTTGCAGATCTGATCCCTATCGCAGATGATGTCGACGCCCCTTTCTCTGTCGTTCTGCCGTCTTCTCCTCCTGCCATCGATTCTTCCCAAAATTCTTCACGAACCTTGCTCTGATACCAGTTGTTAGGATTGATGCTATAAAGAAAACAAAACAAAAACAAAAACACACAAGATTTACTTGGTTCACCCAAATTAGGCTACGTCCAAGGAGCGGCTGCGGTTTTCACTATGATCTCAAATACAGAGTTCCAGATGAATACAACGATGATAAATAATAATGATACAAACCCTAGATAGGGAAAATCGATATATATAGAGACTACTCACCGGTCCGGGCCTATCGGCCCGTCCCTCCATTCCATAAACAAACCTTTCAAAAAAATTTATTTAATTTTCTAACGGGCCGTCAGTCGAATCGGGTCAAGTGTGAAACCTGGTTGTGCACTACCAGGCTCCACACAAACATAACATACACATAGTACATAAGTATAGGGTATATACATAGTAGAAAAATATAGCATATACTTTCACGGGTTTCGAGTATGTTTAGGTGTGAAAAAAAAAAAACTTCACAGATTCCGTGTATAAGAGAGAAAAAAGAAGAAGTACTTTAATTCATAGTTCCCAAATTTGTTTGAATAATAATAAAGAAAATACTTTTAAAAACATAAGTTCCTAGATTCCCAAATCTTTTTAAAAAAAATATTAATAAAATAGTTGAACAGTACAGGTACTATATTATCCAAAAAAAATCACTTATACGAGTTATTCCCAAAACTAACTAGTAGTTATACAGATTCTGAAAAAAGACAATACAGGTACTATACAATCAATACTCATACGACCTGTTGTTCGTGAAAAAATAATATTTTTTTATACCGAACAATTGTTTTTCTGTACTGTATTGTATCTGTCTATTAGAAAAGACATATCAATAAAAGTATGGGAGATCTATTACTAAAAAAATTTAAACTGCACATAAACAAAAGAAAAGAATTAAGGTTTATAAAAAAAATATTTACCGATTGGTTGGTAGAGCACGTTGTTGATAACGTGTTGTGAAAGATAAAGAGATAAAAGAGTAGAGAGAACGAAGAACAGATTTCTTATTTCTAATATGAAATTATAGAGGAAATACTCTCTACTTATAGGGAGAAGAAGATAAGTATTTACAAAGTGTACGCACCCATTATTATTAGTGGTGGTGGTTACAAAGTAGCGGAGGAAATGAAGAAGAAAAAAGAAGATAAAAAGTTGATTGTGTAAGTACGCTGTAAATCCACCAAATACTTATTTCATAACAAAATCTATTTATTTTTTTTAGTTTAAAGATTTATTAGATATTTTACTATCTCCAAAAAAATCTATTAAACGTAAAATTATTTTCACCGAGCAAAAAATAATTTTAAAGTGTCAATTGATCTGTGATTTGATGTTTTTTGTTTTTTTGTAGTGTCTTTTGTATTTTCTAAACCTCCTAGCTTAATCACCCACAAAAATAAAAAAACTTAGGCAAAAATATAAACTCATTGTTTTTATACTTATGGGTCCACAAATTTCGACTTGGATCCAGGGTCTGTATAGGTGTCATCTACGTGCAAATACGTGTAAAGTGTGCGGGGAAGTTCAAGCCTTATCTAAGTAAAACAAATTTGTTTTAACTGTCAGGGGATATTGAACTACGATCAGTATAAAGTATAGCGCGCGACAGATCAATTTTGTGACAAATTCTTTAGAAATATAACAATAAATTTTTTAAGAAAGAACGTGCAAAAAAGTCAGTTATCGGATCGGGTAACTAATTCTCAGTCGGGTAACTAACACACTAAATTTGTCTTAATTTCCTGTTACTTATTATTTCATCTTTTTTTTGCTTTTGTCTTTTTTTTTTCTTTTTTTTTTTATATCTAATTTTGTTTTATATAATAGGAAAAAGGAGTTTAAACTAACAAACAAAAAACAAAACCAATCGCATACCCTAATTGACACTTGGTTTTGCGATTGATCATTTTTATAATCTTAAAAAGAAAAAGAAAAAAGAAAACGTTATGCTCGAGAAACCAATTTCACATCATCAATTGTTTTTCCGGTCGCTAAACCATAACCTCGGTGTGTTTTTTTTTTGACGCACCCTTAATCCCTGTGATGGCCAAATGGTCAATCACAATCAAAAATATCTTTGAAAGGAAAAGAAATGATCTTCAATTTAGTATTGAGTTACACAATATCATAGAGATATCAAATTAACCATAGAGACAATCAGTACAAGATTTAAGACTTTTCATGAATCGACAATTGAATTCTTTTCTTATTCAAATCAAACATTTTATTTATTCACTCCCAATTCAGAATGAATTCTCCAAGAACAAATGCTCAATCCCCATACTACTATAAAGAAAAGCCCTTTAATAATCAATAAACACATGATTCATCACATAGAAAATTACATAACTTCATACCTATGCTCATTGTTCTTTTTCAATTCCTCTCCTTCCACCCTATTTTTCTTCAGATTTTCCAACCGCTTATTTATAGATCATTCAATGGACCCCGCCTGTCAACCTTTCTGTATGTTCATTTCTATCCTTATTTGATGAGTCATGCTATCCTGCTCGGATCTGTCAAGTTGTTACTTATCATCCCGTAGCCTTCCTGCGTTCTAGCATTCATTGTCCCGTAGTCTTCTTGCGATCCATTTATTCTATTATTATCTTTAGATTAGGATTATTGCATGCCTGACATACATCTTCTTATCGGTGTATCGTCATGCTTTAATCTTCTTATCCTGTAGTTTTATAGAGTTGACACGTTTACCTCGTGAATTTGTATTCATCATCATCCCTTGATGAATCATACTTTTTCCCGCTCCCCTGTGTCGATCATGCAGCTAAAGTTACTTGGTTAATTAATGCCCCCTACTTTCTGTTCCATACGCATTTATTGCTCCTTATTTTGATCAGAGCACCAAACTTTCCCGTTCCATACGTGTTACTCATGCAAAGGTACTATCAGTTTTTACAGCTGTCAACTTTTCAGATTCCCCATAAAGTTTTGTTCGGGTGTATTTCATCTTACTTTAATTCATTACTTCAATTTCTAATCCTCAGACACGTGTTATCTCGACTTTATTCCCTCACAAATTGCCCCCTCTTCTTCTTTTTTTTCAAATTTTAACGGTTGATAAAATTCTTGGAAAAAGAAGAATTATATTTCTTTTCCCCTTTTTTCCGTACCCGCAATAATTTCTTTTTGCACGTTCTGTGTCAGTTAACGTCTTTCGAAGAAATCAAATCTCTGTCACAATCGACTCTTTTTCAGTTTTCAACGGTTCGTCAGCCCCAGTCTCTTTAACTTCAACTTCAACTGTTGCTTTTGTTTTATTCTTTTCTACTTCTGTTTTTTACCTCTTAAAGTTGCAGCCCTTTCTCTTCCTTAAACTTTTTAAATATTCTCATCGTTTTGCTATTATTCCTTTAATCTCCAGCGATTCAGGAGTTTTTCATTGGGATCAAGTTTGCGATTCAGGAGTTTTTCATTGGGATCAAGTTTGCGCTTCTTTTGATCAAGAGATTCTTTCCCCTTTTTCCTTTATGTAAGTAATCTTTTTGTTCTGTTTTCTTTTGAGATTTATCATAATGGGTATTGATTGAATGATGATGGAAATGACTGAAATGATGATATTGATGATGCCTTTTTCTGATAGTTTGTTGTTCTTCTAATGGTTTTTATTTTTTCTTGATAAAAATATGAGTTTATTGACTTCTGCGATTCCTCTATGTCTCCTATTTCTGATCATATTGTTTTTTCCTTATCTTTTTACACAGATAAAGATCCTTTTCATCATGGCTGAAAGAACACATGATATATCACCTGAAGTTGATTCCCATCACGATGAACATCAGTTGACCAGGAGGTCTTCTCGATACGCTTTATCCAGAGATCCTCCTACTTTGCATAATTCTCCTAGGGCCCTTGCCGAATCTCCTAGGCCAGCATCTAATCCCGCTGCAGGTGCTAGTCCCGTTCCCAGGAACAAGCGGGAGCATTCTAGTTGTAGTTTCAGATCGATGAATCTTAAAGATTTCCAGAGAAAACATCATCTTGAGGGGTTTAAAGTTTCTTTTTACGAAGGAAACAAAGATGTAATGTCTTTGGGTGTGGCAATAGGGTTTAATTATTCATGTAATAAACTATTGATCTCTACCTGAGCGTTGGATGATGGTCTTCGCCTTCCTTTGTATCAGTGCGACCACCTTTTTCAATTTGAAGTCCTTGCTTCACGTAGCCAATCTCCTCACGGTCGGGCTCGATCCATTTTCCAATACAATGGAAATTGGTGGCGCATACTGGATGAATGCAGCCTCCGGAGCGAAGGGCGGACTCGCTTCACGTGTTACATCCCTGATCCCTTATAACAGGAGAGTTATCCCGTTGAAATTTTTAATAATACTTATGCTGATAGTTTCTCTGTAAGGAACTATGTGAAATGGAGCGTTGGTACGGGCCGCAGGACTGGTTCGGGATTTCGCCTGCTCCATGAGATTGACGTTCCAAGAATCAAGAATGTCCCGTTCACCAAGGATCCTTTAAAAGAAAGAATTCGATTGGATCATGACTTTAAGTGGTATCGTACTCCCTTAGTGATAGAAGGTCCTTGGATGTTTGGGTCCCTCTCAGATAGTGAGGTTCGGGAAGTCCTTGGTCGTTTTCCCAGTTACTGCCCCTGGAAATTTAATTTTTATGACTTTAAATTTGACTATGAGGTACGCACAACTCCTTTTACTTTCTATTTTGCTAGAATTTTCTTCCCGTTGAATAATTTTTTTTATTATTATTATTATTTTATTTTATTTTTCAATTTGACCCTCCCACTGATCCTCAAGAGAACTTGCTAAATGTGCCGTTAGCTGAACTATTGCCCGCTCTTCAGATTAACGAAGGCAGACAGAAGGATGATGGCAGAGGGAAACGCAAGAGTGTGGTCCCTGCTGGGAAAACCTGAAAGAGATTAAGGAAGGCATCTCAGACCCCTTCCGATAAAGAGGATGGCGAGATTAGGGATTCCCCTCTCCAACATGACATTGTTAGAGGGAGCGGTAGCTCTGCTGCGATCACTCTGGAGGAAAATAGTATCGTTCTTCTCCCAACATCTACTACTGAAAAAGCGGGACAAGTTGATGCGGGACAAGCTGATACATCTACTCCTTCAAATTTTTACCAGCAAATTTCTCCTTTACCCTTAGATTTCCCACTTGAAGTGATCTCACATAGGGAGGGTACAATTGAAGAGGGGGAGCAGCTTACTCAAGTTGATCCCATAATTGAAGGTGATGTTACTGGAGGAGAAAATGCTTCTAATCCGATTAATCAAAGTGTTGTAGATGTCTTTCTGCAGATGCTATTGTAGCACCTCTTCTTGACTCTTCTTTCAATGCTAGCACAACGGGATTAAACCCAATTGTGGAAAGTCATGTCGTAGAGATTAGTCTCGCAAGTGTTTCGACAATAGTCCCTCCTAGTCCCGCTTCGAACCTGGTTGTTGCGGGATCTTCGGATCCTTATAGAAGTATCCCGCAAGCTGACAAGGGCAAAGGGGTTGCAGAAGAATTGAGTCTTTTAGGAGATGAGAGCGAAGCGTTCCGATGGTTTTTATCGAAAGAGCTTATATCTGCCGCAACCACCCCTACGCCGATGAAGTCTGACAGTGGTGCATTTTCAAGACTTCGGGACTCAATGGGGACCATTTCATTCGAATATGCTAAGGATGCCTGGTTTGAAGATGACGGTATTGATCGGTCCTTCCCATTGAATCCTCCTTCTTCTTTGGAGAAACTCTAGCTCTTGCGGAGGGACAATTATACTCATTCCCACAGCAAGCTATTGCTCAGGTATTTTTGTTATTCTTTATCTCCCTTGATTTTCTGTGTTCTTTTGCTTATTTAGAACTTTGGTTTTATAGGTTTTGCAAGGCTGTGATGTTATGTTCGCTGCGTTCAAATTCTACAAATCTAGAGCTATCATGATGGAATCTCATTATAAAATTAACAAGGAAAAAGCTTTGGATTTACAGCTGGAAAATGACGGTCTTCATCAGCAACTCCAAGACCTTCAGAATCAAGGTTTAAATTCTTCTACCTTGTCAAATTCTTTTTATAATTCTTTTTTACATTTTGAATTACTTTATAGGTCCAGCGGGGGATTCAGAACTTATGTCTAGGATGCAGCGTAGGATAGCACAGTTGAACGACCATGCCAAAAAGGTTAATAGTGAGATTGGAGTTGTTAAGTCAAGGTTGCAAGAGTTTTCTGATAGCCATGATTTAACTACATGGAGTCGTATTAGATCTGAATCAAGGCATCAACATACTTTGGAAATTTTGGGTCTTAAAGAAGCAGAGTTTAAATCCCTCGCTGGATGTATCTTTTTTCATTGTATGTTTTTGTATACTTGATTTTTTACATTGTCTAACACTTTTCTCTGTTCCTAGATCTCGAAAGGAAGTTCAATGATGCAACCGCCAGGGCCATGAAGGAGGAGAGTGAGCTTGGCGTAGCAAACTCTAAGATTGGTATCCTCACCAAAAGGCTTGAGGAAACTTCTTCAAGGGTCCAGGAAGCGCAAGCTCAATTTGAACTTACCTCTACCAGAGCTAACGATGTTCAGACTCGGCTTCAACTTTTGTCTGATAAAATTTCAGAAATTGAAAACACATTTAAGAGAGAAGTTGTGAAGGGTGAGAGTCTAGCAAGAGACTTAATTGCTGAAAGAGATCAAAGGATCCTTTTAAATGAACAAGTACGGGTCTGCGAAGTTAAAATAAAGGAACTCAAGCTGGAAGTTGAAAATGGACGTGCTTATGCATTATGGATAAGAAAAGATGCTACAGCAAAAATTGCGCAATCATTCAACAGTGCTATGGATCGAGTACAAGCTGATAGTTCTATACTCAATAGTCGCGCAGTTTTCCTGGAGGTTCTTCCATTTAGAGGCAATCTTCCCGCTCATTGATTTCTTTCACGGATGGCTCTTTTAGTCTTCCCATTCCTTGATTTCTTTCGTTTTTTGCTTGCAGTTAAATTCCCTCTGTTTCTGTGTAATGTTGTTCCTGCAAAATATATTTCATATATATATTAATCGTTAATTTGTTTTATAAGCATGTTTTATTTGACTGTCATAAAATATTTATACCTTGAGTCATATTATGGGAATAAAACGCATTTAATCTCTCTCTAGACGGGAGGAAACTAGAATACGGTCCCGAAGGTCCCCTGAAACGGAGAATTACACCAATTGATTATCATGTTAGGTACCCCTTCTAGCGAACAATCCAAAAATCATATACTCATGGACATTCTTTGAGGGGTTACGCTTAAAGCTTTATCTACAATGTAATCTGTTTGATATATGATTGTGTTGCAGTCCGTGAGCATTCTCTGAAATGGAAAGTACCTAGTACAAACATTACTATCATGTTAGGCATCTCTGTATTGGAAAATCTCGTTGTCAAGGACATGGATTTTCAAGAGAAAATGCATTTAAAATGCTTTACCTATTATGAACGCAATTCATTGTATAATTGCATTTTTGATCAAGGATAATAGAGCTTGAGATATTGTGCGTTCCATGGGTGTTGCAAAACTTCGCCGTTCATGTTACGCAAATAATATGATCCTTGTCCCGCTGGTCCTTGTATTGTATATGGCCCTCCCCATGTTGGCGCGAACTTTCCTGCTTTTTTTTCCCGTTGGTATTCCGGAATTTGCCGTAACACATATTGTCCCTCTACAAAATTCTGTAATTTTACTTTTATATGATATTCTCGCGCCAATCTCCTTTGATAGTTTTCCATTTTTTGGAGTGCAACCTCCCTTTTTTCTTCCAAATCATCCAATTTTTCCAACATTAGATCTGAATTCAGATTTTTCTCCCATGCTTCTGTTTTTGTTGTGGGTAAAATGATTTCCGTTGGTATAACTGCTTCTGTTCCGTAGGTGAGAAGGAAAGGTGATTCTCCAATGGACTCTATCCTTGTTGTGCGATATTCCTATAGTGTGTTATGAAGCTTCTCACACCACTTCTTGTGATGTCCATCCAATGTTTTCTTTAAGTTCGTGGAAATTGTCTTATTTGTTGCTTCGGCCTGCCCATTACCTTGGGGATAAAGTGGTGTTGACTTATTTTTCTGTATATTGAATGCCTCAAAAAGCATATCTATATTTTTCCCTTGGAATTGTTTCCCATTATCAGATACTATGGCTGCTGGAATTCCAAATCTACAAATTATATTTTCAAACAAGAATTTAAACACATCCGAGTCTTTCATCCGTGCGAGGGCTTTGGCCTCAACCCATTTAGTAAAATAATTTGTGGCTGCGATCAAATATTTCCTCTTTTTGGTACTTTCCACCAATGGCCCAACAATATCTACTCCCCATTTTGCAAATGGCCAGGGGCTGAGTATTGAATTGAGTTCTGTTGCGGGTGCTTTTATCTTTTTCGCGTAGCGGTGACATTCTTCACATCTCTTTACCATATTCTCTGCATCCTTATGCATAAATGGCCAATAATAACCTTGTGTTTTTGCCTTCAATGCCAGTGATCGTCTCCCACTATGATTTCCCGCATCTCCATAATGTATATCCTTGAGAATTCGTATCCCTTCCCTACGGGACAAACATCGAAGTAACGGTCCCAAAAAAGACATGCGGTACAAAATTCCATCCCGCAGCTGGTAATTTACTGATTTCAATTGTATCTTTCTTTCCTCCTTAGAATTTGTGGGTAATGCCTTATCTTGCAAATAATGGTGGACTGGGATTCTCCAATCTTTTTCATCGAAATCATCTTCCGTTTCTCGCGGAAAATTCGCATCATCTTGAAAAGTTGCTTCCTCAATATCTTCCCCAATGTCCTCTTCCATATTTTCGATTGTCTTTAATTTAATTGACGGTTCATATATCCGCCCAATTTTGATAGCTGATACATTCAGATCATTTATCATTGAAGAATTGAATGCTAATGCGTCAGCATGGCGATTCTTATCCCTTGACAAATGCCGAAAAATTATATTTGGAACTTGGAGTGCAAGTTTCTGTACAAGATTTTTATATTCTACCAAATCTTCATCGAGTGCCTGGTATTTTAGTTCAACCTGTCGAATTATTAATTGTGATTCGTTTGTGAGTCGAACATTGCTGACTCCTAACTCAATGATGAGTCTGAGGGCATGAACCACAGCTTCATATTCTACTATATTGTTTGTATGCTCATCAAACTCGAGTCGGAAAGAATGTATCATTCGATCCCCCATGGGCGCTGTGATTACTATGTCAATTCCCGCACCATCCTTGTTTTTTGACCCATCAACACCTTTAGGGATTTGCAGAACTCAAGATATCCTGAGGATCCTCATCTTCAAATCCTGGCAAACCTTGAATACAAATGTGATAAAAAATAAACAACTATAATTATGAGAATTAAATGATAACAAATGTAATTTAGTTGGTTTCTTCAATCGTGTGAACCTTGAATTTAGTAATCGTCTTCTAGCGGGAAATCCGCAAGGAAATCAGCCAAAATTTACGACCTTTGAGCAGTTTGCAATTCAAAAATTATGTTGGATTGTTCTATCTGTGCGTTCCACTTTGCTATCCTTCTGAATTTTTCTGTATTTTTCAATAGTGACTCCAACGGCGCTTTGCTCGGAACACGCACGTAGTGTGTCAAGAAGTAGGTACGTAATTTTTGGGTAGCAAAGACTAATGCTAAGATGAGTTGTTCAATTTTTGTATATTTTCTCTCTGCGGGATTCAAGGTTTTGCTGATGTAATACACAGGTTTCTCAATCTTTTCATTAGTCCGTACTAACACCGCACTTACTGCATCTTCTGTTACCGCAATGTATAGAGCCAGAATTTCTTCAGGTTTTGGTTTCTGCAATGCTGGTAACGTGGCAAGATAAATTTTGATATTCTGAAAGGCTTGTTCACATTTTTCATTCATTCGAAATTTTTTTTTTTAGAATATCAAAAAAGGGCTTGCATCTTTCCGATGATCTTGCAATGAATCTGCTGAGCGCAGCTAAACATCCATTTAATTTCTGTACGCTTTTAATAATTTTTGGAGATGGCATGTCCACTATTGCTTGAATCTTTGAGGATCAACTTCAATTCCTTTTTTAGTGACTAAATATCCCAGAAACTTTCCTGACGTGACACCGAAAATGCACTTTTCCGGATTGACTTTCATTATGTACTTTTGTAATGCTTCAAATATTTCTTTTAAATCTTGTAGATGATTTGCTGAGATTTTACTTTTTACTAACATGTCATCTAAATAGACTTCTAAGGTTCGTCCGATCCAAGGATTAAAAATTGCATCGACTAAACGCTGATATGTTTCTCCCACATTCCTCAATCCAAACGGCATTCTGGTATAACAATATAAACCTCGAGGAGTAAAGAAAGCAGTGTGCTCTTGATCCTCTTCAGCAAGCGCAATTTGGTTATATCCAGATTGTCCATCCATGAAAGATATAGCTTCATGACCCTCAACTTCATCTACCAATTGATCAATGTTGGGAAGTGGATAGCTATCTTTTGGGAATGCTTTATTTATATTGGTGAAGTCTATGCAAATCTTTACTCCGTCATTCTTTTTTGGTACGATTACCATGTTGGAAATCCAAGATGGATATCGCACCTCGCGAATGAATCCTGCATTCATGAGCTTTGTTAATTCCTTTTCCACGGGATCATGATATTCTGGAGCGACTTTGCGTATACGTTGTCGGAAAGGTATTACTTCGGGACGTATACGTAACTCATGATGTACAATGTTTGGGTTTATTCCCGGCATGTCCTCCATTTTCCACGCACATATGTCTGCAAAATTTTGAAGTAGGGTGATTCAATTTTGTTCTTTGTCCATGTCCATCATCGTTCCAATCTTTATCAATTTGGGAAGTTCTTCAGTACCTATGTTAACAATTTTGGTTTCCTCAATTGAAGTGAAGGTTGGTTTGGGAACTCCTAAGAATGTTGGAGTCCCTTTTAGTTGTTATAATGGAGGACTATCTGAATGATCTTTTGATGTATATTCTTTCCCTTCACTTCCCTCTTCTACTTCATTTATGGTTTTTCTTTCCGCACCCTGATCCAGGTACCGGTCTATTGCTTCCTCTTTTGCCTTTGTCTTGCGCTCTTTTTTCTTGTTTTGTTGTTGCTGTTCCCGCTCCTTGTTCATTCGAATTTCTGCTAGAATGCAAGATTTGGCTTCATCTTGATCTCATCTTATTTCCATTTCCCCTTGCGGTGTTGGGAACCGCAAATACTGATGGTAAGTTGAAATTATACCTTTCAATTGATGTACCCATCGCCTCCCAATAATGGCATTCTAAGGGGATGGTGCTTCCACTACACTTAATTTTGTCATAATGCTTATCGTTCCAGCCGCAACATCTAATTCAATTTCTCCTTTCGGTTTTGATGCTAAACCATTGAATCCGTAAATTGTATAGCGAGATGGAGTCAACTTATCTTCTTTTAATCCCATTCTTTGGAAGGTATCATAGAACATAACATTTAACAAACTGCCTCCGTCCATGAGAATTTTTCTTACGTTCCAACCGGACATGGGTAATGTGAGAACCAACGGGTCATTATGCATTTCTATCTCCTGATCAACTTCACTTGCAGAGAAGGTTAATGGAGATGCCATCCAATCTTCCCATGATTCTGCAACCCTTCTTGAAACTTTAAAGATTTCATGATTGTGAACTCTTTTGCGCAATTTCTCATTGATTGCTGCATTCAAAGATGATTGGTTCGATTCAGAGAAAGAGACCATATTGATAGTTTGCTTGTTGTGTGGAATGTTAACAGCTTTCCCTTTGTCAAGCCTTGAACATGGAACGGGCAATTGAATGAATTCTTTTAACTCCCCTGCATCAATCATCCTCTGGATAAGAGAAATTAAATTTATGCATCGTTCAGTTGAATGCCCCCGATAGCAATGATACTCGTAATATTCTTTTGAGTTTTGAGTGTGCTCTGGCTGTCGCTCTTTTGTTGGTGGCCATTGAAAGTCCGGCGTATTCTTTATTACTTTTAAAATTTCAGAATATGGAATGTTGATTTTTGTAAACACTTGCTCCTGAAATTCTTGTAAAAACTTTTTCCTCCCATCTGTCCTTAGATGTTTTGGCTCATTATTTTTGACTTTGTTTGCAAATCTATTTCCTGATCCGGATGACGGCTCTATTGAATTAGTTCTTCTTGCACTTCCTTGCTGCTGTGATATTATTCTTGGACATTGCCTCTGAACGTCTTGTAATCTTGCACATGTCTCGATAATTTCTCTGAGACGCCCCTCACTTTTTGGGTTGATGTTATGAATGTCAACAAAAAGCTGGCTTTTTAGGTCAGCTATTCCCCGCTTATAATTATTAATAGCAGCATCTAGTGTAACATCCCCTATTGCCTGGCAGATCGTATGTCAGCGATCTGTATAGTCACGAATAGATTCTTCTGGCCAAGAGGCGAGGGAATACAATTTGTCCAACCCCGAGTCAGTGGGTCTGTTGTACATATACGCCTCCAAAAAATTTCGAACTAATTGTGGGTATGAATGCATAGAACTTTCCAGCAAATTATCGTATCATGCCAGTGCCAACCCTTTCAAACTTGATGGGAAGAATCGACACATGACCGCGTCATCTTGCTCCCACCGTGCCATAATACGGTTGTAATACTTCAAATGCGGGGTTGGGTCTCTAGTACCATCGTAACATTCAAAAACAGGAGTGTTACATTCTCGAGGCAGTGGTGCAAACGCCAAATGTGGTGCTAACGGTGTTCGCTTGGCTTCCTTTAACACTTCCTCTATTCGTCCTCCTTTTTTGTTTTTCAAGTTTTTTATTTCTCCTCTCATTTGCTCCATAACCTCAAAGCATTTTTGCCACTGATCGTGCTGTGAACTTGGGTCCCCTCGATTCAACCTATCTTATGCCGGCTGCTGAGATGCGGATCCCACTAATACTATTATTTGATCTTGATTATATCTTTCTCTTCTTCCCACAGCTCTACTGGAGCTTACTTCTTGGCCCCGTGTTTTTGCGGTAGCTGGTCCCGCACCACGCTGGATGGTTTCCTTTAATGTTTGATTTTCTTTAGTCAACCGTGCGATCTGTTCAGCACAAACCCGTTGTTCCATGCGCATCTTATTCATATCTTCCATTAAATTTTGCAAGTGAACAATAGTGTCTTGTGTATTCTCTTGAGGTGGAGAATGATCATGGGCAATTGTATTTTGTGTATTCTCCTTAAGTGGATAATGATCATGGGCAATTGTATTTTGTGTATTCTCCTGAAGTGGAGAATGATCTTCTGAATTACTTTGTTGACTTTCTGGATTATCTACTACTTTTCTTTGTTGAAGAATTCCTCTTATGTTACTCCCTTGATTTCTTGAATCTGTATCTTGTGACATGTTTTCTATTAGCTTGACTTCCTTTTGAGATGTTTTGTCTTTCTCTGATATCAGTCCTTTGCTGCTTATTGAAAATTCCTTTTCCAGTAATCTATGAGAGCTCAAATAATTAGTCATGCAATTTCAAAAACTTTTTCATTCAATGAAAATATAAATAATTCAACCTAATTTGAAGGATAATTAAATATACAGATTGAAATTTTTTCTTATTTTCCTCAAGTGTAAACAAATTCATACATAAATGAAGTAGCATGAAATACAAAAATTAAGGACTTTATGTAAATCAAAAATTTGATGAAAATCATGATATGATAAAGAATCTTGTTCTATATGGCATAATATTTGAGAGTCATAAAGTTAAAACGTATAAAATTTTGCTAAAAACTCATTTTGAACATAATCAATCCACTTTTCTATTGGTGAAAATCATTTTATCGAAAACTAAAACTCACTGTATCGAAACTTTTTATTTGAAAATCAAAATAAAAAGGAAATCATTTTTTTAAAAGGTAGGATAAATCTTGTATACCTCCCTGTTTCTAGCGCCAAATTGTGATGGCCAAATGGTCGATCACAACCAAAAATACCTTTGAAGGGAAAAGAAATGATCCTCAATTTAGTATTGAGTTACACAATATCATACAAATATCAAATTAATCATAGAGACAATAAGTACAAGATTTAAGATTTTTCATGAATCGACAATTGAATTCTCTTCTTATTCAAATCAAACATTTTATTTATTCACTCCCAATTCAGAATGAACTCCAAGAACAAATGCTCAATCCCCATACTACTAAAAAGAAAAGCCCTTTAATAATCAATAAACACATGATTCATCACATAGAAAATTACATAACTTCATACCTATGCTCTTTGTTCTTTTTCAATTCCTCTCCTTCCACCCATTTTTTCTTCAGATTTTCCAACCGCTTATTTATAGATCATTTAATGGACCCGCCTGTCAACCTTTTTGTCTGTTCATTTTTATCCTTATTTGATAAGTCATGCTATCCCGTTTGGATCTGTCAAGTTGTTATTTATCATCCCGTAGCCTTCCTGCGTTCTAGCATTCATTGTCCCATAGTCTTCTTGCGATCCATTTATTCTATTATTATCTTTAGATTAGGATTATTGCATGCCTGACAGACAGCTTCTTATCGGTGTATCGTCATGCTTTAATCTTCTTATCATGTAGTTTTGTAGAGTTGACACGTTTTCCTCGTGAATTGGTATTCATCATCATCCCTTGATGAATCATACTTTTTCCCGCTCCCCTGTGTCGGTCATGCAGCTAAAGTTACTTGGTTAATTAATGCTCCATACTTTCCCTTTCCATACGCATTTATTGCTCCTTATTTTGATCAGAGCACCAAACTTTCCCGTTCCATACGTGTTACTCATGCAGCGGTATTATCAGTTTTTACAGCTGTCAACTTTTCATATTCCCATAAAATTTTGTTCGGATGTATTTCATCTTACTTTAATTCATTACTTCAATTTTTAATCCTCAAGTGTTATCTCGACTTTTATTCCCTCACAATCCCCTCTTAGAGTCTCTAGATTTGGGTTAGGAAATCAAGGGATTTAGAGTATTCTTAATCTATAGGGTATGAGTATTTGAGGATACAATTTCTTTGTAGGGCATGGCCTAGGTGGCGACATGTAGTTGTTTATTAAGACCCGGAGACTTTTTGTTCCATCAATCCAATGTTAACCCTACAGTAAAACCACTTTCTAATATTAGGAATAATTCTCCTCGTCCTAGGGATAAATGGACATAGGTCCGATTAGCATACGTAAGACTAAAAAAAAAGTGGGATAAAAACTTTACAAAAACAATATATATGTCCCCAAAAAGGTAGTGATAAATTTTGAAAAATGATGAATCCCATACGAATGTCATAGACTTAACGAAATTTGTTTGAGCCCGTATTTTTCAGGGAGTTTATAGTTTGATAATAAAAAAAATTCTAAAAGTAAAAAAGTGATTTTAATTGTGGGTTGTATAATGAAATGAAATAATATTTATATTAAAAATGATTTTTTTTAATAACTAATAATAACTTATAACTAATACTACTATTTATCAAATACGTTAATAAGGTGTCAATTACTGTTATAGAAAAACTGTTATTTTGTTTTATACAAAATTGTAACAAAATTAACAATCTTACTGTAATAATGTAAAGGTCTTTTTTTATGTGAAGTTATTCTTTTTTTGTGAAGACTTTGGTGTATCCTGATAGAAATAATGATTAAGTAGGATAGTTGGTCTTTACATACCTTTATTGATGAAGCCCTCGTAGATGTCTTCGTTGTTCTTCAATTTTCAGTCTTCAAGGGTCAATTGGTGAGCTCTAATACTCAACTATCATGCTTTAACTTTAGTTCGAGACTGATTTTAGTAGATTATAAATCAATATATAGTTTTCCGCAATTAATATTGAAAACAAATTTGATATACCAAAACTTGTGAGTTTGACCTATTGATGCTCTAACAGTAAAGATTTATTAGTGGGAATGATAGTTTTTCTTTCTCATTTGTGTACTTTTTTTATCAAATGTTTTGGTGTTGATTTTTTGACCTAAGTAAAAATAAGATATAACCACAATATTGAGGTGCCAAAATAATAGTTAGGATCCAATAATCTTATACAATCGGAAAAGCCAACTAACATGTATTTTAGCTAACCCAAAAGGAATTCTTGATATGGTATTCTAATGCATGTTTTTCTTTTGCTTTATATTTTATGATGGTGGTGCATTAATACTGGATTTGCTCCAGTGTTAGGGTCGTATTTGCTCAGTTTAATCCATTTTTGTCGGTCATTTCATAAATGGACACCAACTCACCATATTAAGGGTTGCTGATATTGGGATTTTGTCTATCATTTGTAGTTTAGTGAATTTATTTTTACTCTATCTCAAAATGCAATTCTCTTTGTTTACTGGTATGGCAGCTCACTTACTGTTTTAGTGGATCAGGGACTTGATATGCGAATTACATCTTTATTTAGAAGTGGTGACAAATATCTTAAATGACAACTTGAAGTTTTCAGTGGTTCTGTCGCCGTATGCTTATGAAACAAGGTTTCAAGTAAATTCTCTTCCTATTATCTCATTGTATTTATGAATCAGAAGGGCTTTAATTAAGTGTTATTATATTAAATTTCACTTGTTGTATTAGCTTAAATAGAAAAACACATAGTTCTCAACCATGCTTGTTGTGGTAACATTGTTATTTAAGCAAGTCGAAACCTTATATGCTTTTGATGACAGTAGCTATTTTTGTTGCAATACGTCATGTCCCTGAGATTGGTTCGTTAGAGTATATGATCTCATATTACTCAGTTTTTGTTTTTTGTTTTGTTAGCTTATTATAGCGTAATGGAAAAAATGTTAGGTTTTTGGTTTGATAAGTTTTTTGTTTGTTTACATTTAACAACCGATTTCTTAGGATAATGGGTCCACTGAAGTTAGTGCATCTTGAATGCACAACATCGATAGCTTGACACATTATTTCAGCGATTGTAAATGTAAGTTTCAGGTCTTATGTTGTAATGTTAAATCATTTCGGGTGCTGCTCTGTTTCGGTAGTTTAGCAGTTTGGTTAATCTCATACTCTGAATTGATATGACAATTTATGTTTATAATTGTAAAGAAATCTATATAGTGGAGCTAAAGAAAAACTTCAACAATTGTGAGCATGGGAAAAAGATAAACTATCAGAGAAAGCTGTTAAACAACCGTAGAGATGCTATTAGACAGGTACATTGTATTTGTTCCAGATAACATGAGTATTTGCTAGGTATGCTTTTTTATGTGCTAATTTATGACTTGCACTGATTTACCATAGTGAGTAATATATACAGAAGTGGCGAAAAACATCAAATATTGTACGTTTTTTTGGTTGTCTGTATATTTTTTTTATCAACTGTCTTTGATAGTTAAATATACATGTGAATCAACGACCAAAATACTTAATACCATCTTTTATTTCAGAATAAAATAGTACTGATGGAGTTCATCCTCCCCATATTAGCTGGTTAGCATAACCATATATTTTTATTGGTTTAGAGCGAAATTATTCATGTCTGTTGGATGAAATTTGGTGTTTTATTATACGTTGATGGAGGGACGCACGGTGTAGATTGGGTAGGTGGTTGATACTAACCCGACGGACGACCCTTATTATTTGTTATGTCTGACGGCTGGATTGTCGGGATGTGGTTTTGGACGGCTGAAAATTTCTTTTGTATTCTTACACCATGTTTACGTATTTTTTAAAATCGTTGTCGTTAAATTTTTTGTATGCATTTGAAACGTTGATCTTAATTTTATCCAAAAATACCGAAAACACTATATTATACGCAATCCATTAATGACATGATATTTTAAAATAATTATAAGTGTAAAAAATCATGGGTAGATAATATTAATATAGGGGAAAAAATCTTTGAATTATAGTATTTTCAAGTAAAAATCTTTGAATTATAGAGTAAAAAATCATTAGAGGGTAATATCATTATATTTTTGGCAACACCAAGTAAAAAATCCTGATGAAAAATCTTCAGATTAAAATTTTGAATATAAAAATTCTTTTAATATCGTTTAAAAAAAAATCAGATTTCTACCTTACACGATTTAGAAAATTTCTTTAAGAATACTACTACTGTTAATTAGGTTGTAAATCAGTTTAGATAATTTTTGGAAACGATACCCGGTTAATTAGATAGATATTTACAGTTAATTTAGTATATTTGGAATGAAAATCCAAAAAAATATGGAACTATTTTCCGAATAAACTCACAAAGGATATGGATCCTCACTGATTTTAATAAGATTTTGATTAGGATATGGCTAAACGAGGAAACAAGATATTTGTGTTTAATAAATTAATTTGGTTAAAACTTTTCATATAATTTAACGATTATAGGTTAAAAATTCTTTTAATATAGAGACTTAGATGGATTACATAGGTTTTTATTCTAAAGACAGAAAAAAAATCTTTTTAGGTTTTTATTGGGATATATAACAAAAAGAAAATTTAATTCTAAAAATTATTGATATCACTCTGTATATAAGAGCAAAACCCAAGCTTTATTAATTTGACGCTGATTCTCAGTTCTGAGAATGGCTTGATTTTTCTTTCTTTTTTTAGGGTTTTGATTATATGGTTGTTAGTACCTAAAAATTGCTCATAAGCAAAACAATGTACTGTAAAAGTATTTTCTTTAAATTTGGAAATCAAAATCGTACAGGACAAGCATAAACCACGAAAGTGACCATTCGGTTCTGCTTTGGTCACAATGAGAGAAGATGGATTGATCTTAGGGGAGGGAAGCTGAGAAAGTTGAGGAAATCAATGGTGATGAATAATGTGTAAAGGAGTTGAACCTTGGAGAATAACAAAGCTTGTGAGAATAATCCGCCCGTTCTGTTTCCTGAATAGGCTAAGTAGCCTATTTATAGTAGTTTGGAATACACACTTCTTTCCTCATAAATAGTGGAGGTAGTGAGGGGATGGAGAGATGGAGATTGTGGAAGTTTCTGGAAACTCCTAAACCATTACTCCATTATTTCTTTAACCGCTCTAACTGTCACTACTGCTTGTAACTTTATCATCATGGGGTGTTGCCACGCTGCATGTTGTTATAACCACCAGACTAAAGCCACATGAAGAATACCCCCATGTAACATGTTTTGATTTCTCGTAGGAGTTAGTGGAGTCATGGACTCGAAGCACATGAGTAATTTGGGAGTTTGTCGTAAGATAATGCTACCAATAAGCTTTATGCCAACTTTGCATAGTAATGACATATTTATGGCATGTTTGCAACATGCAATTTGTAATAGCAACAATGATGCATGGGAGTGTTATAGGCGCAATTGAGGTGTTGCTAGCACATGCTAGTATAGTGGCTATGGCCTAGGTGATGGTGTTGGCACGAGCAGACGAAGGATGACGCTGACACGAGCAGGAGAGATGGCGTTGAGGGTTCTCGCTGGTATTAGCGGTGCTGCTAGCGGTACTGCTAGCGCTGGATGGTGTTAGCGCTAGCGCTAGCTGGTGTTGCATTGGCGCATTGGGAGCATGGCTAAGGTTTGCTAGGGATGGCACTTGCTAGTGTCGTGGCCATAGCCTATGCGCTGCTAGCGCTGGTGCTTGCCAATGTCGTAGCAATAGCCATGGCCTGCTTAGGGCTACTCAATCGCATGAGATTAACGTTGGCAGTATGTTTGGCCTTTATGAGTGCATATAGAACATATTTAAGGAATTCAGCTGTGGAAGTTTGTGACTTGAGATGATGTTCGACGTGACTCTGTATTTAGATGGTATGCATCTAATTTGCGTTTTCATTCAGAGATGACAACATTCATTCCGAATGTTCATAATTTTGCATAATCAGAATATTCTGATTGATGCAGATTTATTTGCATGGGCGTACACGAAATAACGAGGGTTTAGCCGGGTAAAGCCCTGAGATTTTGGAGACTTATATATAAAAGAGTTACAGGATAAATATGCATTCTCAGTTCTCTTGCGGAATATAAGACAAATGTACGTATGCATAATTCTGGCGTTAGTTCAGAGATTCATTTATTATATTTCTGCAGCTAGGCAGGATGATTTTACAATTTATACCTTTGTCAAAAATCCACCATCTACAATGGTTTTCGGATCTTTCGTCTGATAAATTGCGATGCAAATGTCATCCTCGTTTGCTTGTGGATTTTATTTCTTTTAATTATTATATTTCAATTTATTTTTTTGTTTTGTGATCAGTGTTTTTTGTTTGTTCTGTAGGTCTCAATTGGCAATGCAAATATTTTTTCAGTAGGAGTTCCAACAGATTGATGCATGGAAGATATTGGTAAATCTCTTTTTCTATCTTGGTGTATCCATATTATAAAAAGCAATGGTTTTTTGCCTGTCCGACGATTATGAACGGATTGTTTTAACCATAAGAATCATTATACATTGTAGTTGAACTGGGTATCTATATTGTTAACAAATATAGCTTTGTTACCAAAAGCAAATTTTGATTGAGTTTTTACTTTATCTATTAGTTGATTCTTTTTCAGGTTTTTGAAAAGGAGGCTTAGCAGCCTATGATTCTTATTATTTGAAAAGTTGTTCTAGCAGTATAGCAAAATTATATTCCATTTTTTACTATGTTCTTTTGATCTTGACAACGAATTTCAACATTATAAATTTATAAGGATAACTGCGTTCTTACATTCATGAATTGGGATCGGGTTGCATGTTTTGTTTTCTATTCTAAATGAAAAAGACGAAACATTTTGTGTTTTCAGTTCATGGACATGATCTGAACTCATATTAGAGCAAGTTGTTTCCACTTTTATATGTTATAGTTTTTGATGTTATAGGTTCATGTTCGGCATTATTTGTTTTTCTTTTAGCAATAGTATGATAATTCAGAGTTGTATTTGTATCTAATGACAGTAGTTCAAGTTGTCATGGCTGTAAAGGAAACAACTTCCTACTGAAATTGAGTTATCGGAGTTGGATCTTAGTACCGTTAATCTATCAAAGTTTATGCATAAGTCAAGTCTTTGGATCTTCCGCCGAACATTTTTATGTGAGTATCTCAAATTCGAGAAGTTTATTTTTATTATTCTTCCGCAGTTTCTATTTTATTATGGGGTTATATTTGCAAGAGTGGATTAACTGTTATAGGTAGCTAAAAAGTTAGGATATTGCACTTACGACACTGACTTACAAGGTCACTACAATGAAAATAAAGCTTCCATTTGCAACCAATCGTCTATATATATATTGATATCTAAGTTGAATCCCATAGGATCCAAAATATTATCGTGGCAGAGAGTAGTTTTGTTGAATTGAATAAAGAACTCAATTTAATCTTTCATTATTATGAATTTCAGAACTATTTACCAACTTCACATTCTTTTAAATTTTGTGGAATCTATATCTGAGTATTATCAATGTGATGGTAGCAACTGTATTAGATCAAAGACAATAGGTGTTACTAAAATGCGTGTATTTCATTTACGTAGTCCTGGCAGTGAAGAATATGACAATCAGTACGATTGTAAAAGAAGCTAGTAAAGGAAAAACTTTATGCATATGCCGATGATGATTTGAAGGTGCAGAATAAATATAACAAGGCATATTGCATACAGATCTATGATCTTGCCATCACTTCTTTGGCATCCAGTTTGTATGCCTTGAAATGATATTTGTGTTGTTAGTTGTTAAGTTGGATTTGAGATACAACTTTTTCCATGGAAAGGCATTTGTTTGGTGACTTCAAAATTCCAATCAGGATGTATCAAGATATACTCCAAATTCCAAGTAAAAATAAAGTGTGTCATTAATATTTACTTTATAAAAGTTTCAGATGATATTAATTTTGGTTATTTCTCTTGCAGTATTTCATACCATGGCGAAAATATAAAATCAATAGCTTGACTGAGATAGCTATAATAACAGCTGAGGAAGTAGGTATTAATAGTACAGAATTTTTATACCTCTCTTACACTACTCTTAAGATTACAAGTCTATAAGTGTGTTGTGCACACATGTGAGGCTAGTAAGAGAGGTGTGTTGTTCACATGTGTCTCTCAGGTGTAGGTTAGGCGTACAGGCTGTCATAGGTGTGCACGTTAGTCTGTATGTCAGTTATAAACTACTTTCCCTTTCATTTGTAAAATTAATCTGATTCAATTGATTTGCTTTTTTGTGAGGAGAAATTCTTCTTCTTCTTCATTTCTTTCATGGTATCAGAGCAACATTAAGTTGCGATTATCATTACTTCCGTTGATTCATTCTCTCATTCTTCAATTTTTTGTTCCGTTTCATGATCTGTGAGTTTACAAAACAATCTTCAACCAACATGGAGAATCAGACTTCAAACTCCATCTCAAAGGTCTCTTTAAATCATTTAACAAACTTTGTTACAATCAAACTTAAAGATGATAACTATATTACCTGGAAAAATCTCATGCTTCCATTTATTCGCAAATACAAGATTCAGAAGTTTCTTGATGGAACTTTCATCTGTCATGTTCAATACACATCAAAAAGAAATCAAGAAAATGAAATTGAAAATCCACTGTATATTGATTGGCTTGATGAAGATGCTATAATCATGATGTGGATTCATTCCACAATCTCAGACTCAGTGATTGCATACTTCTCCAGATCCACCTCTTCTCATCACCTGTGGACTAGCATTGAGGAGAGATTTATAAGATCATCCTCAACTCACTCCATCCAACTGCGTACAAAGTTACTATCTCTTAAGCAAGGTGATAAATCGATTCCTAGTTTGATAAATGAGATTAAATCTCTTTCTGATCAACTAGCTGCAGCATGTGAGATTATCTCAGACAAGAACTTGTTGTTATAACTCTATTTGCTTTAAACTCAAATTATATACCTTTTGCAACTGTTATGAGACATAAAACCCACCTATATCCTGCATTGAACTACACAATAATCTTCTTAGTGAAGAAGCAGTGATTACTGACAGAAATAAATCTTTGTTAAATGAATCTGCAAATAGAACCTTTGTTGCACATACATCAAATTCAAGATCCTACAACAGAAGTTTTTTGGAAGCAGATTTCCTAGTCATCATTCTCATTTTATGAGAACTAGCAGGCCTCCTACTTTCCAATATGGCAGATCTTTCACTCACTTGTCATCAAGTAACAGCTCAGTCACATCTCAAGTGAGCTCTATCAGACCTACTGTTGTTCTTCAACCCTCATCCTCTTCAAATCTTGTTTGTCAAATATGTGGAAAATCTGGTCATGGTGCTCCTGAATGCAGAAATAGGCTTAATTTTACATATCAAAACAATCACACTCCACAACATTTGACTGCTATGCTAGATTCTGCAAACATAATGGGTGAAAATCCCTGGTATGCGGATACTGGTGCAAATAATCATATTACACATGATAAATCTAAGATGCAAGGTGTTTCTTCCTATGATGGTGCTGATGAGATTCAAGCAGCAAATGGAGAAGGTATGCACATAACTCATACTGGTTATTCTTTTAAATCTACACCATCCTACACTTTCACTCTTAATGACATTCATCTTGTACCAACATCTACTCAAAATCTTTTGCCTGTTCACAAGTTTACTTCTGACAACAATTGTTCAATAACCTTTGATTGTTCTGGGTTCTTTTTGAAGGATTTGTCAACTAAGAAGATACTTTTACAAGGTCCACATAAAAATGGACTATATCCAATTCATTTCTTACATCCTTCCTCAAATAAAGCTCTTTCTGCTGTCACAACTACTGTTTCTCCAGAAGTTTGGCATAAGAGACTTGCTCAGACTTCTTTTCAAACATTTCAACATGTGTGTAAGCCTTTATCTACAAATAATGTAATCAAAACACCAATTTTTTGTAATGATTGTCAACTAGGAAGGAGTCACAAATTACCATTTACTATGTCTACCCACTCAAGCTCAGAACCTTTAGCACTTTTACATCTTGATCTTTGGGTCCATGTCCTGTAACATCTTTCTGTGGTTACAAATATTATATGAACATAGTAGATGATTTCTCCAAATTATGTTGGTTATATCCTCTTTGTGATAATCTGATTTCAAGAATATATTTTTTTCATTTCAATTCTAAAGTTGAGCTTCAATTGAATTGTTTTATTAAAGTAGTCAGAACTGATGGTGGTGGTGAATTTCTAAATAAAGAACTTTCTTCTTTTATTGTTGATAATGGTATAATCCATGAAATCTCCTGCCCTCACACACCTGAACAGAATGGTGTGCCAGAATCTAAACACAGAATTTAGTTGATATTCGAAGGACTTATCTCATCCAAGCTGGTCTATCTGGAACTTACTGGGTTGAAGCTTTTAGCACTGCCAATTACACAATAAACAGGCTGCCTACTAGATCCTTGGGGTTCAAATCACCATTTGAATTTTGTTCAATCAACAGCCTGATTATAATTTTCTTAGATCTTTTGGTTGTCATTATTTTCCCTGGTTAAAACCTTACACAGCTAACAAATTACCATCTAGAAGCATCTCCTGCATCTTTCTAGGCTACAGCAGTAACCACAAGGGCTACAGATGCTTGGATTACAAAACTGGCAAGATTTATATCTCCAGACATGTGGTATTTGATGAACTTTCATATCCTCTTAATGCATCTCATTCTTCTATTATCTCACTTACAACAGTGGCTTCTCCTACTGCTATTATTGCTGACAGCTTTCCTTCTGATAATGCATCTACTCCGGCTACCTCTGCAAGTGTGTTGTCTATTACTCCATCTTCCTCTCCAGATGTACATCCTTCCACTGATATTCCAGTTGTCTCACCAGATACTTCTAGTACTTCTACAAATGTTCAGGCTACACCAGTTTTATCTAAACTACCTACTACTACGCATCTTATGACTACAAAAAGTCAACATGGAATCTTCAAGAAAAATTTATTCTCTACCAAACACTCTCTCTCTGCTGCATTAATTTCTTTAACTCCACCATCAATCCCCACTTGTGCTAGTCAAGCTAAGAAGGATCCAAACTGGAATGTTTCTTTACTTACTGAATACAATGTATTACAATCTGCTGGTACTTGGTCCATTGTTCCCTATGATCCATCACAGAACCTTGTTGGGTGCAAATGGGTTTTCAAACTCAAGTACCATCCAGATGGTTCTATTAATAGGTATAAGGCTATACTAGTAGCCAAAGGATTTCATCAAAAAGAGGGTCTTGACTATACTGACACTTTTAGTCCAGTAGCCAAACCAACCACTATCAGACTACTTCTGGCCCTGGCAATTCAGATTGGCCTTCATTTCAGCTTGATGTGAGCAATGCATTCCTGCATGGGGATCTACTTGAGGATGTTTACATGACTCAACCTCCTGGATTTGAGGACTCTGATCATCCCTCCTATGTCTGCAAACTTCATAAATCATTATATGGCCTTAACAGGCACCAAGAGTTTTGTATGATAAGTTGTTCATTGTTCTTGTCTCTTATGATTTCAAGCTCTCTTCTGCAGACTCTTTATTATTTGTGCAGAAAGTAGGTTCCAGAATGACAGTTCTTCTAGTTTATGTAGATGATATTTTACTTACTGGAAACTCTAAATCTTATTGCACTACATTCATCACTCAGCTTCAGACTCACTTTCCAATCAAGGATCTTGGTCCTCTTCATTATTTCTTAGGCCTTGAGGTTAAAAGGAATGCTCATGGTTTGTTTCTCTCTCAAACCAAATATGCCTTGGATCTCTTTACAAGGTTTGATATGGCAGGGGATAAGTGTTGCTCTTCTCATGTCCCTGTTGGCTCAAAGCTTAAAGCAGATTCTGGTGATTCTCTCCCTGATCCTTTTTCCTATAGATCTCTTGTTGGTGCTTTACAATACCTTACCTGGACTAGACCTGAGATTTGCTACGCAGTCAATCAAGTATGTCATCATATGAAAAATCCTACTACTACTCATTTTGTGGTTGCTAAGAGGATTTTGAGGTATATCATAGCACACTTGATTATGGAGTTCTATGTAGCAATGGATTATGTGATGTGCATGGCTTTAGTGATGCTGACTGGGTTGGAGATCCTGATTCCATAAGAAATACTGGGGGATACTGCATTTTCTTTGGATGCACACCAATTTCTTGGTCCAGTAAGAGACAATCCTCTGTAGCTAGGTCCTCTACTGAGGATGAGTTCAGAAGTCTGGCAAATTATGTTGTTGAGTTACTTTGGGTATGCAAGCTCCTCACTGATCTTCATGTATTCTTGCCAGCACCACCATCCATGCTTTGTGACAATCTCAGTGATATCTCTTTTTGTTCTAATCCTGTGTTTCATACAAGGATGAAATACCTGGCAATTGATTACCACTTTGTGAGGGAACTGGTTCAGTCTAAGAGGCTGCTGATATCCTACATTTCTACCCATGGTCAGGCTGCAGATATCTTTACAAAAGGTCTGGTAGGCCCACGCTTTGCTTTTCTCATAGACAAGTTCAAAGTGATTCCTAAGTCTACCATGTTTTCACTTGGGGGGACTAATATCACAGCATTGTCACACCTCTCTTACACTACTCTTAAGATTACAAGTCTGTAAGTGTGTTGTGCACACATGTGAGTCTAGTAAGAGAGGTGTGATGTTCACATGTGTCTTTCAGGTGTAGGTTAGCTGTACAAGCTGTCATAGGTGTGCACGTTAATCTGTATGTCAGTTATAAACTACTTTCCCTTTCATTTATAAACTTAACTTTTCTGATTCAATTGATTTACTTTTCTGTGAAGAGAAATTATTTTTCTTCTTCATTTCTTTCAGGTACTAAGGTGCTCAATCTGGGTCTTTCAGACCAGGTAAAGTTAATGTGACCCATGCATGATTTACTTTATATTTTTGATTTTTCTCGAGCACAAACTTAATGCACACTGCACACTGAAGGCTAACTAATGACTATTAAATTTGTTTGGTATGCTAAAAAATCAAACCATGTCATTTAATCTGTAAATATGATATTATTTTAAAAAAGTATATTACCCATGGGTGTTGGGCTTCTTTTTAACGATGGAATTTTAGACTTCTAATACATGAATGGTGAATGTATGATATACAAAGTATCAAACTACAAACTGGAGATTTGAATGGCATTTCATAGTTTATCTAAGTGAGAATTGTGATGCATATATGTGTGCCTTCTGGCATGTGTTATAGCCTGTGCATGCTCTATATTCTTATCTTCAATCTTCAATGTATCGGGTGTTTCTGACCGACAATATGTGGTGATAAGATTTACCATACTCGACAATCCCTGTGAAACAGTATCAAAGGGGCTAAGTCAGGTTCAAGTGTCAGTTAGGCAACAATAACACACATGGTATGTCCAGTTCAAGAATCAACTTAGACGCAAGCCAAAACTATCGATACTAATTACTCATAGTTTATCGAAACCTGAGAAGTTAGGATGATTTTGCCATAAGAAACAATCCCAGCAATTTAGAGAGTAATGACATGGCTTAACTTTGAATGATGTCTCAACTGGAACAAAAGAGAAGTAGTTAAGAACTGACGTTTGTTCCATCCAAAGGTAATGTACATATAAATCGTAAGGATGAGTTGGTGAAAAAGGATTTTTTAATTATGATAAAAACCAAGTGCTTATGTTTAGCTTATATCATAGAAAGCCTGAAATTGTGGATCATAATTCTCCTCTAGGTGCTACGACGAAGCTTTTGTGTGGATATATGACATTCTTAATTACTTGATTTGGAATTCTAGGTCTGGACGCAAGCGCCACGCATTGCCAACTTTCACTCAACCTGAAGCTAACTATTGCCGCTAGCTCCACTTTTGACAACCCCACCCGCGCATCTCATCTTTACGCTGCCACTAGCTCAACCCAATGAGAAGAAAAAAAAACGGCTCTTTTAAGAATTTTTTCTCTACAAATTTTATTCATGGTAAAAAAAGGAAGAACAGTTAAAAGACGACATAGAAGACTTTACTAACAACTACAAACACATCTAAGTGCTTATATAATCATCTATTTGATTTTTCTATCCATAACATGTTCCAGTTTTCGTGTACTCAATACCATCCCTCACTCCAGAATAAAACTAATACTGGTGTAGTTTACCCTCCCCCCATTGGCTGGTTAGCGTAACCACGCATTCTCATTGCACTACACCAAATCATCTGACTTGAGACATTTATAAGTGTTGCTTTAATTTAAGCAATGATTATAAGTGCCTCAAATCGCACATACTTAATTTTTGGTACGGATAAAGCGACACTTATAAGTGTCTCTTAATTTAATTAACGTGACACATGATAAGCATCTCATAAATTATTAGCGACGTTTTGTAAGTGAACCTGAACTATGTATTTAGACAATTAAAGCGACGTTTAATTAATTTAAAAGACACTTAAAACCGTTGCTTCAATCATCTGCGACTCTTAATTATAGGTCTCAAAAAAAAATTGCAACACATATGATTTAATGGTGCAATACATGTATTTTTTCATCTGCTACGCTTATATACGTCTTAAAATTTAGAATGATTTTTAAAAAAATATCCTGATTTGGGAATCGGGTATTCCCAAAATCAAAATGTCCTGCATCTGCAGATTTCCTACACCGGCACTATTTTGTTCTCAATCACATACGATCCCAAGAATTCAATTAATTACATTTACCATATGATAGACACATTTTTATGTCTAATTTGTCCTCAATTATCTATATTGTTAATGCTCATTTTTTACTTATTTAGGTATTTTTATGTGTTTGTAGGTATTTTTGAGAAATAAACATTTGTGGAAAAATTAATCAAAAAGTTGTTAAAGGCACCCGGAAAAAAATAATATTAAAGGCACATGAAGAATTTGATAAAGGCGCCCCTCTGTTGGATAGGGGCACCCCCTTTTTCTTTGTTTTAAAAACCGAAAATGGCGAGAAACAATTGTTTACGCGTGAAGAGTTCCCTGATTTGGTTAGAATCAATTTTTATGGGATTTAAAGAGTTGTTAGAGATCTCAACATGAAGACACGACTAAAACACGTAAACTGAAGAGTTTTTTGCCGGAAAAAAGGTTCAAAAACTCAAGTTACAACCGGAAAACGAAAATATTCTATGTTTTGGATTAACGATAATTAAAGTTTATTTTGGATCTATATTTGAGTCCTTATCGATCCAGGAGGACTAGTTAGGGGTTGTTGAGCCTATATAAAGCAAAATGAAGGGGAAAAAACTAAGTTGGGAGGTCGGGAAAAATTCAGAGAGAAAAGTTCTCTGCTCGTGGAGAAGGAAGAAGAAGACCAGATAGCTACAAGAGAGAACAGTCGCAGATAAAGGCTCAAGAAAGATGTTGTTTCATTTAATTTCTTTGGTAACACAAAACGATCCAGAACCGTGACCACACTCTGTAACAGTTCGTCTGCAACACTTAAAAACGTTGCAGTTGCCCTGTTTTATATTTTTTGATTCTTTTCTTTTTTTTCAACACTTTTGTGCTATGTATCAATCTTTTGAGAGTGTTTTGAGTATGATGAGCTAAACTCAATCACTGGGACAATGGAGGAAACCATATTTCGTGAATCAATGGTAACTGTTTTTGATTCTTTATGACTTTTGCGTTGGTTTTAAATTGATTTATGATTTTTACTAATTAGTTGTGATTTTATCTGATGGTGTATGCTGGTACTTAAGAGCTTTGAATGTACCATGCTTACGCTTTACAATTAATGTTTTAGAAATCTACTTTTGGAAAATAAATAGAGTCAATAAAAGAGCTATAATTGTTAAGAATCATTGTATTAATTATTCATAAGTGATTTTGGTGGAATCCTGAGTTCCATTTTCTTCCAATATTGTTACAATATTTTACAAATTTGCTAGTTTAAATCTTAATTAGGTCTAAAACGAATCTTCACAAGTCTGCGAATGAACTATTTTTACCACTTTTCTGAAACTATCAAGTTTTTGGCGCCGCTGCCGGGGACTTGTTTTTAGGTTAGGGTTTTAGAAAAAAAAAATTTAAGGTTTAGTTTTCTTTTTAGAATTTTATTCTTTTGTTCTATTTTATGTTTTGGGGTATTTGTTTATTTGCTACAGGTTGTGGATCAAAAATAAAGTTGAGTCAAAGATTCGGGTTATTAATTAAAGACTTGGAGTCAAAGACAAATCAAAAAGAACAGAAAAAGAAGACAAATATTTTATTTTTATTTTTATTTAATTTTTAGGGTTTTGTTTCTTTTAATTTTAGTTAGAAATTGTATTAGGGTTTTTATTTTGTAATTATTTTTATTATTTTTCTGTTATATTTGGACACTTAGGGACATTATTTTTAGACCCTACGGAAGGGTAGTTAAATATAAATTGTACAGGGAAGGACGACAATTATGATATTATCTCAGCCCCTTGGGTTCGTACACTAACACAGGAGTCAGTGGCCCGAGTCGACTTCAACGGTTCATCGCCCTTCTGGAACGGGAGGTAAAACTGGATCAACCTACGAATCTCCTGCTAGTGGGTTTACTGTATTCCTTCATATGCATATGTGTTGAGGAACTGAATACGAACTTTAATTTCTAGTAAAGAGAAAGAACTGGCCATACAAGATAAGGGTTCAGATTTCATCACCGTATCCTTCTTGTCCGCTTTAGGAACACGTTACCAAAAGTGAATTTAAGCCTTAAAATTTGACTAGAAAGAAGACTGATAGGGTAACGAGCTAGTTGAAAAATCTAACGAAAGGATTGTATTAGTTACTTTGTTAGCTCAATTCAAGGATCAGGAAGATTAAATTTAAGTTGGCTCGTGCCACCTTGTAACCCAAGGAAATGTTTTCCAAAGAAGTAGGGTTATCCAAGCTCCATAGAGCTTATCTTTCCTCTCTCGATGAACTTAATCTAATCCGGATCGTTCTAAGAGGTTTACAAAAACTGTAACTAGTTGCCTTTTGGAAGAATAGAAGTTGTCTAGAAACAAACTAAGTGGATCCATCATGCTTTTTGTTTGCTAGATTCAATAGGTTTGCTTGGTCGAGTCAGCCTTGCTTGTGCCTTTTTAGAATTCCCTTCTAATTAGGATGTCGAATTAGTATTACAATAGCCAATACAATGAATATCCGACTGAATTTTAAAATGGATATTATATTATTATGACCATAGTGTGGATAGTGGTTGGGACCATCACCAATCTTTTGAAGGTTATGGCTCATACCGTGGTGGTCCCAATTACTATTCGTACGCGCACCATTCATGTGAACGGGAAAATGAGCAAAATGTGAGTTCTTCGTATTTGGAAGATAGCCTCAAGCAGTTGCAATCTAGGACTCCTTATGATCCAAGTGTCTCTCTAGAAGAATCCCTCAAGAACTTAACTGAGATGACATATAGGTTTGACTTAAATATGAAGGAAAGTTTTACAACGATGAATATTGCTCAAAATGATCTTAATTTCCAATATAGTGCCACCATTGATAATTATTCACCTAGTCAAGAGGACGAGGTTAGAATAAGTAACACTACAAGTTTAGAAGAGGTTCGACAATCTTCATATTTTTATGATAATGATTATAGTGTTGATGAAGAAATCCGTATGTCATAATGACGAGGAATTTGTTACTTGAATTGTGCTTCATGATAATATTGTTATTTCTGGTTCAAATCCTAATAATTTTAATGATTATTCACCTATTTAAAAGGAAGAGGATTTGACTATAGATACCATTGTTTTAGACGATGTAGTATTTCCTTGTTACGAAGTCGATGATGGTTTAGAGGAACGGGTTTATTCTGAGAATACTGTTTTAGAGTCTAGCGATTTATAAACAATAGTCTTAGACAAAGAATATAGACTCATAGAGATTTTAAATATGAGTGAGGATACACCTCCTGATTATAAATTAGAAGAAGCAATTGACATTTTCAGGAATCTGACGATCTAGAAATTAGGGAAATTGTGACTAGTCAATCTAGAGACACTGAAAACTTTGAGTTTGGGGGTGATTATCATTCTCCCTGTGCTTTACCTTTGACTCTTAGAAATATCCCTCACGTATGTCCCTCTACCGTTTTACAAGATTATCTTCACACACGTTTTCCTGAACGTAATCATGTCCAGAAAGAAATTCAATTGTTAGAAACCCATCCTCTGGTTGATGTGGTTTATCCAGGCGGTAATACCAAGATTGAATTTGTTTTCCCACCAAAAACTTTTCTTCCAATTGTGGGAACGTATGAGTTCCGAATGTGTCAGTTATTAAGTTTTGAGACTAAGCTTAATAACTTTAGGATAGAATCGACACATTTTTTAAGAATGACCATCACTTTCATTTTGGTCAACTATGTGAGTCAAATCTGATTGACTTTGAGGATCCGTAATTATGCAGGTTATTATTGTATGCTACTAAGTTCTTAGTATAGTTTTTCTAGACTCTACAACCTGATTCTCCGTATCCTGCCAATGAGGAAATTCATCCCATAAAAATATTTTATCTAGACCCTTTTATAGAGCCTGAACCTGAACTACAGCTAGATGTAGTTGTCTTAAACAGAAAAATAGATAAGGTGTGCTCGGTTTGTTCATTTTCTTGGCATGTTGCAGTTTCCTTTTATTTGGGATAGTTGTATTTGATTCAGATGACCCACAGTTGTTCCGGTTATTGTTATATGATTTTATGAGGTGACTAATTCTTTCTTAGTCTGGATGAACACTTTAAAATTAGAACTTCTTGGGAGGTAACCCATGCTCATGCGACACGGTAATATCTCTCCTTCGATTGGTAACCGTTTCTCCGTGTTCATGCTTTTAGTCATTTATCTTTAGAACATTGAGGACAATGTTAGATTCAAGTTTGGGGGTAAGGGAGAAACTTTTAAGTTGAAATATGAAACTCCAAAATCTAGAAACTTGTGAAAAATTCAGGATGACACTAACCATTCTAGGTAGATGGAAATTTAACTCTTTTTTCTATAGGAATTGGTGTGCCCAGCTATATGGTCTATTCATAAAGGACAGAGCTCAGGTGTTTGAAATAACATGATAGTCGTCACCATATCACCTTCTGTTTTAATTTTGCAATTTTGTGTTTCTCTAAGTGATTTGGTGGGGAACCAGTATCGAATTGTTATCGCCGCCATGATGGAGTAGAGTGTTTGAGATCAAGCCCCATTATTGTATTTTATTTAAACCATTATTCAAAAAAAAAAAATGATGATAACAAAATTTTGTTTTATTTTCAATAAATCGCCTGTTGGGCCCTTGTATATACCAATTGTGTCGATATTAGTATAAGGATTAAGACCAGTGGGAGTGTATCTCAAACCATTAGGATTAATCCTGGCACTGACCTTCAGACATATATGGGAAACACCGTCAACATGTGCAAACTTCATCATCTCCATATCCATCTTCTAAATCTATTCATGTGATTGAACTTTGATAGACTCTGAGTATCGTGGTCCATTGTACAACTATCTAAGTATAGCTTTATTTTCTTATATATGAATTTTAGTATGCTTGAGTGCAAACTCGTGTACAACAATTGGATTCATATAGGGTAATGATTCCCATAGCCAAAGAATTCAGTAGCCAACTAAATAGCATGTTTATTGTCTACCCTCAATCGTTCACAAGCATCTAAAATTTAGAGTAAAAGGTTTTGTGGATATATCTCTTGTAAACCCGCATGTGACAACACTCGTCTTCTAAGGACACCTAGGAGTTTAAAGGCTAGCTGCACGTGCTTAGTTTAGTCGTGATTCCTACGAAAGTGAGTTAGATTTTTATTTTCTAGATTAGATATGCTCGAGGACTAGCAAATAATAAGTTTAGGGGTATTTGATAGACATATTTTTGTGTTTGATTTGTCCTTAATTATCTATATTGTTAATGTTCATTTTGTACTTATTTTGGTATTTTTATGTGTTTGTAGTGTTTTTGAGAAATAAACATTTGTGGAAAAATTAACTCAAAAAGTTGTTAAAGGCACCCGGAAAAAAATACTAAAAGCACCCAGAGAATTTGATAAAGGCACCCCACTGTTGGATAGGGGCACCCCCTTTTTCTTTGTTTTAAAAACCGAAAATGACGGGAAACAATTGTTTACGCGTGCAGAATTCCCTGATTTGGTTAGAATCGATTTTTATGGGATTTAAAGAGTTGTTAGAGATCTCAACATGAAGACACGACTAAAACACGTAAACTGAAGAGTTTCTTGCCAGAAAAAAAGGTTCAAAAACTCGAGTTACAACCGGAAAAGGGAAATATTCTATGTTTTGGATTAACGATAATTAAAGTTTGTTTTGGATTGATCTTTAAGTCCTTATCGATCCAGGAGGACTAGTTAGGGTTTGTTGAGCCTATATAAAGCAAAAGGAAGGAAGAAAAAACTAAGTTGGGAGGTCGGGAAAAATTCAGAGAGAAAAGTTCTCTGCTTATGGAGAAGGAAGAAGAAGACCAGAAAGCTACATAAGAGAACAGTCACAGATAAAGGCTTAAGAAAGCTGTCGTTTCATTCAATTTCTTTAGCAACACAGAACGATCCAGAACCGTGACCACACTCTGTAACAGTTCGTCTGCAACACTTAAAAACGTTGTAGTTGCCCTATTTTATATTTTTTTATTCGTTTCTTCTTTTTCAACATTTTAAGTTTTGTATCAATCTTTTGAGAGTGTTTTGAGCATGATGAACTAAACCCAATGACTAGGACAATGGAAGAAGTCATATTTCATGAGTCAATGGTAACTGTTTTTTATTCTTTATGACTTTTACATTGGTTTTAAATTAATTTATGATTTTTTCTAATTAGTTGTGATCTTATCTAATGGCGTATGCTGGGACTTAAGAGCTTTTGCTGCGTCATGCTTACGCTTTACAGATAATGTTTTAGAAATCTACTTTTGGAAAATAAATAAAGTCAAAAAAACAGCTATAATTGTTAAGAATCATTGTATTAATTATTCAGAAGTGATTTTGGTAGAATCCTGAGTACCCAATACTGTTAAAATCTTTTACAAATTTACTAGTTTAAATCATAATTAGGTCTAAAACGAATCTTTATAAGTCTCAGCGAACGAACTATTTTTACTATATTTCTGAAACGATCACCATCATATTTTTACTATATTTCTGAAACGATCACCATCGTATGAATTCAACAATCCATTATCAATTAATTAATGAATCACAATCAATTAATCAAATCTCGGATCGCATTAGCAACCTTACAAAACAAACTCGAATTTTCAGAAACTATATGGAGAAGTACCCAAGTTTTTATTGGAGCGACAGGTCTAGGATAAAAAAAATCCCTTGCTTTCGTTACCATCCTACAGAGATTGTGTCTCAGCTTCACGCTTGTTTCTATTTGCCATCTAGTCAGCTGAAAGGCTCTGCATATCAGAAAGTACCCTGAAATTTTTCAATTGAATACAAACAGCATTTAAGAAGTTTGCAACAAAGAAAGTGAATATAATCTTAAGAATCAAAGCACAAGGATGGTCGGTGGACCTGACAGTAGTTGATGTAGGTTACATTTCTTCTCAAAACAAATAACGTGGTACAACAATGAAACAACTTACATTTATTCTCATTCTTAGGCTTTATTCCAATCCCAAACGTCTCAACAGAAAAAGAATAATGTTCAATCAAAAAATCTACTTGTTTGTGAAAGCAATAATTTTATTCTTCCCAACCCCAAACTCTATAACATTTTTTGTATGGTTAGAGACAATCATTTGTTACATACTGAGATGTGAAAATATCGAACAAGTCAGTTTCTGTAACATTTGATCTTATACAAAGATCAAGATGCAGCAAAGTAAAATTAATGAATGTCAAAGACAGATAAAGTACCACTCCAATATCGACATACAAGGAGGCAACATTGCAAAGTCTTGAATGTGATGGATTTAAACTTATTCAGCAGAAAAGGAAACAACTTCGTGCACATACCTGGGGTTCATCGTGGCATAAGCTATAATAAAATCATCCCTATATCACAAAAATCAACTGGAAGTAGCTTGTAATGGTCGTCACTCGTCACTTAGTACATCACCTTTTTCTGCATAACCCAAATTCGTTATCAGGGAAGGAACTCGACGATTGACATGAGCTTATAAAACATGTCCATCATTCAGAATTATTTAGCGGTTCGACCGATTAGTTTTCTAAGTAAACTTTAGAAAACAGTACTGAAGTAGCATACAGTTACATCAAATTTCATAATATTGTAGCTTGCGAATATCATGATGAGAACACCATGCTTCAATTTAAAATTTAAGTTCATTGCAGATATTATCTTTTCAATAAAATGACTTACCAGGTGAAATGGATGGTGTTGCTTCTAGTTTATACATCAACTGGCTGGTGTAAACAAGAGCAGCCTTCTTACTACTCACCTAAATAAAATTAGTCAGATTTGATTTGATTTTTTTCCTTGAAAGAGAGTTTCATTAATGTCACTTGCTTAACCAAGCATGACTAGAGAAACACAAGTAGCCAAATATATAGCAGAGAAATCCACACAAAAAAATGATAGAAGAAAAATTTGACACTTAGACGAGAATGCATAGATAGGATCGTAGTTTCTGAGCATGAGACTACAAGTCAACACCTGTGACCTAAAAATGTAGTGCATTCTCTTTGTCATGTGAAATAGAAAATGAAATACATAAAGTGATTTCAACGACACTTCCAGGACATAAACAAACCCCAAAAGAGAAATACATGAAATAAAACCATGAACTCATTGAATAGTCTAGCATCTGTAACCCAAGAACAGACTTAAATGCACAGAAGTGCATATCACAAAACTTGCTGCAAGGGACTTCAGGAACCTGCTTCTAAAAAGATATGTTCGATTTAACACCCCAAATACTAATCAAACTATTAGAAGCTTTTCAACATGTATATTCTTCGGCTCTTTTTATTTTTAGATTTTGTTCTACAACATGCTACAACATTGGAACTGAGTTCCACAAAACATATGCCCGAGTCTGAATTGCAGTATTTAGCTAGGGTGCGATTCACCTTAATTGGTAGGACATCTCTTTAACTAATTCAAGAGATTGTTTAGAGCCAGAACTTTGAGATGACCCATTAACTAACTAGCAACTCCTACCATATAACAACCAAAAAGAAGCACAAAGACCACTTAATCTGTTAACAATGGGAAGAAAACATGCCAAGAATAACCTCATGATGGTGCATCATCTGCTATAACTGCAATTACTGGTAACGCATTTGATTGCTTCTGCTCCACAATTACCCCTTATTGCTCCACAATATTTGACTCCTAACATTTATCTGCATTGAAATTCTGCAACAAACCAAGTTAGTATATAACGTCATCGATCGATGTACAATGGAGAAGGAAATTAATACCATCTCTGTGTTCTCCCTCATGTACAATTGGTAATGCAACTAACTGTATGAATATTAATATGTTAAATTCAAACTGTAAACCTTAAAATGAAGAAGATAATGGTAGTCTATAGCGAGAAGGCTAACAACCAGCTCTATGTGAATACTAGGTAGACCAGTCACATTTGATCATAAGGAAAATTGATAACACACACAATGACTAACTTTACAAATATGCATCCAAAATGAAAAACAATGTTTCACCTTGTTATTAGTCACTAGCACAATATTTTTCTTCCTATGTCATTCGTTTTTAGTTAATGGTTCACATTTTACAATAACCTAAAGTGAACAAAAATTCCCATTACACATTTTAACAAAAATTGCCGAATTATAGAAACAATCAAGATGATAATCAAGAAAATTATAGAAATATTCAAGATGATAATCAAGATAAAACTATAGAAACATGGCATAAGACTCCTGCAAGACAAAATGCGAACTGAACATCTTTTTGGTTCAAGTAATTCAATGTTTCATCATCGACACAAACATCTATCCTCTTCGTAAGTGACTATCAGATTAAATTTGAGCACAATTAGAGACTTAACAAACTTAAGAGTAATACCAGTAGGGATTATCTCAGTAAATTACAGAGATGACTCTCGACTTGAGGTCAGTAGATTGAACTCGAGCGTCGATCTTTTTTGAAACTTAAAAAATAGTCAAAAATGCAAATGTGGATTCTACTCACATGGGGGCTAATAATTTTGGATTGTGAGAGTACTGATGATATATAAACATCAAGTGTAACATCGTATTTGTCAAAAAAAACTAACTTGTTTCTCTTGATACTTGACTCATAACACTTGAATAAACAGGGGAAATAAAGCTTCTGTAAACAGAATCTGAAGTGAACACAAGAAACCGCTAATAGAAATTTAAAATCTAGTTTCTGCAAACAAAGAATGAAAAACTCAAAAGAAAAATTAATAAACAGAACACAGAAGCAGACATTATATTGCCTTACAAAATTTGGGTTACTTGTACATCTATCTCTTCCTTCAGAATAATGTCCCTATTGTGAGAGTACTAATGATATACAAATATCAAGTGTAACATCGTATTTGTCAACAAACTAACTTGTTTCTCTTGTTACTTGACTAACACTTGAACAAACAGAGGTAATAAAGCCTCTGTTTCTCTGAGGTAATCTGTTTCGTGATGACACTAGCTTGAAAGCTAAGATAATGATAATATGATTACAAAGAATCCGTATATAAAGGCAGATAAGATATGAAAGAGAAAAAACCCGCAGCTAAATGATAAAGTAAGTATCCTTTGCAGGCGAATAAGACAATGTAAATAAGCTGAGCAATGAAGATTATTAGTTTGGGATTGAATATATACCGTGCTAGTTTTCTGGAACGCTTTTCTTGAGTAGAACCACTACAGAGAGTATCATCTCTCTCACCACAGCTAGTGAACCCTCCCATCCACACCATTATCATTCCCGGGTAGTGGTGCTAGTTGCACATCTAGATATAAAACATAGATAAAGTTTCAAATAGCAGTAATGTGTACTTGTACATCCCATGACATAGAAAACTTAATTCACCTTCATGTACCAGTAGTCTTTCATATTTCCCTCGCTGAACTTTGTCATTAACTTGGTTTACTTGTACATCCATCTCTTCCTTCACAACAAAACAGTTATATTTTTAGATTGCAACTCAGACAATTCATACAACAGGTTCAACTGGCTATACAAACTCAAGGAACACTGCAACTTAAATTTATAAAACAAAAACAAAGAATACAGTGTAAAAATCAACACCTTTGTATAAAGAATCAATTTCAATTGTAGTTTGGGCAATGGATGAAAGAGTCCTCTTGGCCCCCTCACAGGATGTCCTCAACCTTCTTAATGCCCTAGGATTTCCACTGATAACCATCTTGTTCTTCCTTTTAAACTCTTGCACAAAGTGATTCACCATCATGTTATCAAAATCTTCTCCTCCAAGATGGGTATCTCCAGCAGTAGCCTTCACTTTGAAAATACCCTCTTCAATTGTCTGTAACGAAACATCAAACGTACCACCACCAATATCAAATATAAAAACATTCTTTCCCTCAGCATTCAACGCCTTCTTATCAAAACCATATGCAATTGGAACAACAGTTGGTTCATTGATGATACTCATGACATTTAGACCAACAATGACACCGGCATCTTTTGTAGCTTGACGTTGCGAATCATTGAAGTATGCAGGGACAGTAACAACTCCATTCTTTATATAAGAACAAAGGAAAGCTTCTGCAATCTCATGCATCTTAATAACATTCATCAATGATATTTCTATAGCTGAAAATTGCTTCTCTTCGCCTTAGTAAGTCACAATAATCTTGGGTTTTTCACCCGGATACTGTATGCGACACTTCATACTAATAACTACTCGGCTTGTTCAAGACATCACACCTACAACTCTATATGTAAAAGTGAAACGTCATCAGACACAAGAACTTGTAATTTAATGTCACACAAGGATACTTCACAATCTACATAAATTTTTACTTCATACAAACACAAGTCAGATGCATTTAGACATTAGAAGAGAAAATAACTTGAACATCGGGAACTTACGGGAGGACACAGTAATATTTCCAGTCAGTCTATTATGCAAGAAGTCCCAACAATCTTTCCTCCTTCGATTAACAATTGATTTCTTCAAATCTGAAGTAATGCGTCAAATAATGCAGCACGAACACATTATGGTCTATATCTCAAATCTGAACCAGGAAATCAAAAGCAAAGTTAACTTCAAATCATTGATTTTCACCAATTTCAAACCCTAATCAACAAACCCAGAAAACAATCTCACTTAAATAGGACTAAAATTCGACAAGAATAAAAACAATGTTAATGGAGTTAAAATTGTTAATTATTTCAGTTGGATCAGAGATAGAGAGCTTTTCGAAACCAAGTGAAGTTCGTTTAAGAAAACAATTAAACAAAGAAAAGTACATCATCAGTTAGAATGGAACACTAAAATGCATGAATCCCGAAGGATTGAGTAGAAGAAAACTCTCACAACCACAGAATTTAGCAATGGGGTTTTTCTTGATAGGTTTTCGCTTGACCCTAATGATGATAGGGTATATGTTGTCTAAATCTGGAGGAGGAGATGAAGAAGAAAAAGCGGTTTATGCCATTAATGGTTTGTGGTCTTGAGCTCTTACGGGTTTTGGGGGCGAATTTAGTTAGGGTTTGGAATCTGGTCGAGCGAAAAGGGTAAGGGGAAGAAAGTGAACAGATTAGTTCCCTACCAGTGCTACCACGGTCTCGGCAGTATGTACAAAGTCAGATGCGGAAATGAACCACACACCCATGCTTTAAAACCCCATGAATCAACTAAACAGACACAAAAAAATTGCAAAGAGTAATAGGGTTAGAGTTTATACTTGAATCGTCAATGATATGTACTTAAATCTTCTATGATTTACACTTCAATCTTCTCCTGCGAGTTTCAAAGATAAGATTAGAAATTAAATTTTTAGGGTTTACAAATCAAAGATATTATTGATTTCTGTAAAAAGGTTTTCCAAACATGAGATTAGAGATCTTCTAGGATTTTTACTTTAACAACTTCAATCTTCTTCTAGAAACTGATGAAAACTGAGATCAAATAATAATGAGATATGTTTTCTTCTCTTTTTCAATCTTAAAAGATAAAGATATTTTGGTGTATATATTGTTGTTTAAAAAAACAAAAAATAAATTGGGGGAACTAAAATAAATGGTGGGAAGAAAAAAACTAATTATTTAAATTCAATTCAATTTTGGTGTGAGATAAAAGATGTGGGGAGGAATTTGTGTGGGAAATTAATGTGAGAGAAATTTAAAATTAAAAACAAAGAAAAAAGATTTTTTTAGGGGGAAGTTTGGGTTTTTTGGGAAATTAAAATAAAAATTAATTTTTTATTTTATCTGTATAAATCTGATATATAAATTTTATAATTGAAGTAATTAAAAGGTTTTAGTAAGTTAAAAATTTAAAAGTATGTCATAGTTTAAGACACTTATAAAAGTAGCATATGTATCTCTTAGTCAATTCAGATTAATGATAATTAAAATAATACATATTTTCAGTTTAAGACACATATATATAACATCCTTAGTTATATATATATATATATGTCTCAAACTAAAAAAACAATATGTCTCAAAATAGATCATATTGTGTAGTGTTGGTTTGAGCGAAGTTATTCGTGTCTGTTGGATAAAAATCGGTGTTGTATTATGCGTTGATGGGGGACGTATGGTGTAGATTGGATAGGTGGTTGATATACACTCGCCGGACGACCCTCATTATTTATTATATCTGATGGCTGGATAGTCGAGATGTAGTTTTGGACGGCTGAAAATTTATTTTGCATTCTTACATCATGTTTACATTTTTTTTTAAATCGCAGCCGTTAAATTTTTTCTATGCATTTGAAAAGTTGATCTTAGTTTTATCAAATATACCAAAAATGCTATATTATACGAAATCCATTAATGATATGATATTTTAAAATAATTATAAGGGTAAAAAATCATGGGTAGATAATATTGATATAGGGTAAAAAAATTGAGTTATAGTGTTTTTAAGTAAAAAATATTAGAATTATAGGGTAAAAAATTATTAGAAGGTAATATCATTATATTTTTGGCAGCACCAAGTAAAAAATCCTAATGAAAAATCTTTGAATTAAATTTTCGAATATAATTTTTTTTTCAAATATCGTTTAAAAAAATCAGATTCCTACCTTACACGGTTTAGATAATTTCTTTAAGAATACTACTACCATTAATTAGGTTATAAATCGGTTTAGATAATTTTTAGAAACGATACCCGGTTAATTAGATAGATATTTAGTATATTTGGAATGAAAACCCAAAAAAAATTGAATTATTTCCCGAATAAACTCACAAAGGATATGGATCCTCACTGGTATTGATAGATTTTGATTAGGATATGGCTAAACGAGGAAACAAGATACTTATGTTTAAGAAATTAATTTGGTTAAAACTTCTCATATAATTTATTGATTATAGGGTAAAAATTCCTTTAAGACTTAGATAGATTATATAGGTTTTTATTCTAAAGACAAGAAGAAAATAATCTTTTTAGGTTTTTATTAGCGTATACAACAAAAAGAAAGTTTAATTCTAAAAGTAATTGATATCACTTTGTATATAAGAGCACAAGCCAAGCTTTATTTATTTGACGCTGATTCTCAGTTCTGAGAATGGCTTGATTTTTTTTTCTTTTTTTAGGGTTTTGATTTTACGGTTTTGGGATCTTTCGTCTGATAAGTGGCGATGCAAATGTGATCATCGTTTGCTTGCGGATTTTATTTCTTTTTATTATTTTATTTTTAATTTATTGTTTTGTTTTCTGATCAGTGTTTGTTGTTTGTTCTGTAGGTCTCAATTGGCAATGCAAATATTTTCTCAACAGGAGTTCCAACAGATTAATGCATGGAAGATATTGGTAAACCTCTTTGTCTCTTTCTCTATCTTGGTGTATCCATATAACAAAAAACATTGTTTTTTGTAATATGGATACACCAAGATAGAAAAAGAGATGGTTTTTTGCCTGTCCGACGATTCTGAACGGATTGTTTTAACCATAAGAATCATTGTACACAGTAGTTGAACTGGGTATTTATATTGTTAACAAATATAGTTTTGTTACCGAAAGCCAATTTTGATTAAGTTTTTACTTTATCTATTAGATGATTCTTTTCAGGTTTTTGAAAAGTAGGTCTAGCAGTGCTATGATTCTTATTATATGAAAAGTTGGTCTTCAAGTATAACAAAATTGTATTTTATCTTTACTGCATTCTTTTGATCTTGACAACGAATTTCAACATCCTAAATTTGTAAGGATAACTGTGTTCTTAAATTCGTGATTGGGATCAGGTTGCATGTTTTTTTTTCCATTCTAAATGCAAAAGACGAAAGATTTTGTGTTTTCTGTTCATGGACATGATCTCAACTCATATTAGAGCAAGTTGTTGCCACTTTTATATGCTATAGTTTTTGATGTTATAGGTTCATGTTCGGCTTTTTTTCTTTTAGCAATAGTATGATAATTCAGAGTTGTATTTGTGTCTAATGACAGTAGTTCAAGTTGTCATGGATGTAAAAGAAACAACTTCCTACAGAAATTGAGTTATCGGAGTTGGATCTTAGTACCATTAATGCATCAAAGTTTACGCATACGTCAACTATTTGGATATTCCGCCGAACATGTTTATATGAGTGTTGATGGTGGTTTTTGACAAAGGAGAAAATTGTAATATACATCTAGGCAAAAGCAATGACATAGCTTTAGGGCCATAGTTATGGTCATGGCGTTAGTAAATGTCAATAATAATGGCATATAAGCAATGGCCCTAGCATTAACAAGTGCAGGTCTTAGTAATCCCTAGCCACGTCCATAGCACGAACGCGTCAAATTAACAAGGCCACACAGGAGCTAACGGAGATAACAAAGTCGACAAAGCTACAGAGAAGCATATAAAGCCATGAAGTGCTAGCCGAAGCGTTAATAGCGCTAGCGGCAGAGTAGCAGTGCAAGTGCTGGCTGCAGGGAAAGCGCTAGCCATGCTGCTACCGCTGCACCACGCGTTCGCTGCCGCCGCACCATGACTACGTTGCTGTCGCACCACGCCTTCGTTGTTGCTGCACCACGTCTATTTGTTGTTATCGCGTCATTTCTTCTCCTCATACTAACATCATGTTTTATTACTATCTCCATTACTATGCTAAATTAACATAAAACTCACTAGCATTATTATATAACAACAAACTCATGGCTTTGAAGCCATGGCTCCACTAACTCCTACGAGACATCAAATCATATTACATTGGGGATAAAAGATGGGGTTTGGTCTGGCGGTTATAACAACATGGGCGTAGCAATACCCCATGACAAGGAAGTTATAAAGTAAGTGGTAAGTTGGAGCGGTTGAAGATATAATGGAATAGTAGTCTAGAAGTTTCCAGAAACTTCCCAAGATAAACTGGACGGTTATTCCCACAACCTCCACTTCTCCATCTCCCCACAACTTCCACTACTTTACAAGGAAAGCGTGTGGTACCAAAATATTATAAATAGGCTTCTTATCCAATTTCAAAAACAAGAAAGAATGAGAACAGAGAGAAAATCATTCTCACTAGCTCTGGTATTTCTCCACCAAAACACACATATCAACACACAATCCCTTCAACTTTATTTTCTTCCCTCCCCTAAGATCAACTCATCTCCTCTCTTTGTAACCGAAGTAAAACTTAAACAAACATTCTTCTTGTTTGGATTCATTTTGTACGATTTTGATCCTCGAACCTAAAAAATACTTCAATAGTACATTGTTTTTCCTAGGAGAAATTTTTAGGTACAAACAATTGGCGACCACAACGGGAGATCAACCTCTCAGTTATAAAAATTCATTCTTCAATTTTCAAGAAATCTTACTCTGTTGGAAATTTAGAAGCATTCAATTTTAATCTTATGTCTTCCAGCCCCGAAGGGGTCCCTCCTATTATTCCAGAATTCATCTCACCTGATCAAATCTCTTATGAAGACGTGTACGCTTGGAAACCAACCGCTATAATCGATCTGAAGCAAATCCTAAATGATGTCTTAACAAATCAAGTCGACGTCATCAAGAGCCAGAACGAGTTGTTCTCACTTTTAAAAATTCTTACAGATCAGTTTTTAAGAAACCCAACAGATAGAGTCTACGCTCCCGTTGAACGAAAACTAGAAAGGAGCCATCAACCTAACTTTGCTGCCTGCGAAGACTTAAGATAATTTTCTCAAATCCAAAAAGAAGTTTCCCCGGATTTATCTCATTGCAATCAACATCATTACGATGAGATCATGACGTTAGTATGCAAAGACTTGCTGGAAAATTGGTATTTACAAACCATCCCTGAACCCAAGGAAGTCCCTCAGCAATTAACGACGACAACTCTTAACCCAATGGATATAATGAAGCCTGTTAAAGAAGAAAGGCATGGAAACACCCGTGGAAGTAAACGTCTGGTGAAAAAACAACACTCTACCTCAGTCGGCATCACACGCCAAGCGCACTGGATCATCCCTGGTGAAAACACTGGCACCAACTCAAGGACAAGGCTCATTCGAGATTCCGCGTTAGTTACAAAGAAACAAGACGGATCTAACAATCCCGGATTTCCCCTTTTCCATGGAGGAGGTACTAGAGCTGCTGGAATCATGGGTACATGATGGAGCTATCAAGTTACCACATCTGCGACAGCCGCCTACCGAAGAGGACATGTCAAATTCAAGGTACTGTCACTTCCACATATTCGCCAATCATCCCACTAGCGAATGTAATAGCTTGAGACGCATATTCAGAAAAAAGATCGAGTTATAAGAAGCCTAGCTGGGGACTTTTCACCACTGCTTGCCTCAAAAGACACCGAGTTTGAGAATACACTAATCGATGCGGCCATCGATATCAATATCATCAATATCAAGACTCTAAGAGCTTCGGGAATTTCCAGGCACGAAACCACGCACTCGCCAATCGTAATCAAAGATTCTGAAGAAAAGTCCAGAAACAAGACAAGGTTCGATGCTTCTCTGTAGAAACCATCACCAAGGAGCCCGCCTGTAGGTGCCAACAAGCCAACATACCCTAAGGATTGCTCATCTCCAGAACATCACCAAACAACGGATCTGGATGTTAAACAATTGCATGGAGGAGAGATGATGTCATGCGCCCGTGGATTTCATTTACAAGTAAGTCTTATTCAATAAATCTCTTGACAACCAGTTGTCCCACGTCTCATCAAGGCTCGGGGACTTGACCCGAGTATCAACCTCAGAATGCCTTGATGATGTGAATGAGAAGCTGATCCTTTCCAAGAAAATTTATCGAATGGATAGGAATCGTCTCTACTGATAATATCAAACCAATAACCCAATCATCCTTAGAATGTTTCATCAACCTGAGATACCGAAACCCAACCCTTTTCTAAATCAGAGACACTACTGTCTCTCCTGGGAAAACCACATCTGGTCATTAAAATTATGTTAGATGGATACTACAAACTAGTGAGTATTGATAAGCCAATAGGGATAGTCGTATGTGGCAAACGACTTAAAGTTTCCAAGGCTTAAACACTGAATCACCCCTAGCAAACTTCCCTGCTTTTATGCAACATTCGTAATTCCTCCAAAATGTTTACAGTTCCTTATATTTATATTAAGAATTTCAATTTATTTATTTGAACAAAGTATTATTTCTCTCTCTAGAAAATCCTTGCAAACCATTCAAAATCTACCTACTCAAAATCCCAAACTAGAACCATAGAAAAATCAGGTATCTCAGTAACGCATAAAAACCCTCAAAACCTAATATTTAAGATATTTGAAGATTGGTTCAACATCATCAGTATATGATCTTTCCAGCTGTACAAAAGCTTCAGTTGCAAGCCTCAACTCTCAGAATAGCTTTTCAGCATCGTCTTTAACCTTGGTAATCACTGCTAAGCCGAAGACGCGCCTACTTCCTTCATGAGTCTCCTGAACAACTCAAATATGACGACAAAGCTATCCAACAACAAGATTAGATGTCTCAGCTTCCTCAAAGAGTCGGATCCTATTAAACTCAAAGTCAA